>CM056994.1:19157351-19569598 GCA_029891345.1 Dryococelus australis | reverse complement strand
TAAAAAAAACAGGGCCCTAAAAGCTTGGTAAACCTTCCCACTCAATGTTTTAAAATCTTGTAAAAAGGGGATGAAGTACAATCAACTCTCAGGTATCATCTTTTCAAAATATATCTCCCTATAAACATTTATTTATTATTAAAAAATGTGTTTCCCAAAAAAATGTGTGAAATTTTCTGCTAGAGACAATAAACATGGGCCCTTCAAAGTTGGTAAAACTTGGGCACACTCAATGTTTCAAACATTCTTGTGAAAAGGGGGATGAAGAAATATACAACTCTAGGTTTATCTCTTTCAAAATTATTGCCTATAAAAAATTATTTATTCATTAAAAAAATGTGATGTCCCAAAAATTTGTGTGTAATTTTCTGCTGAGACAAATAACATGTTACAAAGCTTGGTAAAACTTGCACCACTCAATGTTTAAAATTCTTGTGCAAGGGGATGCAAGTACTTTAAAAAACTCTCAGGTACATCTCTTTCAAATTTTCTCCTTTAAAATTTTTTATTCATTAAAAATGTGATTTTCCAAAAAAGTTTTGTTTTTTATGCTAGAGAAAATTAACTGGCCCTAAAGTTGGTAAAAACTTGCACACTCAATGTTTCTAAACATTTTGATGACAGGGATGCTAATCTCTATACAACCTCAGGTATATCTTTTCAAAATATATTGCCTATAACATTTAATTTTTAAAATTTAAAAAAGGTTTTAATTTTATGCAGAGAAAAATTAACGGGGATACAAAGCTTGGTAAAACCTTGCACACTCAATGTTTTAAAATTCTTTTTGTAGGGGTTGCTAAGTACATATACAACTCTCTGGTATCATATTTTTTCCAAAATATATTTTGCTATACATTTATTTATTCTTTTAAAAAGTGATGTCCTAAAAATGGGGTTTATTTTCCATGCTAGAGAAAAATTTAACATGGACTACAAAGCTTGGAAAAAACCCCTGCCCACTCAATGTTTTTAAACTTTGATGAAAGGGGATGCTAAGTACATTACAACTTCAGGTATCATCTCTTTAAAATTTATATTGCTAAAAACCCAATTATTTATTCTTAAAAATATTGATGTCCTAAAAAAGTGTGTAATTTTCATGCTAGAAAACAATTAAAGGGGTCAAAAAAAAATGCGGGTTAAAAACTTGCACCACTCATTTTTTTCTAACATTCTGGGCAAGGGGAGCTAAGTACATTACAACTCTCAGGTATCATCTTTTCAATATATCTTTTTTATAAACAATTTTTATTCTTTTAAAAAAAATTGATGTCCCTAAAAATGTGTGTATTTTTTATGCTGGACAAATAAACATGGACCAAAAACCTTGGAAAAAACCTTGCACCCTAAATGTTTCTAAACTTTTTTGGGTGACAAGGGGATGCTAGTACATAAAAAATTTGGTATCACTCTTTCAAAATATATTTTCCTATAAAAAATTATTTATTCATTAAAAAATGTGATGTTCCCTAAATATGGGGTGTAATTTTCATGCTAGAGACAATAAACATGGACCTAAAAAGTTTGGAAAAAACTACACCACTAAAGGTTTTCAAAAAACATTTTTTGTGACAAGGGGAGCTAAGAAAATATACAACTCTCAGTTTCATCTCTTTCAAAATATATTGCCTAAAAAAATTTTTATCATTAAAAAAAATTTAAATGTCCCAAAAATGTTTTAAAGATATATTTTGAAAGAGATGATACTGAGAGTTGTATATGTATTAGCATCCCTTGTCATCAAGAATGTGTTTAGAAACATTGAGTGGTGCAAGGTTTTACCAAGCTTTGTAGGTCCATGTTATTTGTCTCTAGCATGAAAAATTACACACATTTTTAGGGACATCAATTTTTTAATGAATAAATAAATGTTTATAGGCAGATATATTTTGAAAGAGATGATACCTGAGAGTTGTATATGTACTTAGCATCCCCTTGTCATCAAGAATGTTTAGAAACATTGAGTGGTGCAAGGTTTTACCAAGCTTTGTAGGTCCATGTTTTATTTGTCTCTAGCATGAAAATTACACACATTTTTAGGGACATCACATTTTTTAATGAATAAATAATTGTTTATAGGCAGATATATTTTGAAAGAGATGATACCTGAGAGTTGTATATGTACTTAGCATCCCCTTGTCATCAAGAATGTTTAGAAACATTGAGTGGTGCAAGGTTTTTACCAAGCTTTGTAGGTCCATGTTTATATTTGTCTCTAGCATGAAAATTACACACATTTTTAGGGACATCACATTTATTTAATGAATAAATAAATTGTTTATAGGCAGATATATTTTGAAAGAGATGATACCTGAGAGTTGTATATGTACTTAGCATCCCCTTGTCACAAGAGTTTTAGAAACATTGAGTGGTGCAAGGTTTTTACCAAGCTTTGTAGGTCCATGTTTATTTGTCTCTAGCATGAAAAATTACACACATTTTTAGGGACATCACATTTTTTAATGAATAAATAATGTTTTATAGGCAGATATATTTTGAAAGAGATGATACCATTTGAATTAATAAATAATGTTTATAGCAATATTTGAAAGAATGATACCGAGTTAATGTACTTAATCCTTTCACAATTTAAACATGGTGTGCAAGTTACATGTAGTCCAGTTATTGTCTACAAAATTACCCATTTTTAGGACATCACATATTTTTAATGAATAAATAATGTTTATAGCAGATAATTTTGAAAGAGATGAATACCGAGAGTTGTATATGTACTTAGCATCCCTTGTCATCAAGAATGTTAGAAACATTGAGTGGTGCAGGTTTTACCAAGCTTTGTAGGTCCATGTTAATTTGTCTCTAGCATGAAATTACCAATTTTTAGGGACATCACATTTTTTAATGAATAAATAAATTGTTTATAGGAGATATATTTTGAAAGAGATGATACCTGAAGTTGTATATGTACTTAGCACCCTTGTCACAAGAATGTTTAAAACATTGAGTGGACATTGAGTGGTGCAAGGTTTTACCAAGCTTTGTAGGTCCATGTTATTTGTCTCTAGCATGAAAATTACACCATTTTTAGGGACATCAATTTTTAATGAAAAATAAATGTTTATAGCAGATATATTTTGAAAGAGATGATACTGAGAGTTGTATATGTACTTAGCACCCCTTGTCACAAGATGTTTAGAAACATTGAGTGGTGCAAGGTTTTACCAAGCTTGTAGGTCCATGTTTATTTGTCTCTAGCATGAAAATTACACACATTTTTGGGAATAAATTTTTAATGATAAATAATTGTTTATAGGCAGATATATTTTGAAAGAGATGATACCTGAGAGTTGTATATTACTTAGCATCCCCTTGTCATCAAGAATGTTTAAAACATTGAGTGGTGCAAGGTTTTACCAAGCTTTGTAAGTCCATGTTATTTGTCTCTAGCATGAAAATTACACACATTTTTAGGGACATCACATTTTTTAATGAATAAATAAATGTTTATAGGAGATATATTTTGAAAGAGTGATACCTAGATTGTATATGTACTTAGCATCCCCTTGTCATCAGAATGTTTAGAAACATTGAGTGGTGCAAAGTTTTACCAAGCTTTGTAGTCCATGTTTATTTGTCTCTAGCATGAAAATTACACACATTTTTAGGGACATCACATTTTTAATGAATAAATAAATGTTTATAGCAGATATATTTTGAAAGAGATGATACCTAGAGTTGTATATGTACTTAGCATCCCCTTGTCACCAAGAAGTTTAGAACATTGAGTGGTGCAAGGTTTTACCAAGCTTTGTAGGTCCATGTTTATTTGTCTCTAGCATGAAAATTACACACATTTTTAGGGAATCAATTGTTTAATGAATAAATAATGTTTATAGGCAGATATATTTTGAAAGAGATGATACCTGAGAGTTGTATATGTATTAGCATCCCCTTATCACAAGACTATTTATAAACATTGAGTGTGCAAGGTTTTACCAAGCTTTGTAGGTCCATGTTTATTTGTCTCTAGCATGAAAATTACACACATTTTAGGACATCAAATTTTAATGAATAAATAATTGTTTATAGGCAGATATATTTGAAAGAGATGATACCTGAGAGTTGTATATGTACTTAGCATCCCCTTGTCACAAGAATGTTTAGAAACATTGAGTGGTGCAAGTTTTACCAAGCTTGTAGGTCCATGTTATTTGTCTCTAGCATGAAATTAACACATTTTTGGGACATCAAATTTTTAATGAATAAATAATTGTTTATAGGCAGATATATTTTGAAAGAGATGATACCTGAGAGTTGTATATTTACTTAGCATCCCCTTGTCATCAAGAATGTTTAAAACATTGAGTGGTGAAGGTTTACCAAGCTTTGTAGGTCCATGTTTATTTGTCTCTAGCATGAAAATTACACACATTTTAGGGACATCACATTTTTTAATGAATAAATAATTGTTTATAGAGATATATTTGAAAGAGTGATACCTGAGATTGTATATGTACTTAGCATCCCCTTGTCACAAGAATTTAGAAACATTGAGTGGTGCAAGGTTTTCCAAGCTTTGTAGGTCCATGTTTATTTGTCTCTAGCATGAAAATTACACACATTTTTAGGGACATCACAATTATTTAATGAATAAATAATGTTTATAGCAGATATATTTGAAAGAGATGATACCTGAGAGTTTATATGTACTTAGCATCCCCTTTCACAAGATTTTAAAACATTGAGTGGTGCAAGGTTTTACCAAGCTTTGTAGGTCCATGTAATTTGTCTCTAGCATGAAAATTACACACATTTTTAGGGACATCACATATTTTTAATGAATAAATAAATTTATAGGCAGATATAATTTGAAAGAGATGATACCTGAGAGTTGTATATGTACTTAGCATCCCCACAATTATTTTAATGAATAAATAATGTTTATAGGAATATATTTTAAAGAATATACCTAGATTGTATATGTATTTAATCCCCTTGTCACAAGAAGTTTAGAACATTGATGTGCAAGGTTTTACCAAGCTTTAGTAGTGTCATGTTATTTGTCCAAGCTGAAAATTACTAATTTTTAGGGACATACACATTTTTAATGAATAAATAATTATATTTTGAAAGAGATGATACCGAGAGTTGTATATGTACTTAGCATCCCCTTGTCATCAAGAATGTTTAGAAACATTGAGTGGTGCAAGGTTTTACAAGCTTTGTAGTCATGTTTATTTGTCTCTAGCATGAAAATACACACATTTTTAGGGACACAATATTTTTAATGAATAAATAATTGTTTATAGGCAGATATATTTTGAAAGAGATGATACCTGAGAGTTGTAATGTACTTGCATCCCTTGTCATCAAGAATGTTTAGAAACATTGAGGTGCAAGGTTTTACCAAGCTTTGTAGGTCCATGTTATTTGTCTCTAGCATGAAAATTACACACATTTTAGGGACATCACATATTTTAATGAATAAATAAATGTTTATAGCAGATATATTTTGAAAGAGATGATACCTGAGAGTTTATATGTACTTAGCATCCCCTTGTCACAGAATGTTTAAAACATTGAGTGGTGCAAGTTTTACCAAGCTTTGTAGGTCCATGTTTATTGTCTCTAGCATGAAAATTACACACATTTTTGGGACATCAATTTTTTTAATGAATAAATAATTGTTTATAGGCAGATAATTTTGAAAGAGATATACCTGAGAGTTGTTATTACTTAGCATCCCCTTGTCATCAAGAATGTTTAGAACATTATGGTGCAAGGTTTTACAAGCTTGTAGGTCCATTTTATTGTCTCTAGCATGAAATTACACACATTTTTAGGGAATCACATTTTTTAATGAATAAATAATGTTTATAGCAGATATATTTTGAAAGAGATGATACCTGAGAGTTGTATATGTACTTAGCATCCCCTTATCACAAGACTATTTAAAACATTGAGTGGTGCAAGGTTTTACCAAGCTTTGTAGGTCCATGTTATTTGTCTCTAGCATAAAATTACACCTTTTGTTAAATTAAATATAAATAATGTTTATAGGCAGATATATTTGAAAGAGATGATACCTGAGAGTTGTATATGTACTTAGCATCCCTTGTCATCAAGAATGTTAGAAACATTGAGTGTGCAGGTTTACCAAGCTTTGTAGGTCCATGTAATTTGTCTCTAGCATGAAAATACCACTTTTTAGACATCACATTGTTTAAATGAATAATAAATGTTTATAGCAGATATATTTTGAAAGAATGATACCTGAGGTTGTATATGTACTTAGCATCCCTTGTCATCAAGAATGTTTAGAAACATTGAGTGGTGCAAGGTTTACCAAGCTTTGTAGGTCCATGTTAATTTGTCTCTAGCATGAAAATTACACACATTTTAGGGACATCAATTTTTAATGATAAATAAATGTTTATAAGCAGATAATTTGAAAGAATGATACCTGAGAGTTGTAATGTACTTAGCATCCCTTGTCATCAGAATGTTTAGAAACATTGAGTGGTGCAAGGTTTTACCAAGCTTTGTAGGTCCATGTTATTTGTCTCTAGCATAAAATTACACACTTTTTTAAATTAATAAATAAATTTTATAGGAATATATTTTGAAAGAGATGATACTGACGTTGTATATGTACTTAGCATCCCCTTGTCACAAGAATGTTTAGAAACATTGAGTGGTGCAAGGTTTTACCAAGCTTGTAGTCCATGTTATTTGTCTCTAGCATGAAAATTACACACATTTTAGGGACATCACATTTTTTAATGAATAAATAAATGTTTATAGGCAGATATATTTTGAAAGAGATGATACCTAAGAGTTGTATATGTACTTAGCATCCCTTTTCATCAAGAATGTTTAGAACATTGAGTGGTGCAAGTTTTACCAAGCTTTGTAGGTCCATGTTATTTGTCTCTAGCATGAAAATTACACACATTTTTAGGACATCACATTTATTTAATGAATAAATAATTGTTTATAAGCAGATATATTTTGAAAGAGATGATACCTGAGAGTTGTATATGTACTTAGCATCCCCTTATCAAAGACTATTTAAACATTGAGTGGTGCAAGGTTTTACCAAGCTTTGTAGGTCCATGTTAATTTGTCTCTAGCATGAAATTACACACATTTTAGGACATCACATATTTTTAATGAATAAATAAATGTTTATTCAGATATAATTGAAAGAGATGATACTGAGAGTTGTATATGTACTTAGCATCCCTTGTCATCAAGAATGTTAGAAACATTGAGTGGTGCAGGTTTTACCAAGCTTTGTAGGTCCATGTTAATTTGTCTCTAGCATGAAAATTACTCACATTTTTAGGGACATCACATTGTTTAAATTAATGAATAAATAAATGTTTATAGGCAGATATATTTTGAAAGAGATGATACCTGAGAGTTGTATATGTACTTAGCATCCCTTGTCAGCAAGAATGTTTAGAAACATTGAGTGGTGCAAGGTTTTACCAAGCTTTGTAGATCCTGTTAATTTGTCTCTAGCATGAAAATTACACACATTTTTAGGGACATCACATATTTTTAATGTAATAAATAAATGTTTATAGCAGATAATTTTGAAAGAGATGATACCTGAGAGTTGTATATGTACTTAGCATCCCCTTGTCATCAGAATGTTTAGAAACATTGAGTGGTGCAAGGTTTTACCAAGCTTTGTAGGTCCATGTTTATTTGTCTCTAGCATAAAATTACACACATTTTTAGGGAATCACATTTATTTAATGATAAATAAATGTTTATAGGCAGATAATATTTGAAAGAGATGATACCTGAGAGTTGTATATGTACTTAGCATCCCCTTATCACAAGACTATTTATAAACATTGAGTGATGCAAGGTTGTACCAAGCTTTGTAGGTCCATGATTATTTGTCTCTAGCATTAAAATTACACTCCTTTTGTTAAATTAATAAATAAATGTTTATAGGCAGATATATTTTGAAAGAGATGATACCTGAGTGTTGTATATGTACTTAGCATCCCTTGTCATCAAGAATGTTTAGAAAACATTGAGTGGTGCAAGGTTTTACCAAGCTTTGTAGGTCCATGTTAATTTGTCTCTAGCATGAAAATTACACACCTTTTTAGGGTCATCACATTGTTTAAATGAATAAATAATTGTTTATAGGCAGATATATTTTGAAAGAGATGATACCAGAGAGTTGTATGTTTACTTAGCACCCTTTGTCATCAAGAATGTTTATAAACATTGAGTGGTGCAAGGTTTCACAAATGCTTTGTAGGTCCATGTTTATTTGTCTCTAGCATGAAAATTACACACATTTTTAGGGACATCACATATTTTTAATGAATAAATAATTGTTTATAGGCAGATATATTTTGAAAGAGATGATACCTGAGAGTTGTATATGTACTTAGCATCCCCTTATCACAAGACTATTTATAAACATTGAGTGATGCAAGGTTGTACCAAGCTTTGTAGGTCCATGTTATTTGTCTCTAGCATTAAAATTACACCCTTTTGTTAATTAATAAATAAATTGTTTATAGGCAGATATATTTTGAAAGAGATGATACCTGAGTGTTGTATATGTACTTAGCATCCCCTTGTCATCAAGAATGTTTAGATACATTGAGTGGTGCAAGGTTTTACCAAGCTTTGTAGGTCCATGTTTATTTGTCTCTAGCATGAAAATTACACACATTTTTAGGGACATCAATTGTTTTAATGAATAAATAATTGTTTATATGCAGATATATTTTGAAAGATGATACCTGAAGTTGTATATGTACTTAGCATCCCCTTGTCATCAAGAATGTTAGAAACATTGAGTGGTGCAAGGTTTTACCAAGCTTGTAGGTCCATGTTTATTTGTCTCAAGCATGAAAATTACACACATTTTTAGGGACATCACATATTTTTAATGAATAAATAAATGTTTGTAGGCAGATATATTTTGAAAGAGATGATACCTGAGAGTCGTATATGTACTTAGCATCCCCTTGTCATCAAGAATGTTTAGAAACATTGAGTGGTGCAAGGTTTTACCAAGCTTTGTAGGTCCATGTTAATTTGTCTCTAGCATGAAAATTACACACCTTTTTAGGGACATCACATTGTTTAAATGAATAAATAATTGTTTATAGGCAGATATATTTTGAAAGAGATGATACCAGAGAGTTGTATGTTTACTTAGCACCCCCTTGTCATCAAGAATGTTTATAAACATTGAGTGGTGCATGGTTTCACAAAGCTTTGTAGGTCCATGTTTATTTGTCTCTAGCATGAAAATTACACACATTTTTAGGGACATCAAATTGTTTTAATGAATAAATAATTGTTTATAGGCAGATATATTTTGAAAAAGATGATACCTGCAAGTTGTATATGTACTTAGCATCCCCTTGTCATCAAGAATGTTAAGAAACATTGAGTGGTGCAAGGTTTTACCAAGCTTTGTAGGTCCATGTTTATTTGTCTCTAGCATGAAAATTACACACATTTTTAGGGACATCACATATTTTTAATCAATATATAAATGTTTATAGGCAGATATATTTTGAAAGAGATGATACCTGAGAGTTGTATATGTACTTAGCATCCCCTTGTCAGCAAGAATGTTTAGAAACATTGAGTGGTGCAAGGTTTTACCAAGCTTTGTAGATCCATGTTAATTTGTCTCTAGCATGAAAATTACACACATTTTTAGGGACATCACATATTTTTAATGAATAAATAATTGTTTATAGGCAGATATATTTTGAAAGAGATAATACCTGAGAGTTGTATATGTACTTAGCATCCCCTTGTCATCAAGAATGTTTAGAAACATTGAGTGGTGCAAGGTTTTACCAAGCTTTGTAGGTCCATGTTTATTTGTCTCTAGCATGAAAATTACACACATTTTTAGGGACATCACATATTTTTAATGAATAAATAAATGTTTGTAGGCAGATATATTTTGAAAGAGATGATACCTGAGAGTCGTATATGTACTTAGCATCCCCTTGTCATCAAGAATGTTTAGAAACATTGAGTGGTGCAAGGTTTTACCAAGCTTTGTAGGTCCATGTTAATTTGTCTCTAGCATGAAAATTACACACCTTTTTAGGGACATCACATTGTTTAAATGAATAAATAATTGTTTATAGGCAGATATATTTTGAAAGAGATGATACCAGAGAGTTGTATGTTTACTTAGCACCCCCTTGTCATCAAGAATGTTTATAAACATTGAGTGGTGCAAGGTTTCACAAAGCTTTGTAGGTCCATGTTTATTTGTCTCTAGCATGAAAATTACACACATTT
Source organism: Dryococelus australis (assembly GCA_029891345.1). Taxonomy (NCBI): domain Eukaryota; kingdom Metazoa; phylum Arthropoda; class Insecta; order Phasmatodea; family Phasmatidae; genus Dryococelus; species Dryococelus australis. The sequence goes on along the minus strand of CM056994.1, from coordinate 19,559,323 downwards.
TTAGGGTCATCAAATTGTTTTAATGAATAAATAATTGTTTATAGGCAGATATATTTTGAAAAAGATTATACCTGCAAGTTGTATATGTACTTAGCATCCCCTTGTCATCAAGAATGTTAAGAAACATTGAGTGGTGCAAGGTTTTACCAAGCTTTGTAGGTCCATGTTTATTTGTCTCTAGCATGAAAATTACACACATTTTTAGGGACATCACATATTTTTAATGAATAAATAAATGTTTATAGGCAGATATATTTTGAAAGAGATGATACCTGAGAGTTGTATATGTACTTAGCATCCCCTTGTCATCAAGAATGTTTAGAAACATTGAGTGGTGCAAGGTTTTACCAAGCTTAGTAGGTCCATGTGTATTTGTCTCAAGCATGAAAATTACACACATTTTTAGGGACATCAAATTGTTTTAATGAATAAATAATTGTTTATAGGCATATATATTTTGAAAGAGATGATACCTGAGAGTTGTATATGTACTTAGCATCCCCTTGTCATCAAGAATGTTAAGAAACATTGAGTGGTGCAAGGTTTTACCAAGCTTTGTAGATCCATGTTAATTTGTCTCTAGCATGAAAATTACACACATTTTTCGGCATATCACATTTATTTAATGAATAAATAAATGTTTATAGGCAGATATATTTTGAAAGAGATGATACCTGAGAGTTGTATATGTACTTAGCATCCCCTTATCACAAGACTATTTATAAACATTGAGTGATGCAAGGTTGTACCAAGCTTTGTAGGTCCATGATTATTTGTCTCTAGCATTAAAATTACACCCTTTTGTTAAATTAATAAATAAATGTTTATAGGCAGATATATTTTGAAAGAGATGATACCTGAGTGTTGTATATGTACTTAGCATCCCCTTGTCATCAAGAATGTTTAGAAACATTGAGTGGTGCAAGGTTTTACCAAGCTTTGTAGGTCCATGTTAATTTGTCTCTAGCATGAAAATTACACACATTTTTAGGGACATCACATATTTTTAATGAATAAATAAATGTTTATAGGCAGATATATTTTGAAAGAGATAATACCTGAGAGTTGTATATGTACTTAGCATCCCCTTGTCATCAAGAATGTTTAGAAACATTGAGTGGTGCAAGGTTTTACCAAGCTTAGTAGGTCCATGTGTATTTGTCTCAAGCATGAAAATTACACACATTTTTAGGGACATCAAATTGTTTTAATGAATAAATAATTGTTTATAGGCATATATATTTTGAAAGAGATGATACCTGAGAGTTGTATATGTACTTAGCATCCCCTTGTCATCAAGAATGTTAAGAAACATTGAGTGGTGCAAGGTTTTACCAAGCTTTGTAGGTCCATGTTTATTTGTCTCTAGCATGAAAATTACACACATTTTTAGGGACATCACATATTTTTAATGAATAAATAAATGTTTATAGGCAGATATATTTTGAAAGAGATGATACCTGAGAGTTGTATATGTACTTAGCATCCCCTTGTCAGCAAGAATGTTTAGAAACATTGAGTGGTGCAAGGTTTTACCAAGCTTTGTAGGTCCATGTTTATTTGTCTCTAGCATGAAAATTACACACATTTTTAGGGACATCACATTTCCGGTGTCTCTTGTGGCCCAAATGGGTGCGACATTTCCTTTTTGTCAAACCCATACAGACCTCAAGAAACAAATTTTACAGGGAAAGTGCATGGACTCTCATCATTGTTGTGGTTCCTTCATTGCAATAATGCCAGCAAAACTGAAAACTTAAATGAGAAAAGTATTTTAAGAAAATTACTATACTTACAAAAATGGTTCATGCATGCACACACATAGCTGAAAGAAATGTCTTATTACTAAGGTAAAACCAATACATATCCACAAATGACAGCAAAATGATCATGTAAAGGACAAATTATAAAAGTAATGCTTAACAGGCAAGTTACTGTGCATAGCGATAAGCGCTTGGTTTAACTTTTCTTATTACTATAGCTGTGCGTCAATAAACAGCCAATCAGAAGCCCCGACACTTATACTATGTTATGAATTGAAAAACATATTTACAAATCAAGAAAGTGTGTATTTTGACTTAATTCCTCGGGAAAATATTTTCTTTTGTTTTTTATATTTTTTTTATGGATAATCACAACCACGGAAGTTTTGCAACGTTTTTAGGTAACGTTAATAGTAAAAATTGAAATGTAAATAATTTACAATTTAAAAAATGTCTCAGATCAATTGAAAATATTTATTTTTGAAAAAACCCATTACCAACTCTATGTACAGACCTTACTTTCTTCGGAACAAATTTAGCAACATAAACAAACTAATATTATTATCGTTATATCAATTATAGCCAGGCCACTGTGCTTTTGTGTTTTGTTGTGCTTATCGCTATAACTGTGAATGTGTTTGGTATGTCAATTGTAGCCTGGCCCTTATTGAAAACTGGCTCATATAGCTTCTTTAGAAATACTTAATTTAACACATACATTGCGTAATGTAATTTAACCTTTACATAACGTACAATCACAAGTAAACAGGAGCTCTGGGAGTCTGAGGTGTTGACTATGACGTGTAATTTACAGTTACATTAAATTTCAATAACTACAATATTTTGCTGCCCAAGTGGCAGATATAACAAACAATTATGTCTACTCAAGAACGCATACTATCTTCGTTGAAATTTCTCAAAAGGTAGCAAATTGTCTTGTCAAACATCCATTTCCAAATTTAAACATGGAATTGTTCTATAGGCATAACTGTTGACAATTAATTGTAAATACTTTCTAATTCTTATTATAGCAATCATTACCAAATAAAACAATTAGGCCTACACTTGCATCACGAAAGAATGTTGGCAACAAGCACAGCTATAGGTCTATAGTTAACAAAACCAGCTTCAAGGTTTTATAGTTTATATGTAGGAACACCTTTGGTGTAGTATCACACTGTGATGTTTATGTTATGTTAACAATAGTAAAACTTAACACTGTAAGTTGGTATGAATAACTACATGAACACAAGTTTGAGGTTAGGCCTACATTACAAAATAACACAGTAATTTCAAAATGTGTCAGATTAATGTATAATTATTGACAGGCACATTTGCACTTCTTACCAAGGCATGTTTAAGAAAGGTTACATAACTAGGCCTAAATAAATATGTACAGGAACAACACAATGATATAAAAATGTGTAAAATGAACGTATAATTTATGACGGCAAAATTTGCACAAGACAGATTTAAAAGAAACGTTATACAGATGGACGTAGGTACATAAGTACACATAACTTTTTATATTATTTGTCAAACTTAGGATATTTCGTGTACTTCACAAACTCGCATGAATATATTAAAGTCGTGTTTCTGCTGTCGTTCATTTACTTTGATTATTATTATTCAACTTTCCGTTTATAGCACGTTTCCAACTGTTGATTCCTACATGGTTTTTTTCAACGATTTACTTCAATAACGTACTGGGGATAAGTGGGGAAGACACGTTGTATAACCTGTTCGGGGAAACACGTCGTAAAAACAAAACACATTTACACTTATTTCCAGACAGTTGCTGTTGAAATTTTTATCATTTCTGGAACTTTTTCTATGACCTTGCACTGCTTCATCTCTCCTCGATGAATTATAGAATAAATACTTTCGGCGAGATTTATAATGTCATCCTGGTGCTGGCTAATTATATGTAGTTTGCTGGAACTCATTACTTTACACAAAATCACTACAACGTAATTAAACACTATACGACCTATAATACAACTATGATGATTGCAGATAAGCTGAAAAAATTAATGAGAAATATTGAAACACAACTACTTCCAGCTTCCAAATTTGTAGCTTACTTCTCAACCACTCCACAAAAGCAAAGCCAAGCAACAAGCATGGAGGAACCACGACAACATGCCGTTGGTTTTGACCGTTGCGCCGATCACGTGAGACAATATAATTATGAGTTACAGTAAATACATTATCTTTATGCCAATAATTACTTTAAACTGTATAAAATACACTTCAAACAACTTAAGTAGCCATAAATTTAAGCATTACACTTGCGATACAACGTTATTACTTAGAACTACTTTTCAAATTTCATTGCCAACATAACTGGGTGTGTTCATCCCCAGCTTGTGTGGTGACACACATGGTTATACATACGGAGTTGCGGGTGGTGGTTTTTTTCATAGGTTGATTTCTAGAGTGCTCACTTTAACGTGAACGGCCTTTACATACAATTGTTCACCTGCGAGTGTATTTCTAACGTAACACAGATCACAGTAGACCCTATATCATCGCCATCGCGTTGTTACATGCCACGAAAGGTGGACCACTAAAATATCACCAAACTTACTTTAAACTGCGGGTGGAAAATTCAATTACATGAACAGATGATGGTAGATACTTGAGGATAGAATTTGATAGGCAACTATATGCTGTACGTACAAGGTGCAGAAGAAGGCTTTTACCTTGAACGCATGCATATGTATATATATGGTAGATACTTGAGGATAGAACTTAATAGGCAACTACGTGCTGTATGTACAAGATGCAGAAGAAGGCTTTAGCCTTGAGAGCATGCATATATATATATATATATAAATCAAGTGTGCTTTGGTCTAGGGCGATAGATCAATTTTCACATTAACAAACGGAAAAACATCTAAAAATGTAACAAAGGCAGTTTTCCATTTTTTTTTTAAACTTAAAATTGGCAATTTTTATAATTTATAGAAATACTTAACACATTTTTAATTAATTCAATTTTGAATCACATACACACGTATGTCAAACACTGAAGGTAATAGCACAAGTTTTTAAATTGAACACAGTATTTAACCTCTTCATACAAGCAAAACTTGGAGTAAACAAAACAATTTCTTAAATTACTCAGTAATGTTTATCTTTTAACTAGAATTTTCAAAACAATTCAATATAACCGGAGCACAGTTTCATAAAAAATAATTATTTAGGCAAAAAATTGTAATTAATAAAGAGATAATTAATTTAATTACATCATTAATCAAAAAAGAATTAAATTTACCAATACAACTGGCACAATTGCATGTATGCCATGCCTGTGTCCGGGCATGTATTCATGGAGCATCTCTCAGTATGTCGAGGTTACTGTCAGGAATTGAATCCTCGGAGGCTTCATGCTGACTTTGGCAAGAGTCAGACATGATAGGGCTAGCTGATGTTGAGCGCCACAGGGGGTGTTTAAAAAGGACTCCTTGAAATCGTGGTGCTGGGTTCAAGACCTGATTAGGAGATGCTTATCTTTAAGAGGTCTATTTGGTACGTATCTAGTGGGTGTGAATTATCCGTCCGGCCAATTGCTTACTAACACACCGGAATAATGTACCTCAAGGTACTATTAACTACATTCATACCGCGTCTGCTTAGCTGTCGAACGTAAAGGTAATGATTTGTGTGGCGTGACTGGCTTGACCTTATTACTTAGTCAAAACTATTGTAGTTACGCCCCACGTTGGGTGCCACTTGATGGGCACTCTGTTAACTCGCAATTCTTATTTTACACACTATATAGGATGTTCTAGGTCGAATGCGTGTTGGGTTGCAAAATACAATCATTATATATACAAGCAAAATACCAGGCTGGGTTGGTGGCACCCCACATTGGAGAAATGTTTTGGGTTTCTTTGATTTAGTGACTACCACAGATAACAGGCATCAAACCCCAGAGTAAACTTTTTATTTGGTAGTTCCCCTGGTAGCAGACTTGATTCTATTTTCCTTTAAGCATGCCAAATACAATGAAGCCCGTTTCACTGGAAGCATGGGTTGGGGAGGGGGGGACTAGGGGACTAAGCATGGACTTTTAAGTTCCTGTGGTGCCCGGTCTTTATAGTACAGATAGTTGGTCTAGCAGGCTGATGTGTGTGTACAAAGTCGGGAGTTACAGAGGTAACACTTCAGTGTTTCGGTACCTGGTTCTGAAGACCGACATGGATGATCTTCCTCACTTGCACTGCTCACTCTACTAGTGGGTTTAAGTGCAGCTGCATGCTTGATGAGGTGGGGAGGGAACTGTTCGTTTCTTGAGTAACAACTGGTTGAAAGGTTCTGGTAAATTAAATCTATGTCAAGGCCATTCAAGTCATAGAATATCATCCTCTCCCTGTTGTATGACCTCAATAGCAGTATGTTAGATGCGTACAATTTGTATTTGTGGGCCGAATAGAGCTACTATAGCTGGCCCAGGTTGAGAAGTGTCACTGTTATGTGTGATGGTTTCCACTGGTGTTGAAGTAAGTAGCTCTCTGACAGCGGCTCGTAGGGTCTTTCCACGTTGCTTACTTAGCTCGGCATAAGGCATTTAAACTCAATTATGAACTGTGTAACTGAAAACTGCCTATAAGGGGATACTTCCAGGAGACAGTGTAATACCCTGTGTTCCCAGTCCAGCCTACGCAAGCTGGGACTTGAATGGAGGGTAGTTACGAGCTAGAGGTCAATCAACTTGGGAGTGCTGTGAATTCTACTCTGGCCTTTGCATCCTGGGAGAAAAGCCGAACACCTGACCTGGTCAGTTCTCTTAGCCAGTACAAGTAAGAGGAGAAACTGGTATTTTTAGGTGGTCCTAAGTGTGTACTTTCAGGTCAGTGATTACACACTTTGTTCCCAGTGCCCGATGTTTCCAAGGTGGGACTGAACGAAGGGTGGTGCAAATAACTGGGCCCTGGGTGAGTAACCTACAAGAGATCAATCAGGCCTGAGCACTGCGTGGCTCTCTGGACTTTGCAAGCTGGGAGATGAACTGAGTACCCGGTCTGGTCATATCTCTTCGAAGGTTAGAGTTGCTAGTGTTTTGGGTGCATCCTAAAGTCTACCAATTGGCAGATCTGTGTTTGCCTCTTAATGTGTGTGTGCACTACTTTAGAGGTTTACACCGGATACCTAAAGGCAGTTAATTACTGAAATACGATAACAAGAGCTTTGATAAATTACTCACAGCATATTAATTAAGGGGAGGGGGGGGGGGGGGGTTCCACAAGGTTACACAAATTATGTTTAAAAAAATGACACCAGACTACAGTTAATACATACTTTACTGATACGTAATAAGTAAAACAAGGTGATGCTTCACAAACTCCTTAATGAATTAAAATGTAAGCTACCTACAGTTTAAAACTGGTGAAGGCAACCTGGAAAAGTACTAGGTGTGATAGTTATTAACTGGCTTAGAATGATTAATTAGCACATTCAAAAGCGCCTAGCATAATCAGGAAGTGTTCTGAAGGAACCTTATCAAATTATCGTCGGACTGGTAATTGAAGTGACCTAGAGATCCAGAAGGGACGTCAGCTTGACGTGCCACCACAAAGTGTACTGCAGGTTTACAAGGTAGGTCGGATGAGCTGGGGGACGTCTTCGGGAGGCTCTGGAAGAAGTCAACCAGCAGTGGCAGAATCTGTGGAGTGGATGCTGGCGGTTGTTGTTCTTCAGCCTTTGCAAGCTGGGAGAGAAGGGTTGGCAACAACTTACCCCTACTGCTACCCTTGGCCTGTTGCATGATGTTGGGAGATTTGGGGGGGGGGGGGGGGGTGGCAGTAACTGCCTAGAACCAGGATTGGCTCTTCCTTTTATACTAATTTTCCATGCTTGTTGGCTCTCCGATGGGTGCAGGTGGTGACTAGCCTCTTCTTCACAGGGTCTGTTAATTCTGACTCTGAAGGGGTGCCTTTAATTTCTTATTGCCTCTGTAAGAGGATGGAGGCTGGCTGCTGCTGGAGTAGATGACTGGGTGCTGCCCTCCAGTGGCAAATCGAGGCACTAGCTCTACCTTCCTAGAAAGTAGCAATGTCTCAGCAGATAGAAAAATCCAACCTTGGGGGTAGGGCGACAGCGTGACGTCTTCTTGGAGTTTCTGTGAATAGTATAATTTCCGGCCATATGTCTGTAGTCCCACTTGTATGTGCACTTGTGTACCTTGTAGGCTTGTGTCCTATTGTAATGTTTAGGAGTGATTACTGGCCTCTATGTGAGCAGCGTGCTTGAAGATGGGGCAAAGTTGAAGAGTAGAGAGTGCATCCCCAATGCGCAAAATGTGTCGCACGTCACATTTTTAACATACATTCACTGATGCAAGGAAAAAATGTTCTCATTTGTCAGTTTTTATCATGTATTTTTATTTTGTCTTTAAACATTGTTTACTTGCGAGAAAAAATCGCAACGATAGGTTGTGCTAAATTGTATTCCAAGGTCATCCTGCCTCTTTCCATGTGCGTAAAAGCATTCATTAAAAAAAGTGTGCTCATAAATTGAGTGTATTATAATACTGATATGAGTCTACACAGTAAATTTCAGTTATATGTTACAATAATTCATCATAATGATAATTTATCTCACCGTAATCAGTTGTTGTAATGCAATTACGCTGTACTTGTGGAAGGTACTCTTTAACATGCTACTTTTCCTCATCCTCATTTCCTTCCCATCTGGCAGGCTAATGATGAGATTTGTCTCTTCTTCTTGCAGGTTACGAGAATGATTCAACCAAGTTGTGTCTTGGATTTGCAAGAAACGATGATGTTGTGAGCTTCTCAGCTTGTGAGGCAAAATATGTTCCTGAAGTCAGGAGTGCTGTCAAGGTAAAATTTATTTGCTTCTGGGCCTCTCAAGACTGATCCATTGAACTCTTCCCCCCCCCCCCCCGCCCCCCGTGGCAACCACCTCACTATATTTCAGCTTCAAATCTGTTTTACAGATAAAGTGAGGTGTATTAACATTGTGCCATGTGAATGTGTTGCCATTGAAGAATGTCATCAACCTGCTGTTACAGCAAGATACTAGTTTCCCCATATCGAAAAAAAGTATTTAAGACTTTGTTATATGTAATCTGATGACAGAGCATGCCAACTGCTGTCGGAGGAACACATGGAAGCTCTTACAGATATGTTTGACTTTTTTACCCTATATTTGCACCATTTGCAGCTTATCATCACTAGTGGTCATGAATAGCATTATTGGTACTATAGTCCATCGTCTATAAGTTTTTATTAATCTTTGTTTAATTAATTATTTATTTAATTATTCAATTCATAATTTATTTCATTATACATATATTTATTTTTTATTTAATTAATTATTTATTTATTTTTAATATATATATATAGTGTGTCACCCAACAGTATTTACTAGAGATGGGTCCAAACCCCATTTTGCAGATAGCGTGAGACAACATGGTGGACACTAACAATACCAACATGGCGTCCCATCATAGCTGTTGTTGAACGTGAACTAACAGTGCTAGTAGTATTGCAGGCCGATTGCAAGCGTTTACAGAAATATTTGCATTTACACTTTCATCTATTAGTACAACTTGTGGTAGTGAAAATAAAACTGCATCATCTAGGAAATAGTTTTTCCCCTATAAAGCATTTATTTTTATTGGAAAGAACCTTGAGATATATTCTGATGTCCAAAATGTATCTATTCTTCATGACTGTGAGGATGCATGCAAAATTAAGTTTTGTTACAGTGTCCCTCTCATATTTTCATACTTCACACAAAAATAATATTTTTTTGTATATTTTACCCTAAATATACATTATATATACTACATGTTGATGCGCGCCTCTTGTTTGGCCCGTGGGTCGTGGCTAGTTCACAGGGTTGCCGTTTCCAAGCGGGATGCTAGGTGAAACTGGATGTGGGGTGACCTCCGGATTCGCCGGTGGGGGTGTGTCTTCATAATTAGTTTCTACCTCAATCTGTGTGATAATTTGCCTTTGTATAGTTCGCCGCTCTTTACGCCTGTTTCGGCTTTGAAATCCGCCTTTCCTGCTGTTCATTTGGTCCAACTTTCTTCCCTTCCTGCGGACGTGCAGTCCTGGAGGCATGTCTTCTTCAAACACTCCTGAGGCACTGATAGCGGGATGTGCAGTAGAGAATTGGGGTGCACTACGGGTAAGGCAAGGGAGCAGCAGTAACCCAGGAGCAGCGGTATGTCCTTTTCGGACTAAAGCCTTATTCAAGCTCTGTCTTCTGTGGAGTTCGGAACACTCACACCTAATCTTCAGCTGGGTTTTAGTTATACACAACCACCCTTCAATTACAAGTCAACCAATATAAGTTTGACGTAATGTTTATTATCACGTCTAGAAGACAGTGGGGAATCCCGATGGGATTGTATACACTAATTTAATCCTAATAATAAATTTACATGAATATTTACGCAGACGAAGGTGAGCCTGGACAATGAACTTGTTACAAAAATACACTGGTCTAAGAATTATTTATGATTTATTTTACGCAGTTTAGAGTGTCTGCCTCCAGAGCTATGGTTGTCCAGAGGGGACGTCGCGACGACCTGCTACCATGGAGTCAAAGAAGTGACTTGGGTAAAGGGGTGCAGGATTTAGGGTGTCGAGGTTACCTCTGGAGTATCTTGCCAGCTCTTGCAGTCGGCTGGTGCAGGAGGAACCTTCTCAAGCTGCTGGAGAGGTTGAGTCTTTGCAAGCGGTAGGAGAGGAGGAGGTCTTGGTCAGACCAGGGAGAACTCGCTGACCTATGCGGCCGGCGAGCCAGTGAACTCTGGCTATAGGCGTTCCTGTGCCACCTTATATAGTCGAAGATCAGTGTTTTATGGCTCTTCTGGGGTGCGGGGGACGATAATCTTTTTCCAAAGGGGCTGGCTATCGTAGGGTTGTAGTGCCGCCGTGCATTCCTTATCGCCCTGAGTGGAGGTTGCTGACAAGTTTACAACCTCTGCATGAAACTCTGTGGGTGTGACGTCATGGGGCAGCAGGGGTGCTGCGATCCTGTGGTGCTTCTTGTAACTTCCTTCTTTGTTATCTCTGGGCAGTGGCTCATCGGGTAAAACAATCTTGGTTCAAGGGGGTGGCGACCTCATTTTGCAATCGGGGCTGGCTGTACCATTTTGTGCTCAAACACATTGATGATGATCATGTCCGAGGGTGACCAACACGTGGAGTCAATTCTATCAGCATGTCAATGGTAGACTGCCACCGTTATGACTTGCCCTGAGCTCTTCTAGCTCGTTTATGGGATGAAGTCGCTCTAGGGTGTGCGGGCGCACTGCACAGCAGTGTGGCATGCATCAATGTTATATATTTAGCATTACATCTTAATGGTTACATCGCAGCTTCTGTTATAGCTGGCGTGAAATATTTACTGGTAGCTATTAGACTTTAAAAAAACTATTTGCATGTTATCCAAAAAATTTTGCTATTCAATTCAAACATATTTGAACATCAAAATCCACTATTCAGATGCCCGTAGAGTGTTGCCAAGTTATTATTACTGAAAGTACTTTATTGTCAATGTATTAAGATTTTTCAGGTATTAAATTTGGAAGGAATATTACATTTTAGCTAACTAATTAAAAACTAGGTAATATATAGATACTGCAAATTATTTTTTGTGAGGCCATGTAAAAATACATGCATGCAGACAGTGTGTGCATGTGGACCTGACCCCTGGATCTGTAATTGCTGTAATGCAGGCCTGCCATTTTAACAGATTTAATCAGTTTTACGGATTTTTAATGCTGTAGAACAATCCAAACTTTACATATATATAGAGCACTTTGCTTAAAGTGGCTGCTGCGGATATGTGACACTAGCGCCCACACAGCAATGTGTTTCAGTTTCTCTGATGCATTTGTCTGAAAGATTCTTACAACAGAGGTGAATAATTAAGTGAAATATTTTGGACATACACCATTGCTTCAATAATGTATGTCCAAAATATTTTGCTTCATTATTCACTGGCGCAGGTATACAGTTATGTACGTACAGTCGACTCTTGATTATCCACGATAATGGAGGGAACGATTCCCGCAGATAACCAAAAATCGCGGATAATCTGCATACTAAAAGAAAAATACAATTTTTCCAACACTAAGTTTCGTATGTTCGTAACTGAGTATTGGGTGTTTCAGTGTGAAACCTAGCCTATCCTTGACATACTTCTGTATTTACCCGTATATTTTACAGCCTCTCATAATTTCCATACCCTATTATTTATTACCAAACCAAGAAATTTAAAAAAAATCTGTAATTTATGCTCCCCTGATTTCTAACTTACAAAACAGTATTTAAAGTGTGTAAAATATGGGGGTAATCACGGTAGTTCTCTCATGAACATTACAAGAAATGCACAGCTACAGTTAATACAAACAACACAGCGGGATGCATGTGGTGTTTATCGCCGAGTGATACTGGAATCTGAAGTTGCGTAAGAGCGAAGGCAGGCTGACGTCACTGGTTGCTAGGCAACAGGCCACCTCCCCCCCCCCCCCCCGGAGAGGGGAAACAAAGATGTGCAAAGCGGACTACATGTTGCCTGTGTCACACACACACACACCTCCCACACTGTCCAGTGCATGCAGCACACAGCCAGCTTTTTCAGCTTGTGGAAAACAGTGTTTAATGTAGGAAACAATTTTCGCCTTCCATTCCCAGTTCTTAAAAAAAATATTGGGCTTGTTTGGCACACACTAAGCCTGACACTGGCATTCCCGTGCCACGTTTCTGGTTAAACCACTCCAGCATAGCCTTATCTAGTTCTGCGTACTTTGATAGTTTCGTTTTCCTATTCGTCAATCCACTTGTCGAGTCTGCACTGCTCGCAAACTCAATAAGTTTGGATTTATTGTTTTGTGTATCCCGAATTGTTGTTACTCCCACTCCATACATAAATGAAAGCTGTTTGATTGCACTTCCTCCTTCAAGATTATTAATTATTTCCAGCTTCTGCTGTAAATTTAAAACCACACGTTTACGTTTTGCAGACATTTTTCGGCTGAAAATGAGCAAAAAAAAAACCGAACGTAACTACTGACTAGCGAGATAAAACTGACATTTGCCATGGGAATGCGATACGCGGGAGGAATGTGGTGGTCGCGCTGGGACCGGCTGTACCTGGCAGGCAGCAGCTAGGCTAGCGAGTTGTGCGATGTTGTCATTTCGCTGTCTTGTAACGTAACTAAGCCCATCGGCCTATCGGGAACACATTTTGACTTGCATTTGCATTGATAAACAAACATATTTCATTCCTGTTACGAATTTCATTAGTTAAGATGGGCGTTTTATTAAATAACTTCGTTCTGGCAGTGTTTGAGTTCATTTCCAAAATTTATTTTTATTTTTCTGAATATGCTGCGGTTAAGCCTTAAAGCATAAAAGCATATAATCTGCTCGCTGATAATCGAGAGTCGACTGTAATTCTGTTCCTGGGTGTATGATCACATCCAAAGGCCAAGTTATTATTGTATTATTGAAATAAAACCTTTCCCACGAATTGCTGTTTTTAAGCATGCAATCTGAATTTGGTGATGGTGTTTTGCATTTGGCATTAATATCACAGTGATGAGGAAACGAAAATTACCGCAGACACAGTCGTATAAATTAAAGTATTAAGTGTGAATAGAGAAAATAATTACCGTGGTTTGTACATTCCAAACCAAAACAACTAAATTATATATGTAATGTCTTTCATATCCACTTTTTTTTTTCTGTAACTAGCAATTTTTTTAATTCTAAGGATTTTACAGGATTTGACCCAATAATTCCAGGATTTTACAGGATTTTTATATACAGGAACCAGGATTTCAGCTGCAGGGCTGGTGGCATCCCTGTTGTAACGTAAAAGTTGAAATTAGTTAGAACCTAGTATAACACTGTAGTTTCCCAGTGACAAGATGTGGAGAAATAAAGACAAATAATATACAATAAGAAGTTTGACTGTGATTTTACACTGACATGACAAAAGTCATGCCTAGTTCATGGTCAGTGAGCACTTTTGACGCCCAGTTTCTTTTTCCTTTCAGCCATTTTTTTAAATCCTTTAACCACCTTTTTAAATACATATTGACATGTATGTAATAAACACAGTGTGTATATTCCACCACACTCGGAAGTTAATATCCAAGGTTAAAATAAAATATTTATAGGCCATTATTCCAAATGAGAGTGCTTTCAAAAGTGCTCACTTTACCGTGAATAGCCTATAGCAATATGTAAAGGTAATAGTTGGTGGCACCATCGTATTGTGGCATCTTGGAAGTGCTGAGATGTCTATCAGTTGTGTTCTGACGTTGTTTAACTGCTTAGTGACCACTTGTAGCCCTTCGTGGACTTCCTGTACCCCACAACGATGGGATATTCCTGCATGATAATGTACAATGTCATTGGGCCCACGTTGTCCAGGATTGGTTCGAGGAGCATTCTGGAGAGTTGCCATGAAGAGTTGCTGCTCTTCACCGTGCTAGAGAAGGGCCTACAAGATACTAGGCCTCTATCTACATGACTTTAGCATGTCGTACTGTATGTTCTCAGATTCTCTCTACTTCCACTTCTCCATCCCCCTTCACATAAAACTTAAGCCCATTTTTTTTTTTAGCACTTACAATCAATTTGAAGGTTCTTCTCATTTGACTCATGGCATTTGTGAAAAGGGAACTTGTAGTGAGGCGCACGGAAACATAAGGTAAGTCACACCAGTGGTTTTTATTTTTATTATCTCAAGAGTGGACACTGCATACAGAAAACACATGAACCGATAAACTGTAACCACCGTTAATTTTCAGTGGTCCCAGGAAATATCTATATGTGGACATAATAATAACATTACCCGCTTTTATTGTTTATCTGATATTGAATTTATCAAAATATGTTTAAATCCTGTCACTTAAGATTCGCAGCAATAGAAGTTTTTAAGCTGGTTGCTTATGCAAACTCATAATAACTGGGTATAAAATATGTTAAATTTGCCGCCATATTTATCATTGCTGCAGTGCAGTGCGGCGCTATACAGTTCAGCTGATGGTATCCACGAGTCTGGCTCTGGAATGCTCCCTCCCCTTACATGCCTGATGCAAGATGAAGTTGTTACCTAACAACCAGCATGGTATTCTTGCATCCTTTCTTTTTCTCTTCTCTTTCTGACTCTGTCTGAGCTGCGCACCTTTCTTCTGTCCTTTACATGCCGTCCAGTGGGGAAGCTGTTGTATAGCAAAAAAAAAGCTGCCACCTCTCAGCCATGCATGCATGCTTCCACCCCTTACACACCAGTCAAGACTGCAATTGGTAGCATATATGAAGCATTAAATAAAACATATGTAACTTTAATTTTACTACATGCAGTCAACCTATCAAACACACTGCATCACACAGTAGTCGAGTGCTCTGCTGACTGACCTGTAACAAGGTCACTGGAGTTACGAGTATGAAGTAGTAATTCAATAGTAGAAATTTGATCAAGATTATTTGCTGCTCAATATAGTGGCTTGGATTGCATAAACTTTGGCTGTCCTCTGTGATATTGAGAGATTGTTTCCTCCCTTTACAAGGCAGGTGAGTAGGGAGCTAGTTGTCTAGCAAACAGCATGATATCCTTGTGCCTTCCTTTGGTGTGCCAACCACTTTGGAAGAGGAGGGTAGATTGTTTCACTCCTCTTGCCACTGGACTTCCCCTTCTCTGTCTCACCCACAGTGAACACACTGGCCAGTCGATAACCTTTCTGCATGATGCGCACAAGACATTAAAAATTTGGTGGCAATATTTATTTATTTTTTTCTTTTTCAGGGCTGTTCAAGGTTTGGGAACAGCTTGCATTCAGAGTCAGATTACAATCAGTTATATACAGTATTTTATGTGTTTTATTCTTTGTTTAAATCAGTTGTAGTAAAATGTTTTCTCATTCAATGAATTATTTACAGTAATACTTTTTTAAAAATTTCCATTTTATTCTGTTTATTAGTTGAACTTTATTCAGAGATAATGTACAGCTCTCATTATTCTCAACTAGAAGTTTAAAAAGGTTAGGAATTGTATTTTATTTATATACATGTCAAACCCTTATCTACTGAAATTCTAGATGTATGAAAATTTTTTGAAAGTTCTCAAAAAATTGTATTTCAGGAGTTCATTGTATTTGTAGTGTTTTGTACTGTTATTCTAGCAGTATTTTATCTGTTAATAAGAAATACACACCATCCCTTATTTTATGGGATATGGTAGTTTTATAAAATTTTTGTACCCATCAACAAAAAAAATTCCTGGGGGAAAAAATAGAAAACTTGCCCATGCCCCTGGTTTGTGTGATACGTGATATCAAAAATAAAAACTTGCCCTCTCATGCCTCTCCTCCTCTACACTACAGTTCTGTGCACGTACCTACAGAAGGAACCAATAATAGCACAATTTACACATCTTGATTGTCCCCCCCCCCCCCTACTTCTGATTACCCTTTCTTAGCTTTATGACTATGGCATGCTTGTTATTGTTAGTCTGTGGTGTTTGGCTTGAGGGTACATTTTATGATAGTGCTGTTATATACCCCACCCCCTCCAATATTACATTTGTAACTTGTGAATGTTAGATATCTACTTACGCCACATTTATTAGATTACTATTTCATGTATGGTTTGTGGTTTCAGTTTTGTAATTTTTGATCAACAATTCATTTGTGATTTTAGACTTTTGATTTTACAACATTAGTGGAAACAAGTGACATGCCTAAACAATTCTGCAGAAGTTTGAACTTGTCAGAGAAGTAGAATAAGGGAAGCAATGAATATGGAAGTAGCGCAGCAGCATGAGTTCTCGCTTTTATTTGGCAACAATTTTCAAGCCAAGGGAAGAGATTATGTGTGCTGCAGAGAGGGAGGGGCTCAGTGAAGGCCAATAGCCATAATGGTTCCACAAAGGCAAATTTGGAGAAGGCAGTCTTCAACATGTTCACTCAGCACAGAGCACAAAGTGGGTCGTGACTCCTAGGCCTCAAGGAGGCAACCAGATCAGAGCCTTGTAGGGAAGAACACCTCACCATCCTCTGTTACAACATGAACAGCAGTGACAAGCAGATCCCATACTTTATTGTTCCGTCAAAGGCCAACTACAGCATTGTGCTCTTCGTTCACAACTTTTCCATCCATACAGATCTAGGACCGAACAAACTTCAAGTTCATATTCTTACCACCGACTACAACCTTGAACCCTTCAGCCCCTGGGCCAGGACATCGTCAGAGCTTTGAAATTGAACTTTTCAAGATAGCGTTCAGCCATTGCCATTACAGATTGGATATTATGGTGTGCTTACAAGATGTGGGATGTCCTCAAGGCAGTACAAACAATCAGAACATCGTAGGATAAAATCAGCCTCAAGACAATCTGCAACTGTTTCCACCATACCAACTTCATTTTGACAAAATCATCCCCTTCTTCTGCTGGCATGGCTGACTTTGAAGAGGACAGTGGGACAGTGAGGACCTTGTGGGCATCAAGACTGGACACCAGCCTGGACTGTCGGCCGAGCCCCAGCCTGGACCGTCGTCGGCCGAGCTCGAGCCTGGACCGTCGTCCGAGCCCCAGCCTGGACAGTCGTCCGAGCCCCAGCCTGGACCGTCGGCCGAGTCCCAGCCTGGACCACCGTCGGCCAAGCCACAGCTTGGACCGTCGGCCGAGCCCCAGCCTGGACTGTTGGCCGAGCCCCAGCCTGGCCATCGTCGGCCGAGCCGCAGCCTGGACCGTTGGCCGAGCCCCAGCCTGGCCATCGTCTGCCGAGCCGCAGCCTGGACCGTCGGCCGAACCCCAGCCTAGACCGTCGGCTGAGCCGCACCTGGACCGTCGGCCGAGCCCCAGCCTGGCCATCGTCGGCCGAGCCGCAGCCTAGACCGTCGGCCGAGCCACAGCCTGGACCGTCGGCCGAGTCCCAGCCTGGACCACCGTCGGCCAAGCCACAGCCTGGACCGTCGGCCGAGCCCCAGCCTGGACTGTTGGCCGAGCCCCAGCCTGGCCATCGTCGGCCGAGCCGCAGCCTGGACCGTCGGCCGAGCCCCAGCCTGGACCTTCGGCCGAGCCCCAGCCTGGCCATCGTCTGCCGAGCCGCAGCCTGTACCGTCGGCCGAGCCCCAGCCTGGCCATCGTCTGCCGAGCCGCAGCCTGGACCGTCGGCCGAACCCCAGCCTAGACCGTCGGCCGAGCCGCAGCCTGGACCGTCGGCCGAGCCGCAGCCTGGACCGTCGGCCGAGCCGCAGCCTGGACCGTCGGCCGAGCCCAGCCTAGACCCTCGGCCGCGTCGGCCGAGCCCCAGCCTAGACCGTCAGCCGAGCCTCAGCCTGGCCATCGTCGGCCGAGCCGCAGCCTGGACCGTCTGCCGAGCCCCAGCCTAGACCGTCGGCTGATCCCAAGGCTGAACCCTCCACAAGCCTCATCTGCTCACCGCCATGCTATGAGGTGACATGGAAAAAGGTTGCCTCATACTGTGCCGGAGAGAATTATGTCTGGGCTATATATGAGGTGGCAGTGTGAGGCGAACTTGGCAAGGACTTCATAAAACATGACTTATTTTCAGATGTGGTGGAAGAAAGTAAGGAAGACAAACAAAAACATGAATGACCTCAGTCCAACGTAGGAATTGTGCAATTTGGATTTATACCAACATAATGTAGCATGGATGGTTTCCGCAAGAAACAGGCTTCCATCAAGGACTATTAAAAAAAAATAAGGGAGGTTTTTGCTGAATATGGTTTGGAGACAGTTGTAAGTAAACAGTCACCATGATGATATTTGACTAAAAATTGGTACTGATTGTGCCAAATAACAGAAGCTAACTATGCCAGTGTACTATGGTTTATAAAATGGGGGTAATTAATGCAACTTTTTGTTTATTTACAAGTATTCCCATACATTTAGTAGCACATTTTGTTTGAACTATTACTGTACTTAATGCAGCTGCAGCACTACCATTACCAAATGTTTGTGTAGACTTGTCACATCGGTTAGGTTTACGTAGATACCTACCTACTACAATTTTACCTCAAATTACTGTTATGCCTATACCCCATTCCTGTCCGCATTTAATGAGCCTAATAATTTTTATAGCTAATTTCCTAAGCAGGTAATGTAACAAGTCAATTATAATAAACGTGACTTTTTCAGTTTTTAGCACTGCTAAGGTATCAGAATGCAACACATCAACCTGTTCAATAGAAACAAATGTGTTTTTCCTTTTAATGTGATAGTGTAATGTGGACTTCATGTTGGCTTAAAGTGTATGCACATAGTGCATTCACCGGTGTATAACACATTTTCTGTGACACCTTATATACCCTTCTGAGGTATGCTTTTATTTGGAAGATTTCTGGCTTATTTTTCCATGAGAAGCAATTAAAAAATATTTCATTGTCTCTGGAAGTAATGTGGCGCTCAGTGATTGGTGTTAACCTACATTCCAAATGCAGGAGGGATCTCTTACAGATTTTTCATAGAATGAAAACTATATCCCTCATCTTTGTTATATAATCAAGATGTGGAAATGTCTATGGTCAGTATTAGGCTTGGGAGTATGGATGGGACAATTGGTTGTTTGGTTCCTCAGTTCTGCCAGTTCTTAAAGAAACCAGTAGAACTGATATCAATGGTTTGCATAGGTTCAGTTCCCCAAGATAAACAAATAACCTGTCTTAGCTCACTAGTGAAAAACAAATATCATAGTGTATTTAACAAACAGTCGTTTTGCAATACAGTAATGTCTTGAATCGCACAATCCCTATACTCACATAGTGAAATATTTGCCATTTGCCACGAAAATTATATCTTGCGGTTAAGTGCGAAAAACATGGAAATTATAAAGTAAAAAATATGTTAAACAGCTGTGCACTTTTTGTAGATATTTTTGCATTGTCAATCAATGTATTTAATTGAAACACGGGCCCTTATATAATAAGTATCTATGTTTGTCACCCAATTACTTGGGCAGAGTTGAAAGTTTACCCTTTGGGATAACCTAAGTAAAATAAACAAATTTTTTAACAGTAATTAAAAAAGTGAAACACTTTATACAATGTACTATAAACTCTAGGCAGCTGTTCTGAACAAACCTTAACCATGTGGAGTGATAGGTTTTGGCCACCTAAAAATATATTGTGTGTCTATATCACAGAGTTTTAGGTGACTCAGCTTTTTTGGCACCTTTAGAGCATGAACATTAAAGTTACCATCTCAAACTTGGCGTGTTATGTTCCAAATACCAATCATGTTTTTCTTCAACGTAAGTGCTTGGTGATTACAGTAGAACATCTCTATACTTATTAACCACATTTAAAGCAGCTATCTTTCTATTGTGACTAGATTTCGAGGAATGTGAAAAATTTGGAGTTGATCTGCCAATAAATTAATTTGTTATGGTTTTTTTTTTGTTGCATGTTGCATTTCTCTTGCTGAGCCCTGTAGCAAGTCAGGCCATTTCCCTTATTTAAAACCATCCCCCCAGGCCACCAACACTTGCCAGTACATATTAGCTCAGACCACCCTCCACCCCTCGGGCAGCTGAGTCGAAAATGTGTAGAGCGAGTCGGGAGAATCCATTGCCGCTGCACGAAGGGGTGGGGTTGTTCAGTTCAGTAGTGGCAGCTGCCGAGCGAGGTCAGCAGAGAGCTGCTCCGTGTGTGCACGTTACCTGTTGACAACCATAAGTGTTCGTTTGTACTATGCATGCAGATGTAATTGCATTTCTCGTTAGCTTGGTTTGTTCTATTTTTTGTTATGCATCTGTACACCCTCATTACTCAATACAGTTAATGACTAGGAAACAAATCTTTTGACTTACGTTGGTATCTGAATAAAATGTAATGTATTGATATCAAACTTCACTCACATTGCTTGTCTTCCCTCCACTGCGGTGCTCTCCTTTGTCCGATATCACATTCCATGCCCCTTGCCCCAGTGAGGTAATCACTTCACTGCTATAAGGGTAGCGCTCCTGCCATGAGGAGAAACTCTGCATATTGCTTACTTACAGCTGTGAATACAGGTCCACTGCCCCATGCAACCGGCCCATTTGACGTAATCATATTTGCACATTATTTCTTGGCTTTTCTGTATTATTTTCCTTCGCATATTCTGTATCACTGAATTCCTCTTTGTGCATACTTTCAGATGCTGTTGAAATAAATGTCTGTTTCCAGGGGGAAAGTCATATGTGGTTTAATTATTTCTGTCCATACATGTGTTATGAATAGTCACTTTGCAGCCAATTACTTGCCCCCACACGTAATTTAATGTAGCAAAATTGTATTTCGTGATGTGTAACCGTTCTGGAAATGTTGAGTGTGTCCGCGTTAGGTGGACTATTCTGTATATAAATTTATATTAATTTTTAGATGTCTTTAAAATAAAATATCACAGAAGGATATCAGTTTCCCAGTGTCATAAAAAAAAAGTGTTGCTGTGGCTCTTGCACATTGTGCATTTTTAGCCGCGATACAGTCAAACTAAATGATCACGTTAAAAAAAAAATTTACATTTAAATTTTGTGCATTCAGATACGTTAGCAATGCTAAGAACTGAAAATATTATGTTTATTATTTTAATAGGCTTGTTTTATTTCCCACTTCTAGGCCTTGTGTGACATCTGCTTTAAGTTTGAACCAGTTTAACACCTTTGAAAGGGGTCTTTTACATGCGCTGTTGACTGTCTTTTCTGTTTTGTAAATATGTATTGTCTCTCAAGGCCTCAATGGTAATAGCTGCTCAAATGTCTCCACTCCGCTGTTTAGTAAATTATACACAGGCACAGCAGTGCAACCACACTCATATCCTAGTACAAACAGGAATTTTTTTAACACATTGCAATACTAAAATTGCAAACACTTGTAAATGTACAGAGGCTGCATTAATGGTCGTGATTTTTGGGACAACAGTCATTGTGGCATAGGCATAATTTACAGGGGAATTCCCATGTACAGGTTGTGAGTACATCGAAAGCACAAAACAGTAATCCGAAACTTTAAATAAGATTGTAAGCCAAATGTACCTGCTATGATTACTAGACTAAGGAAGGGTGCTGTTGGAGGGTGAAAGGTGTGATGTGTAACTCGCACTGTTATTGGCTCCTATCCTTGCTATGTCCACAGGATTGGAGCATAGGAATGCTGTCGTAGTGGGTAGTGGAGTAGAGAGGTGTAAATAGATAACAAATAATGCCTTTATAACATCATGTATCTCACCATACAAGGGTTAAAGGCGGGCAGCATTTGGCACCCCGCAAAACCAATTGCTTGTACCTAAGCCAGTAACCAAACACTTTGTGGCAAACAAAAGTTTAGAATCCCTTGGCTCTGTCATTAAACATTACATGAGGTGTGACACTGGGAAACAGACTAGCAAAGATGATCATTCTTTCTGCTTATCACATCATAGCACCTGTGGACTGTAGCATTGAAAATGGTGGTATGTACTTTGGTAATGTTTTTGTGATGAACAGAGTTAATCCCCTGAGACATTGCACAATTTCATTGTATGCGGTGGCCCAATGGTTCTATGAAAAAATATGAGAGCTGTGGTTAGAAATATATTCAATTTAATTAATCAATTTTGAATTCTCGCACTTGTGACACGTGCCAGCTTATTAAGAGTTATACTGTAGATTATTGTGGTTTACTCCATCAATACAGGAAAATTTTGAATTGTAGGGTGTAGTATTTTTTGCAGCACACATCTACATACTGTAAAATGAGATTTTAGGCACTAATTTTAGATTTTGTTTAAACACATGTAGTACTAGTTAATTACTACATTGTAGAATGCATCTTCTATTTAATGTCTTCTTTGTTGTGACTTTGTTTCTGGCCCTGACATCTCTGGCTTTTTTTTTTTTTTTTTTTTTTATAAATATCTTTATTGCACAGGAAAGCATCCATAAAGAAAGGCTATATATATTAGGCGCTACCCAAAAAAAAAGTAAATTTGTAGTAAGTAATGTAAAAGTAATTTAAAACTTTTCAATGTATTTTGATTAGGGAAAAGTTATACATCTGGAAATATCAGGGACTTTGTTACAAGGATACTGCTAACCACCCAGGTTGCAGTATATGCATCCAGAATCATAATCCACCTGCTCCTTGTCGTGGCAATGAATGACAACAAGGAGCTGCTTCAGTTTTATGTGTTTAATTCGTGACATTGTGAAGTAATGGCATATGTTCAACATATTTCACTTAGGGCTGATCAGTTAACCAAATTTTTCGGTCCGGTTTGGTAATTTTTATAAAAACAGAAACTGACCCGAATTCTCAGGGAAAAAATGACCAGTTGGGTTTTTCTTGCACCAAGGTTAAAACAAACAAATTATTAAAAATTTACCAAATAATGTACGGTAACTTCCACTTTTATTGCGGTATGTAACATATCTGTGGCAATATATTTACAATTTTACTACTTAGTGTTGTAGCGTTAAAATCATCCTAAATATTTCCCTGGGATAAAGAGGTTATTATTGCCCAATAAACCATGCATTGCTTTTGCAGGAATACTGTTTTATTGTGTCTGATTTTATTTCATTATGTTAAACGTGGTTATATATTCAAATAGTGTACACAAATGTCCGTAATGTAAATGACTTCAATTATATTTTCATATTAACGAAGCAAGTAAATATCTCTTTCGTAAATATTTAGCAGATAAATACAGTGCTATGGAACCAGTGCTGCCACACTTGCTTATGCAGTTTTTCTTTTCCTGTGAATGGGTACAGACTCAAGTTTTGTTCATTGCATAGACACAATACTGTTCAAGATTGATTTTTCTTGTTACTTTTCTCTTCTTGCTGACTTCAGTGTCATTTTCTTTGGCAACACCAATCAATTTAGGTTAACCACTACATTTTTTACCAGCCTGATAATAAACTGGCCATGTTCCTGCCATTGTGTGAGGCTGTGTTCCGTTGTTTGTTTTATTGCCTCCATGAGATCTTTTTTCAATACACAGCTGTACAAAGATATTGGACAAGTCAAATTACAGGCAAAGTTTATACACTGGACATAGTAAACACACACATATATATGTCAGTTTGCACTTACAAATCATATCTTTTCTTCGTAACGTGACTAATCGTCTTCCAACATGCTGTGGGGCATCATCGTTTTACTAAAATAGAAGAAAAAGGGAACGAGAAAACCTTGAACAAGAAATGTGTTCAGTGAAATGTTATGCAGTAATTTCTTAATTTTGTAGTATGTTTTTTAAAGAGTTTTTGGTTAGAGAAGTAAATTTCTTGAAGGTGTTGTCGTAATTTATTGAAAAGTTTGCTACCAAGGTAGGATAGATAGCCCTTTCTGGTAGTTAAAAGAATAATAAAGAACATTTCTTTTGTTTTTGCTTCGGGGGAAAATTTTTTTAGCGAGGTTTTATATCACTTGCATTGCTTGCGGCAGATATTTAAGTTATTTCAGCCGAAAAGGACTTCTGTATATTGAGTGAAATTGGTTTTTTCTTAAACGCTTTGCAAAAAAAAAATTTATAGTATCTGGTTAATGCTGTAGAAAAGCATGCAGATGCAAATGTATTAACTTTCCTCATAGAGTGATTGATGTGTTTGCCTAAAATATAAGTGAAGTTGACACCAGACTTTTTATATGCATGAATGTTTTTACTGTAAATTTTTGTGTTTCTTTTTACACAAAAGAATGTTTTCAGCAGCAGGTTTTTATAACAATGCAAATAAAGTGTGACATGGTTGTTGAACAGAACTATCATGATGCTAAGAAAAACACACTAACTCTCTCTCTCTCTCTCTCTCTCTCTCTCTCTCTCTCTCTCTCTCTCTCTCTCTCTCTCTCTCTCTCTCTCTCTCTCTCTCTCTCTCTCTCTCTCTCTCTCTCTCTCTCTCTCTATATATATATATATATATATATATATATATATATATATATATATATATATATATATATATATACTGGTAATATTATTACTTTTATAGGGTGATGGATGTCTTTAGATAAAATGAAACAAAAGTCATTAAACATTTTCTTCGTATGAAATCAAATTTGGCAGCACTTTTGTGTACATAAATATTTTTGTCATCTTTGTTGCACTTGTAAAAATGTGTAGCCATATCCTACCCGAACCGAAAGCCAACATTTTAAACAAAAAACTGAACCAAACCGAAGAAAAAATGTGAGAACCGATCAGCTATAATTTCACATAGTGGTTGGCAGCACTGCTGTTGCAACACTTGACATGCCTTGGAATGAAGGTATTTGTGTGTGTGTGTGCGCTGTAATGAAGGTCAATAGTTTTATATCTGTTCCCTTTGTTTTCTTGTGGTTATGCAAATAGGCTGTAGTGGAATTCCTGCCTCACGTTTCATCTGCATACTCGAGAGAGTGTTTGTGTGTGGTGCTGTGACTGAGGCAGAAATGCAGTCATTAGATCAGCAATGAACCCAACACAGTTGTCGGGATTCATAAGCATTGTGGTGGTTCTCTCAAAATATCTCCAGTCTTTTGAAGCACACTCGTGCTGATGTTACAGTGTGTTTATTTCATGTGGCAAATTATCTGTATTCTTTCCATTATGAATATCTGTGGGCTGATGAAATGTGGTTTGTGTGTACTTGCCTATGTGTGTGTACAAGTTATGTATATATGTATTTGTGCCGTATTGAAAGAAGAGACTTTTTGTTGCTTGGATATATTTCTTACTGGTTTTATATAAAATATTAGCTCGTTTTAATTGGTGAATAATGTGCATAGAGTATTTTCAATGTGGCACTTGTCTTGCACAATATAGTAATGTTTGCAAAATGGATAAGAAAAGGTGGTGTGATTGCTTGGGGATTGCAAACCTGTTCAGTTTAGTAGAATGGGGATATTGCAGTATTTGTGTTTATGATTAACAATGTTCTGCATTTGGGTACTCTGGATGATTAATAATGTATTAACACCTGGGCAGCAGTTTTTGTAGTTGAGAGATCCATTCAGCTAACTATTGTACTTCAACTCTAAACAGAGAGCGTCTTGGTGGTAGTGTTCATGAAGAATGTAGGCTCGTGGCTGGAAGGCAAAGCCAATAAAGAAGTTCCAGTACTCATTAACGTGATTACTTACTTTGAATTTCAGCTTGGCATTGGTATTCATTTGGTTTAGACCACAAAATAACACATATCTGTTAGAGCTCTGCAATCTAAAGTTTAATACAGTGTAGTATAGTGTTATTTAAAATAAAAAAAATAAAAATGTGTTTTCTGTGTAATTACAAATCTGTTTGGTAGAAATAATTTTAATTAATAGTTCAACCACTTGGTCGCAAAAATTGGCATTAACACTGTGCCAGGTTGCCAGCAAACATGTTCAGCAATGACAGAATGTAATGCCAACTTCATGTTTTCCATTGGTTTCAATACAGAATCAAATTGGGCAAGCCCTTACACTTGAGCTGCTAAGTGAACATTGTTTTATTGGAGATAAGTTTGTTTAGTAGAGAAGTGAAGCATAAGAGGCTGCATGTAGTTTGTGCTAATTAAGATATGTTCTGATGGATAATATTTCTTGTAACTTCAATATTTTAATGCTAGCAAAAAGTCTGTGTTTATAGATTAGACTCTTTGCATGGCATAGGGAGTTAGGCAAGACTAATACATTGGATTCTTATCATACGTGTAGAAATAGTTTTTAGTCGTAGATGAATCACTGCTGTTGCTTTTTGAAGATTTTAATTGCTCTCTTTCACGTGTTAGCAGTTGTAAACACGTGTAGGCAATAAAACATTTTACATTTATTATTTTCAGACTTCTTCCTTCCAAAAAAGCACGTCTCCCATTTGTTTACTAGTTTTTGTAATTCTATGTGCAGAACATGACATCCTTCCCAAATAAAACTTACCCTGTCAGAAATAACGTGGGGTACTAAAGTAATTGAACAAATGTAATTATTATGTTATGTGTTTTTGTACAAAAAGTGCTTCTCATGTGTGCAATAGAATGTTATAAATGCTTGCAGTACGAAATATGTGACCTGGGAACAGCATGTGAATATGGTAGTTGTCCAGAAGTCAGTGTGCTGTAACAGAGCACCTTCTCGGGTCTGCCGTGATGGCAGACATGGGAAGATGTGGAGCACATCGAGTTCTGCTGTGTTGTGACACAGTGTCAGGTGCTTGGAGAGCATCTGGGCACCCTGCACATCTGAATGGCTGTGTCCCGGTGTTGTGGCAGGCGTTTGAAGAGATGGTCCGGAGTTCCAGCAAGCCGCTGTTCGACCCCATCACACGGCAGGGCTACTGGCATGGCGTGATCGTGATCGCCAACAGCAAGGGCAACATCCTCCTGAAAGTCAACCTCTACGCAGCCAACGAGCAGGAGGGCGAGGTTCGCTTTGCCGAGGCAAAGGACATCCTGGTCAAGTACATCTCAAAGAGGGCAGTGCTGGACTGCCATATCCGTAGCATATACCTCAGGCTCTTGTTTGCCAAGAAGAACAGCAGTTCAGGAAAGGTTCCTTCAGAAAGGTGCGCAGCGGGTCAAGGCCCCACGGAACACAAAGGCTTGGCATTGGTGGCAGAACCTGTCTCGTGTGATATATTGAGGCTTGTAATTGAGCAAATAACTGCTCTTTTTTTTCTTATAAAGCCCTTCTCTTAAAAAAAAAAATGAAGTACGTGACAGGGCCAAAAATTAGCATAATTTATGTGCATTGTTTATATTTTTATATATACATATATGTAATTGCGGAGTTAGTGTGGCTGGGTTGAAGGTAGAAAATACCTCTGCTTCTAATATTAAGAGGTCACTTGCTGTTTGTCTGTAAGTTATACCCTTTCTTTCTCCCACAGTAAAGAATGTATTTTGGTTCTCACTCTCTCGACTAGATGTGTGTGGCTGTGAAGTAAGGTTCGAAAGTAATAATCAAATATTTTGATTTTTTTGTATCTTGTTTAGAAACATGAGACCATCTTATAGTGAAATTGCATCAGTGCATCCATTTCGCATGTGTAGCCTTGACTGAAAGTGCAAACAATCTGCTGACTTTATTATGATATTACTTATTTATTTTGGAATTTTGATTTCAGGAGAGAAATTGTGTGAGTCTTAATTTTGCCCTGTGCATGGCCACGTTCAGTAGGTAATAGCCGCGTTGCACTTAAGTCGATGCACAGAAGTCCAGAAATGAGAGCATCACGTAAATTGATCCTACCCTCTCCTGTGAACAGCAGATACGGTCTGGTTTCCACAGAGCTCTCTTGTTAAGAATTTCATGCTATCCAACTATCTGGCGATCTGAAAAAGTGGGAAATGTAAATACCACCCAATGAATTGTATTAATTTGGTGTCGTATGTACCTGCTTTAAACCTGATTTAAAATATTTTCCCAACTTAAGTTTGATGCTTGACGTCTTTCTACTTTTATGTAATTAAGTCGACTTCTACACATCAGTGCGAACTACTCTGCCACACACCCAACAGAGTTTGATTGGCAGTGCAATAGCTGACCTCATGAACTTGTACTGTTTGCCACAGTAAAAGATGCACGCTCATGCCCAAAGAATTGTTGTGTTTACTGGCCGAGCCACCGAGACTATGCATCAGGGGCACCAAGTACTACAGTTCGCCGAGACATGCAGCACGTGGATCTTCAGCCGTCCGGTGACGTCACACGCCCAGATGATCTATGTCACATTACCCCTTCTCCAACCTGACCGAGGGCAAGCCAGTAAAAGTATAAATAGTGGGGCATGTCCTCAGAATGCAGTCCGTCATGTTCCTTCACTGCACTCCTAGTGTCGAAAGAACCATCAGTTCAGCTTAGTCTTCACCACACTCTGGGTGCCAAAGTCCAAGTCTGAGAAACCCTTCTTCACCTTCGAAGATCTATGATAGCTTAAGTAGTCAAACACTTAAACACTTTCTAGTCCCTTCTGGATAACACCATAGCGCTAGTTAAGTCAGAGTTATTTTCATAGCTGCTTTTCTACCTACCCGAACAGATAGCCTTCACCTGTCTAACATGGTAAGCTTCTGTCTTAAGCTCTCGTTGATAGGAGATAAACAAGCTTTTACACCACTTAAGGATATCTTTCCCATAGCTGTAGAACCCCACCTCTTAAACATCAAACCTATCATAGGGACAGCAGGTGACCGGGGAATTTATTCAGACTGCCAAACTCAACAATAGAAACCCACAACACCTCGGACAGCCACCCTTCCCATGCACCCCGGTGTATAGAACAGTAGAGTCCTGACACTAGGTACTCTTTCCATTGGGGTTAGCTTATCAGCCTGTGGTGTGCTCATTCCACTGCCCTTCTGGTGCTGGAAGAAGTATTACCCCAGGTCTGAGGAGACTGATCCTTCAGGGGACCTCACCCATGTATTGGGACCATCAGCCAATGGTACCTGACTCTCCGTATCCACTGCGTTTCTGATGCAGGGTTCTGAGATAGGAATGCAGCATTGGGCTGGCTGAAATGATACCTGTAAGTATACCAGAGTAAGACCACGACGTTACCTGTTCCACTTCCACGAGTTTGATCTTAGCAACTCTTTCCTCATGTCCTACTCCTGTCGTATTGGTACCCCTAAGAGGGTTAAAAGGGCTGAGACTATCTATAAGTTCTAATTGGAGCTTAGCCCCTGCCCAACCGAACACAAGCACCTCAGTCCTTGGGAGCAAGCAGAAGTCATCCACTGACTTCAGAGACCATCCTTACCCAACCATGAACCAGCTCTCTTCACACCACCCACCAAACTTGACGGCGTTACTCATCCAGTAATATCTTAGCTTACCTGAAAGGCCAAGATACGGCATACAGCCTAGCCAACGTGTGGTTTTGGAGAACCCCACTTCCTCAGTTTACGTCCACGACAGTCAGCACCTGCGACCACTTGCACACCAGCACACCGGATTCAGGGGCTCACCCCAGTGTATCACTTTCTGAAACACAGCAATCTCTACAGGTCAAACGTCGCCCAGGTTTACTGGGCTACGTACAAGGTCACACTAGCCATCCCAGATTTCGTGCCCTGGTGGAAGTCTCACAGCCAATCCTGTACACTGGTCGGGCTCCAGTTCCTCGCAGCGACTAAGAATCTGTAACACCCAGGGTGTGTCTGCCCTTGCACCCACAGAAACACCTTGGGGCTGTGGCATATTTCCTGTTGCTAAAGGACATAATGTATCAAAAGGAGAAAGTTTTCTGGTGCCTAACGTAGGACCTAGCACCTTAATTAAGAGGTTTAATTAAGCACAACCAGGTCAACGTGACTCCCAGCCAAGCAAACTAGCCAGGAGCCGAACCATCTACCGCTCAGACTTTGTGGAGTCTGTAAACACCCTGTGGCACTCAAGAAACCTGTAACAATATCAGACTCTGACACTAACCAGCAAGAGCAAGCCAAAGTAAACATGGCTGAAGCCATAACCAAACATCGCTCCAAACCTAACTGCCCTGACACAGGGACACACCGCATAGAATGTGCCCACTGCCAGCAAATTTTTCATTACGCATGCCTAGGCTGGGCAGACGAAATGAGGTATACCCGATGGACTGGTATACCAATGCAAAGTGTGTCGGGCCAGACAAACAGCTTTTTGTAGCTGGGTAACTTACCCAGGACGCGGGACCCACGTAGTATGCTGTATACTGTGTGCAGAGTCCTATCACTATGGTTGCATTGGTTGGCCCATTGAGCGAACAAGACCTAGCATGGTCTGCAGATTGCGAAATATGCCGGCACGCTGCCAAATCCTGCCAACCATACCAGCACTGCACGATGCACAGGGGAATCACAAATTCCTGAATTTGCAGGACACCCACACGAGGATCCGCTCATATTCCTAGCAAAATGCAAAAATAAATTGAGAAAAAATGACATCCCGCCCAAGCAGTGGGTAAGCCGAGTGCAGGCAAAATTCAATAGCAAAGCACTAGATTGGTGGAACAAGTATGGTGAGTTTGTCACTGAATGGAGTCAGTTAAGTAACCGACTTGCCACCCAATTCACAGAAGAAGAGATAGTGGCAAACCTCACCACAGGCTTCTATAGCCAAACACAAACCCCGGATGCGGAGGCAGAGATATTCATATGCAGCAAGGTAAAAATCTTACGCCAAATCTTTCACAACGTAAGCGAAGAGATCTGGGTGCGACATGCGACATGCATGTTGCTGCCCAAGCTAAGAAACCTGCTGTTGGTACCGAAGCTGCTAACTGTGGACAAATTAGTAGAAAGAGCACGGGAAACTGAGGGCAACTTCAGAGCACAAGCGATCCTTGACCTACCAAAAGTCAGCAAACCTATTGAGCCACAAAAACCATCGGAACGAAAAGTGAAACCTCTCCCCCCTGAACCTCCCACGCCAAAACTACCAATGTGCTGGTATTGCCCAGAATTTTATTTCCATAAAGATTGCAGGTAACGGACAACAGGACGGGCCGAGCAGGGGAAGGGGATGCAACCCGTGCAGCAGAAGCATCCAGACCAACAATCATTTAGAATTCAACCCCGCAGGTGGAAAACAAGGGCCAACCCCACCGGACCACAGGGGCTCATCATCCAGCTTCTAGATTAGGAAATAGAACCACCAAAAGCTCTACACATTGAAGTCAGCATCAACGGGAGAAAAGTTCTCGCTCTACTCAACTCAGCCGCCACTGGCAATTTTGTACGCAGCAACATCCGTACCGATAAGCTAAAGACATAGCTGCACCCACAAGCGCAAAAGCCAAGCTCAGATGGTGGGACATGTTCCTTACTGAATTCAACTTTGAAGTGCAGCACTGCCCAGGCAAAACCAACGATCTTCCAGATGCCCTGTCCTGCCAACCGGACCTAGAAGATGATGCCAAAGCAGGCGAATAATGGGAAAGGATGATGCATCCCTACCTCCAGACAGCAGCCCTGTAGAGCTCCATCAACAAGACCCAAGCATCCAGAACCTCCTACAGAAGCAACCACGGTAGTTTTAATTGAGGGGCGACATTGTATGGTCTGGAAGTAGCCAACCCTGGGCTAAATGGAGAATTTGGATACCCAAGGACCTACGGGCCGACATCTACAGGCACCATCACAACCACCTTGAAGCGGGTCATCCAGGAACCCAGGAAACATTAGCCAACATAGGTGTGCGCTACATATGGGATTGCATGAGCAAGGATGTCAGGCAGTATGTCCACAGCTGTGACGTGCTGCACGGGCAAAGCATACTCCATACCACAACCCGCCTCCAAACTTAGATGACCACTACGGTCGCATTCGCAAGGCCACTAGCACAAATACGGCCCTTTCCAAGAGACACCCTCGACCGAGAGCTTCACACAGCTAACTTGATAACCACCGAACCGCCAGACGATGTTGATGACCCAGTACCAATCACAACTCCAGAGGTATGGCAGCTGCCTCCCAGAGAGCAAGAAGTCGAAGCCAGAACCAGCTGGGGAGCCAGTTACACAATTCAAACTCGGGTGGAGTTCCTCAAGCTAGAAGCAGCAGAATCTGTACAGATGCTGCCCCAACTCCCATGGAATTGAACTGCAAGATCGCTGACCGACGAGGAAGGTGGAAACACAGTACAAGCAAGCTCTCTTGGAGATGTCCATTGTACCACAAGCCATGTCACAAGAGGCCGCCACCAAGTCCAATCGAAGAGAAGAGCGAACAACCCAACACCAGTGAGACAACAGAGCGCCAATCGACCGCCCCAGCATCCATGGCCCTGAAGGGCCAGACAAAGGAGACTACATCGCCAGACGAAGTTGTAGCTGTCGCCGAAATGCCGCCCTCTGAGGAGGTGACACCTACTGGAACTGCCAGCCATAACAAGGCCATCTTGGAGACCTTAGTTCAGAAGATACCATTCGCTGCAATTTACATAGACAACACAGCTACCCAGCCAGTCTTACCACTCCCCAATGTCGAGGCCACCACCAGCGAGGTCCTGATGTCGCTTGATGCCGAGGCCGACTCTTAAGCCCAGCTTCTTGGACAAGAGGAGAAGCCGCTTATCTGTACTGTCGAGTTGGAGATCCCAAGTCGACCTCTGACTTCTGTACCATCAGCTGGATGGATAGGAGAAGATGCCTTGTTACTGCCCCAGATGATCTACGAGGTTCCGGTGTCACCTGATGCCAAGGATGCTACGAGGTTCCGGTGTCACCTGATACCAAGGATGATTCTCCAGCGCAGCTTCCCAAACAAGAGTAGGTGCTGCTCAACTGTGCCGTCAAGGCGGGATTCCCGATTCGACCTCTGACTCCTGTAACATCAGCTGGAGAGGTAGGAGAAGATGCCTTGTTACTGCCCCAGATGATCTAGGAGGTCCCGGTGTTACCTGATGCCAAGGATGATTCTCCAGCGCAGCTTCTCAAACAAGAGAAAGTGATGTTCATGCCATCAAGACGAGGTTCCCGAGTCGACCTCTGACTCCTGTACCATCAATTGGAGGAAAAGGAGAAGATGCCTTGTTACTGCCCCAGATGATGTATGAGGTCCCAGTGTTGCCTGATACCGAGGATGATTCTCCAGTGCAGCTTCCTAAACAAGAGGAGGTGCGGCTCGTTCCTGATTCGACCTTTGACTCCTGTACTATCAGCTGTAGTGGTAGGAGAAGATGCCTTGTTACTGCCCCAGATGATCTAGGAGGTCCCGGTGTTACCTGATGCCAAGGATGATTCTCCAGCGCAGCTTCTCAAACAAGAGAAGGTGATGTTCATGCCATCAAGACGGGCTTCCCGAGTCGACCTCTGACTACTGTACCATCAATTGGACGGGTAGGAGAAGATGCCTTGTTACTGCCCTAGATGAGCTACGAGGTCCCTGTGTCGCTTGATACCAAGGATGATTCTCCAGCGCAGCTTTTCAAACAAGAGGAGGTGCTGCTTAACTGTGCCGTCAAGACGGGGTTCCAGAGTCGACCTCTGACTACTGTACCATCAGCTGGAGAGGTAGAAGAAGATGCCTTGTTCCTGCCCCAGACGATCTACGAGGTCCCAGTGTTGTCTGATACCGAGGATGACTCTCCAGCGCAGCTTCCCAAACAAGAGTAGGTAATGCTCAACTGTACCGTCAAGACGGAGTTCTCGAGTCGAACTCTGACTCCTGTACCATCAGCTGGAGGAGAAGGAGAAGATGCCTTGTTGTTGCCCCAGATGATCTACGACGTCCAGATGTCACTTGATACCGAGGATGATTCTCCAGCACAGCCTCTCAAACAAGAGTAGGTGTTGCTCAACTATGCCGTCAAGACGGGGTTCCCAAGTTGACATCTGACTCCTGTACCATCAGCTGTAGAGGTAGGAGAAGATTCCTTGTTACTGCCCCAGACGATCTACGAGGTCCCAGTGTTGTCTGATCCCGAGGATGATTCCCCAGCGCAGCTTCCCAAACAAGAGGAGGTGATGCTCAACTGTGCCGTTATGACGGGGTTCTAGAGTCGACCTCCGACTCCTGTACCATCAATTGGAGGGGTAGGGAGAAGATGCCTTTTTACTGCCCGAGATGATCTACGGGGTCCCGATATTGCCTGATACCAAGAATGATTCTCCAGCGCAGCTTCCCAAACAAGAGGAGGTGTTTTCTCAACTGTACCCACAAGACGGGGTTCCCGATTCGACCTCTGACTCCTGTACCACCAGCTGGAGAGGTAGGAGAAGATGCCTTGTTACTGCCCTAGATGATCTAGGAGGTCCCGGTGTTACCTGATACCAAGGATGATTCTCCAGCGCAGCTTCTCAAACAAGAGGAGGTGATGTTCATGCCGTCAAGACGAGGTTCCCGAGTCGACCTCTGACTCCTGTACCATCAATTGGAGGAAAAGGAGAAGATGCCTTGTTACTGCCCCAGATGATGTACGAGGTCCCAGTGTTGCCTGATACGAGGATGATTCTCCAGCGCAGCTTCCTAAACAAGAGGAGGTGCGGCTCATCTGTGCCGTCAAGACGGGGTTCCTGATTCGATCTTTGACTCCTGTATTATCAGCTGTAGTGGTAGGAGAAGATGCCTTGTTACTGCCCCAGATGATCTACGAATTCCCGATGATCTACGAGGTCCCGGTGTCGCCTGATACCAACAATGATTCTCCAGCGCAGCTTCCCGAACAAGAAGAGGTGCTTCTCTATTGTGCCATCAAGACGGGTTTCCCGAGTCGACTTCTGACTCCTGTACCATCAGCTGGAGAGGTATGAGATGTTAGATCCCTTGTTACTGCCCCAGATTATCTACGAGGTCCCGGTGTCGCCTTATACCAACAATGATTCTTCAGCGCAGCGTCCCAAGCAAGAGGAATTGCTGCTCAACTGTGCCGTGAAGACGGGGTTCTCGAGTCGACCTCTGACTCCTGTACCATCAGCTGGAGAGTTAGGAGAAGATGCCTTGTTACTGCCCCAGATGATCTACGAGGTCCCGGTGTTGCCTGATACCAAGAATGATTCTCCAGCGCAGCCTCTCAAACAAGAGTAGGTGTTGCTCAACTATGCCGTCAAGACGGGGTTCCCAAGTTGACATCTGACTCCTGTACCATCAGCTGTAGAGGTAGGAGAAGATACCTTATTACTGCCCCAGACGATCTACGAGGTCCCAGTGTTGTCTGATACCGAGGATGATTCCCCAGCGCAGCTTCCCAAACAAGAGTAGGTGATGCTCAACTGTGCCGTCAAGACGGGGTTCTCGAGTCGACCTCTGACTCCTGTACCATCAGCTGGAGAGTTAGGAGAAGATGCCTTGTTACTGCCCCAGACAATCTACGAGGTCCCGGTGTCACCTAATACCAAGGATGATTCTCCAGTGCAGCTTCCCAAACAAGAGTAGGTGCTGTTCAACTTTGCTGTCAAGACGGGGTTCCCGAGTCAACATGTGACTCCTGTACCATCAATTGGAGGGGTAGGGAGAAGATGCCTTTTTACTGCCCGAGATGATCTACGAGGTCCCGGTGTTGCCTGATACCAAGAATGATTCTCCAGCGCAGCTTCCCAAACAAGAGGAGGTGCTGCTCAACTGTACCCACAAGATGGGGTTCCCGATTCGACCTCTGACTCCTGTACCACCAGCTGGAGAGGTAGGAGAAGATGCCTTGTTACTGCCCCAGATTATTTAGGAGGTCCCGGTGTTACCTGATACCAAGGATGATTCTCCAGCGCAGCTTCTCAAACAAGAGGAGGTGATGTTCATGCCGTCAAGACGAGGTTCCCGAGTCGACCTCTGACTCCTGTACCATCAATTGGAGGAAAAGGAGAAGATGCCTTGTTACTGCCCCAGATGATCTACGAGGTCCCGGTGTCACCTGATATTGAGAATAATTCTCCAGCGCAACTTCCCAAACAAGAGGGGGGACTGCTCAACTGTGCCGTCAAGATGGGGTTCTCGAGTCGACCTCTGACTCCTGTATCATCAATTGGAGGGGTAGGAGAAGATGCCTTGTTACTGCCCCAGATGATCTATGAGGTCCCGGTGTCACCTGTAGTGAGGACGATTGCTGTTTCGTTTGAAATGGAAGAAATCAACTAATACGTATTTAAGTTCAAAGAAGGGGTGAGTACTTAGAAACTAGTAAGTAAAAGTAATATGGAAAAAAAAAAGTTGTATTTATTATAACAAATAAATATAAATAGAGACACAATTAATACAAAAATATCATAAAACATATATATTGAAAAGTTAAATTACGTTTCATTAAACAAAGTATTTAAGTATTGAAATCGCAGG
Organism: Dryococelus australis; assembly: GCA_029891345.1. Lineage (NCBI taxonomy): Eukaryota > Metazoa > Arthropoda > Insecta > Phasmatodea > Phasmatidae > Dryococelus > Dryococelus australis. Next base: position 19,522,858 of record CM056994.1, on the reverse strand, counting down.
ATTTTGCAAGAGCAAAACTGTAAACACAGTTTGTGTTTTTTTTTTTTAGCTCACTCAAAATAAAAAATATATTAGTTACAATCATCACAAGGAAATTTAAAAGGTAAATCTAAATTCCTAATAAATAAACAATCCGAAAACCAGAAATCCCACTTGCCTAACCAGTGTTCTATTTGAGTAAAAGAAAAAGAAATTAACTGTAGGGTTAACAGGATGTCCGTCTTAACCTTACTCCTGTGTTAACTCATCAGATGTGAGAGAGATAAATAAACAAACACAGGTATTTTCTTACTGCAAAACGAAATGGGGTAGACTGCCCCTTTATATCCATGGATTAGACAACATAAATATTAATTAACAGTAAATGTTTTCATTCACAAATGTGAAGTTACGAAACATAATTATCGTGGATTAATGTGTCAGAATATTTGTTTAAAAACTAGTATAAGTTAATAATAGCAAAGCTCACAAATTTTAGTCAACCAGGGCGTAAATGAAAATGACAAACTAACTTTAAATAGTGTCTGTTGATCGCTCTCAGCTTGTCTTACTACTGATGATGTTTTTTAAATAATTTATTCATAGATAGATTGATTGTCCTAGTTGCAGGAATAAGCTTCAGAGAAGAAAAAAAAAGAATTAGCAAAGAAAGTAAAGGTTCAAAGTGACTCTAAAATGAATTATTCCTAACACACAAAGTTATCTTGATGAAGGAACCTGTCAAAAATTATCGGAATTCATAACCTAAACGTCTGTTTACATCAAAGCAGTAATACCAACCCAACTCTGCCAAGTACAAACACAAATTGAATGCAGAGCCATTTAAAACACAAGGTACCACCGTTACTTACTTCTAAGTTTCTCCTGGAGGTCTAAACTGTAATAAAAAAAAACAACATCAAGAGTTAAGGTTCCATCCTGTATAAAAGTTAAATTTTACAGTAAACGTAACCTCATTAGCTTCTCAGCCAGAGCTGATGAGCAGGACATAATTACCAGTTATGCGGCTGCCGTATTTTCTCGACATCTACACCAACTTCTACACATGTTATGCACTACCTGACGGTCTTCTATCATTTGTTCCCTTATTTTTTAAAAACTAACCATTTAAAAGTGTTGCCAGGGCCATTCTTCTTGCGAAGCAGGGAAGAATATCCCGACCATGCACAAAAACAAAGATTTCAATGTACACTTAGCATCATCGTGTTGTCACAGCCTCCTCCTGGCTGGACACCTGCGCCGAATTGCCTCCGCTCACTCCAGCTGTCTGCTCACGACTCTCTAAACCTTGTCACTTATGTCACAAAATACCACCTGCCTCGCCTGACATCATGGCTTTGGCCGACATCATGGCTGGCCAATTAGTGCCATCCACCGCCGCGATCGATAACTCTACAGCCCGAAGGCAAACGCCTCCTTCCCCAGATTAACGTAGTGGCAAAGTTCAGTGTTCATCAAAACAAACCACCGTTACCAAGGAAAACATCGGCTAAGCTCACAGCTGTAGCTCTGTATCTTGAACGAGATAACACAACGGTTTCTTTGAACTGCTGAAGGGGAGCTTTAATGAGCACCTAGACCGGGAAAATACGGCCAGCTGCCATCGCTCTGTGGAAGTCTGCTGATACCAGTGGTGACATAACTCTTTCTAATTAAAATAGAACGTGATCTCATTTCCTTAAGAACCTCAATGGTCAAGTAAAAAGCCTTTATTCCAAAAAAGAAAACTAGAAATTGGAAAAGTAATTGATTCCTATTTCAACTTCACCATATCTTAAATGACTTAACGATAAAAAAAAAAAAAATAAATAAACAAATAAAATCCTCGGCATATTGAAAATATTTGCTTAAACAAAAAAAAAAAAACTATTTAAAATGGAGGAATGAATTCTTAAAGAGAGACTATCGGGTAACTTTCAACTAAAACCTTAATGTCTGGTTTAAGGCCAAAAAGTCCAAAACATAACACAACCGCAAAACAAAACAACTTTAGAAATTGTCTTCTAAAAACCAGATTTTGAATTAAAACCATTAGTTCGTTTCTCACCACATTACTTAGTAAAGAAACAAAAAAAAAAACATTTGCCTCTTAACATAAAAAAATGAACAAGTAATTAGGAGGGCTTAACCCAACCAAAACAGTCTAATTCCGTAACCTCCCCTGAAGGGAAGACCAAATAAAAAAATAAAATAATGAAAGATTAAATTAAGGTTATGCCTAGCGCATCCTAACAAATACAAAGGGATAGAAAACTTCTCTGAACATAAAATTTAGGGCTTCTGAACAAAAAAAAAGGAGAAAGAGCAATCAAAAATTCAAATAAAAAAAAACTAGCCCCTAAAATACGCTTTGTAACAGTATGTGGGTGCCCCAGGGGCTGGCTCACCACTTTTTAAATACCCTGTGGTCGCGGCTGGTGCTTCAGGATAGGTAACACAATTAGGAGTCAATCACAGGGATGTGTTTGTATACATTCTGGACATGCAGCACACAGTGCACATGGAACATATAAAGCAAACTTGAGTGCTGTGGTACCCTGGAGACATCGAAGTCATGGCTTGGGTGGTTGTGAGGTACATCCAGCCAAGTGCAGGATGGGTTCGCCACACTGCAGTGCTCAGTAAGTGGGGGAGATGACCACACACAACTCTGTGAGCAGGCAAGTCCATTCACAACAGTTACAATACTAGTTCGCAATAGGAATAATTTATCTCACAGTCATCTGTTACATTGTACTCTAAGAGAGGGGAGGGTGTGCATGCATGCACATACTTTTGTGCTTACTATATTTACAGAGATTTGAAAAGAAGTCTAATTTACTTAGAAATACTGTGTGTCTGTACTTCATTTTAAAGTTTTTATAAGTATATTTCCTCATAGTATGCTGTTGATCAAGCATTTGTATCATTGAATTTTACTGCCATAAAGTATTAAATATACAATTGCGTGAGTGGAGGGGAAGGGGTTTGCAAATTCTCACAAACTATGAATGGTTTTTTACTATCAAACTAGAAATAATAAGTATATACTTGTCTTTGGTCTATGGGTGTCTGCCTTAGTGCGTAATACATTGGTTTTGGTGCACGTGAGCTATAATAGGGATCTAGAAATATCTCTCTCTTGCTCTCTCTTTTAAAAAGGGGGCAGTGTTCGACCATTTTTTATAGTTTGCAATTATGATCAGAAGCAGTAGTGGGATGTTACTGTCAAATTTGTTTTGGTAACTATTCATTTCGTGTTTTATCTCAATTATACCAAGTATATGTGTAGGTAGGGAAGAATGCTGATTATATAGTAAATTAAAAGGAGTTCACCATTGCCAGGTTTTTGCTGTTATCTTGTATTACATTTATGAATGTTAGTGTAGTTTTCATGCATTGAAGAGTTTTCAGTTGTAACTATAGAAAACCGTTGGTCACTGTTGTAGCAGTGCTGCCAGAAGTATTACATTTCTGAGGCCATTGAGTAATATCACTGGTTCATAATGAAGATGCATTTGTTAAGATATTTTATTTTCATATCTTGTTCTTCACCGCCTACTGGGTGGTAAATGTACTTGTAAAGACTTGTTGCAAGGCACCAGATCTGCCAAGGCAAGATTAAATTTAAGGAAGGAGAAAAAGTAAGTTACACAATGGGATTTCCTGCCAATTAGAACACGTCATTTACAGCTGAAGCTTGTTGCTACTCTGCAGTCGTACAGTTTTCGTGTCACATTCTACTAAAGGGTGACACTGTCCAATGGTTTATTGGTAGAATATTGTCACCACCTTGTAGCATAAGAGCAAATGTAAAGCAATGATCATTGATGTCAACATCACTTAACTATTGTTGTTGTACGACTGTCAGACTTAAGATCTGGACACCTTACAAGGTGGTTGTCACCGTCATTCAGAATCTGAGCAGTGGACTACATACTATGTTAGTCAGACACAAAGTAGTCTTTAATCTGCCCACCGGACCAGTGCAATATTTTTCCACTCCTGTAGATTAATCTTGTATCTTGATGTCAAATTGTCATCCATTATTGTAGCATAGGTTTCCACTGTTGGCTGACAGTCTTTAGTGTGTGTAAACCTGTGAACAGGTTCTCTGGCAGCCTACTTTAGTCGTTAGCCATCACCATCCATCTCACAGCTTGGAAAATATGTTTTTTATTCTCAGGCAGCATCTGTAGTCGTCATTCCCAGCATCTTGCAGGATAATGATGGAGCACTAGTACCATTGTGAATTATGTAGTCTACTGCCGAAAGTGTGATTACCATCGGAAACAATAGAAGTCTTACACAATAAACCACACAAACATAGGATTGTCATTGTCTTGTAAGACCATAACTTAACCGAAGATTGCCATCCCACCATCAGATAGCCTAACACAAAATTGCGCTATTTGATAGTATGACAATATGGTGCCATCTAATAGCATTATAAATGCAAAACAGCCTAGCTGTCATCAAACAGTCTTTGAAAGGATTACTGCTGTCAAGTTGTCCAGTAGAGATTGCAGCCATCCATTGCCCCAGGAGAAGATTGCTGCCATGTAGCTTTGCAGACAAATGCGGCCATTTGATGATAACGTTGAAAAATGTTTGCTACCATCTGGCTATCTACACAGGGGTTATCGTCCTTCACTTGGCCTATGGTCGCCACCGTTCTGCAGCCTGGCCCGGGATCACCACCGTCTGGCAGCCTGGCCCAGGATTGCCACCGTCTGGCAGCCTGGCCCAGGATCGTCACCATCCGGCAGTCTGGCCCAGGATTGCCACCGTCCGGTAGCCTGGCCCCAGGATTGCCACCGTCCTAGCCTGGCACAGGGTCATCACATCCGGCAGCCTAGCCCAGGATCGCCACGGTCCGGCAGCCTGGCCCAGGATCGCCACCGTCCGGCAGTCTGGCCCAGGATTGCCACCGTCCGGCAGTCTGGCCCAGGATTGCCACCGTCCGGCAGTCTGGCCCAGGATTGCCACCGTCCGGTAGCCTGGCACAGGGTCATCACCATCCGGCAGCCTGGCCCAGGATCGCCACAGTCCGGCAGCCTGGCCCAGGGTCGTCATCGTCCGGCAGCCTGGCCCAGGGTCGTCACCATCCGGCAGTCTGGCCCAGGATTGCCACAGTTTGGCAGCCTGGCCCAGGGTCGTCATCGTCCAGCAGCTTGGGCCAGGGTCGTCAACGTACGGTAGTCTAGCCAAGGGTCGCCACCGCCGGCAGCCTGGTTAAAGAATTATACCATATAGTGCCGTAAAGATTGTCACTTGTTTGTTGAGGCCTTTAAGTCAAGTGCGAAGGTTTGGTGAATATTTCAAGTAAAGCCAGCCTTTGGATAGGTAACTGTTTGTTTGTAAGCATTATAGTTCACTGGTGATTTTTTTGTTGGTTACTGCATAGGTAAAAACTATATTTCGATGAGAGATACTGCACAACCTTTTGTTCTCTATATACTTCATCTGGGTATGCTGTGTACTAGCCAACAAGTGAATCAGCAGTCTCTTAGATCTTTAAATGGATGTGTGTGCTGTTGGTAGTGATTGTCATGTTACAGGTTCTTTATGCAGTGGCAGTGTGTTTTTTGAAAGTGTTTTTTCTCAGACAGTAGACTTTGTTGATTCAGTTTACATACTGTTACATGTGAGGACGCCTGAGGGGTGTATCTGAATTAGTGAAGGATGGAGGTCTTAATACAATAAATAAAAGAAACTAAATTTTATTTCTAATTAATTAACTCCATTATTATCTACAACATTCATTATATGTCTCCACTTTTCTATTTAACAGTGAGCACAATATTTAATATCTATTTCAACTTTATTTAACATCCTTAATTGTCTCTGTTGGTTGCAGTCAATTACCTCATACTCATTATTAGTACGTGGTCATTCTATCTGTTTATAGCATTTATAATGTATTTCATATACGCATTTAGTCCAATAGTCTAGTCTGCCAGCCACGTCCTTCAAAACATTGTTACTCGCAGTCGCCAATTTCCCTTCTTCACTCCTGGTCACACTGCTCGTTCTTCTGTTGCTCAGAACTCAGCCACTATTCACCAACTCCAACTGCCGGCTCGGAGGCTTACTGCAAAATTCATAGTCTAGTCCTGACCATCTCGAAGGTTCAACACACCCCGAGTTGCACTGAGAGAACTAGGTCAGTAATACAAAGCATTCTTCAGATATCCGCAGGTATCAATACTGCCAGGGTCAGCAGAGCACGCTACAATAAGAGATTATCTTGTCGGCCCGCTCTGTGTAACTGATACGCTCGGTCGCCTGCCATTATCACTTAACTTCTGTACTTCTCTTCACTTGCCTGCACTGCATCAACCAGCAGCACGTAACAATACTGAAGTCAGTCATTTTTTGGATCCAGTAAAAATATCTCCTGTTCATAAATTCAAGAATGGATCATAATGTGCACTTGACATGAAAGAAAGAAAGAAACAATACTTCAATGTGTGTTTGCATACAGATGCACATTTTGAAATATGTGGGATTTTACACATTTGTGAATTGGCAGCCATAAAACAAAAAAAAAAAAGTGTTGTTTGTGATATAATTCACCTTAAATCTTTTCTGTGTTTCTTTGTGACCATTGTACCAGTTGCAATAAGTTTTCTTTGCTGTGTGTTCAGACTCTTTTCATCTTGAATATGAATGTAGGCCTAGTTGGTTTGCCATAATTTATTATGCCCTATGTTTTGATTTTCCTTGGTATACTGGTTTTGCAAAATTTTGCAGTTTCTTCATTTGCAAAATGCATGTTAATGTAACATTCAGTGTTCATTACAGTTGGTGAAAGGATTTACAAGTAAAAACAGGTACTGTACTTCGGAAACAGTTTTCAGTTTTATGCAATGGCAAATTATTATGTTGGACTTATGGAATCAGAGGTCAAACAAATGTGTGAACTTACATGTTACTCACTCCACTTTTTGCTTCACTCTGTGTTGCAGACTCACTGGCCTAATTCTTGATCATTACACTAGAACTACTTTCTATAGTTAGCTGTTTCTGACGTGAATTTATATGTAACACTTACTATCCCTATCAAACTGTGTATATCTGTGATGCAGTTTTGTATACACTCATTTGCAAAATATTGATAACCCTCAAGGTGGCATCACAGGGACATGAAGTGGGTACAGGCACAGGACATAGTGTAGTACATTCACAGTTTTTCGGATGTTTTGAAACTAGCCTTTGAAAAATCACCCTAGGAGTAATGTGTTAACCTTGACGTGTGACTTCCCTTAGTGGCTGAGGGCAACATCACAGTCGGGGAAGTTTTTGGTCACGCAGGTAAGGAACATGAGGTTAAATTAATGTCTGATGTTAACTGGCGTACTGGAGCACGACCGGTGTAGAGCACCGGATACGTGGTCTGTCGGTTAGGTACAAAGTCTATTATTGCACTTACTGCCCCTCGGATGGGTGGGCACACTGCCACGGGTTTACCTAGTTGGGTGGTGGCCCTGGGTGGATTCTACCTCAGCTGCATCGGCTGTTGGTGGCAGCTGCAGCTGCTGCTAAGACTGCGACCTGGTGTGGCGGTGGTGCTGCTGTGGCTGCAGACGTCAGTTGGGGCCCTGGATGGGCTGGTGCATCGACTTCTCCTGATCCAACGGTTGGCAATGCCGTATAGTACGTTCTGCCCCTGAGGAAGGCAGCAGTGATCCGGTGCTGAATGCTGGCAACCTTGACGGGGGCTGTTAACAAGGAAGGGGAGGCAGCTGGGAGGTGTGGCAGCTCCAGCTGTCGGGCAGCTTGATCTTGTTTCCAGGGGTTAACCCCCAGCCTTAAGGCTGCAGATTGGGGGCGCTAGGTTGCAACCTTGCTTGGTGGCAGATGCGGAAGCTGCCTTTCGAACTTGCCTTTGATCATCTTTTCTTCGGGTATATGGTATACGGAGAGGAACTACTACCGGCCTTGTAAGGGGTAAACAGGCTACGATGGTCTCTAGCTATAGTGTTTTGCCAAGGCCACAGCCATACAGATGCACATTATATAAGTGCCTGGCTCAATAAAGACTGGGATGTCCTCTGCTATGACAGACTAGTATTTATTCTCGGTAGTCACGCATGAAGTAGTAGGAGCGGAAACCGTCAGTCTTTTTCTGGCGCCCAATGTGGGGTGTGACTGTCGAAGTTGCAGGAGGCATTACGGACGAGCCAGTCACGACCACCAACGCCACGTCTGCGGAGCTCAGAAACAGTCAGACTTTGGGGAGTCACAGAAAACACCTTGTGGCATCCATACAAATAGCCATCATGTCGCACAAAGCCCGTAGCGAGCTCGAGCTTGAAGAGGCCAACTTGGCCGCAACCGCACAAATCCCTGTTCATGACCAGACTGTCCCAGAATGGGAATTCACTGCATACAATGTGCCCATTGTCGCCTTTGGCACAATTACACCTGCCTCAGCTGGGCAGACGAGGCACGTTACACCGATGGTTTAGAGTACCGGTGTTAGGACTGTCGTAACAGGCAAAAACAGCATACTGCAACTGGATAACTTGCCCCAGACTAGGGATCCATATGGTTCTATGCATTCTCTGCAACGAGAATTACCTCCACACCTGTATTGGATGGCCCGACGAGCCAGTAAACCGACCTGGCCTATTTTACCAGTGTGAGGTTTGTAAACGAATTGCAGAATACTGACCTTCAAACCCTGATAATATTTCAACTCGCAGCCAAGCCAGCTACAATGGAGAACTTAATCTCCCAGAGTTTACCGCGAGACCGCACGAGGACCTCTGCACGTTTATCAACTAATGTGAGTGGTAATGCTGTCTTCATGAGATCCCCGAGAAACACTGGGTTTCTCGTGCCCAGATCCAACTGAAAGGAAAGGCCCTCAATTGGTGGAACATCTACGGGGAATTTGTAATGAACTGGGAGCAGCTAAGCAACCTTTTACTACAGCGTTTTGCTGGAGAAGATGTAGTCACGCATATTATGACTGAATTCTACAGCCAGCATAAAAAACCAGGGCTGGACATAGAAATCTTTGTAAGGAGAAAGTAACAGATGTACCGGAGAATATTTCCTGATGGGGACGAAGACTGGTGCATTTGCCAGGTCATGCGTCTATTGTTGTCGTGCTTACGGAATTTCCTGATTGCTCCCAAGCCCACGTTCGTAGAGGAACTCATTCATTGAACCAGGGAAACGGAACGTAATTTCCAGAGTAGGCTAAGATTGACCGCCTAACGGCAAATAAAGGGAAAACAAGCCAGTTGATTGGCAACCTGCTGCCACATCTCTCTGCTATGCTATACAAGAGGGAGAGGGGAAAAGGTGAGCTGACAATGTCTCACCCGCCCCCTCCCAGTGCCGCATGGCTCGCGTCCTGCCTGATCAGATGCTGGTTCTATCCCGGGAAACATTACAACCAGGATTGTCCACGGCGGACCACCCAGAGGCATGAACGCACGGAAATAGGGATCATGCGCCGCGACCCACTACAGTCAGTTCGAAACATACCAGAATTATTCTGACAACACCCAAAAGCTATTGCAATTCCTGCTACTTGAAATCAAGGAAGACACACCAGCCACGTGCCAAGTGATACAAAAGACCAGGAGTCAAGCCAGATGCATTAGATGCCGTAGAAGGTTACTTCGTTAGTCTGATGTCGAACCTACCCAGTATAACTAGCCCTTGTTACCTCCCAACTGATTGGATGTTGATAAGGAACAAAGTACTCCATCTACCTGCCCAGAGGTACAGAAGTCTCCAGCCACCAGGGAAAATGAGAGAGAGTCACAGGTAATGACAAGCTACTTCGCAGACCCCGTTAGGACCCAGGTCCCTAATGTGAGGAAAGTGAAAACTTTGGTTAGGATTGTACCATTCACCCCCACTGAGTTTCGTCGGAAGTTCACGAAGCACCCTGAGAAGTGGACCTCAAGTACTACGGAGATATCCTGGAGAAGTCCCGCAGACCGGAGAACGAGCCAACAGTGACTCTGCCCGACCGCCAGCAGCAGAAGAACTCCATCAGCCAGTTCCGCCAAATCGTAAGCGCCCCCAGAGCCTGCATCACAACGGACTGCACCCACCACCCAAGCAAGCACTGCCACCCAGGAGCGTTCGACGACGGATGTCATCACAGCCCATCCTGCTGATCAACCACCATCCTCTACGAGGGCAGCTCCCCAAGCAACCAGCCTCCAGGTCCAGCCACCTGCATCGGACCAGCTCACCGCCAAGGCCACGGTCACCTCTGTGTAAACATCCTCACAGTGCAGTGAACGCCCAACGCAGAGGCTGCTGTCTTCTGGTATCCAGAGTGATGCAGTGCAGAGGGCACTGCTCAGTATGAGAAACACAATGAACCTGAGGAATACTTCTTCAGAATTGTATTTACTAAATTTGACGTAGTTAGTCCTTATGTAATATTGTATAACTGTGCTCTAGCCATATCCAACAGATCTGAGAAGGAGAGCCAGGAGATCCACCACGGACGTGAGGGAGAACCAACCGGAGGCCACGCCACCACCCAGTTCCAGACCTGCACAGAGGGCATGCCAGCGCAGTTCCCGGTTCCGAGACCCTGCATCCACTGCCAGAACAAGCACCCAGAGCTTCAGATGCAGCCCAACCAGCCGTGGCGACCTCCCACCTCAGCAGAGAGAGAGCTGCCGTCCACGACATCGATGAGGACCTGACGTCAGCGGGTGGGGCGAGTCTATCACCGCCCTCTACCCAGCTGCCCCGGCTTACCGCTGTGGGAAAGCCAGCTTCTTCTCCGGACCAGACATCCCACGCTCTGTCACCTGGGGCTAACTAACTGCTCTCTTTGTCAGTCAGACACCGACATGGCCAGCCATTCACCACAATACGACAACGCAGCATCCAGCAGACTGCAGCATCGAGTCCAACCGCCACATGCCTGCCATGCCCTAGTCTCAACAGGGCAGTACAAGAAGACTCCATGGTGGCCACCTGCCAAGTTTCAGTGGCCACGTCCCCCGAATGCACCTTCAAGGAGACGGGGGTGCCCCAGCAAGCAGCAGTGTGTCGACCGACACCCACGCCAGTAGTGCAAGTTTTGGCTAGTTAGCTATCCCCCATTGCTACGTATCGTTGAACAGTGCACGTCCGCACTAGGCCCCAGTGAATACAGCAGTTGCTGTTAGAGTAGCCAGTATGTTCTTCGACACGTCAAGTAGTGCTATGATACGATGGTTAAAGCTCTCAAAACAATGAATCAATTGGTCAGAAAGCGCTTGGCTCTCTGAAAACCCTTAATTTGTAAATAGTACATATGTAAATATAGCTTGCTGTGCGACACTAGGAAAATTTGCACAAACTTCCGTGTAGACGGCCACAGCAGTGCTGCAGTATTAGAAAAGTGAAGTGTAAAAATGACGACACACATTATTATAGGATAGTTTATAGAATGACGTTTCCTCCCCAGTCAAATTTTTCGCGTTTAGATCACGTGTTTGCAGTGAGTAACCAAATAAAAATAAGTTTGTGAATACACACACTAAAATAAAAAGAGGCCTACGAGTCACACTGCCGGGATCCCCAAATGACTTAGCGTTTCCTGATACCAGCTGGATGCTCGGCCATCCATCCCTTTCTTATTCCTTGGAGCGAGAGAGAGCAAGATAGGAATAGCTGTGTGTGTCCAAGCGAGACAGTGAATGTCCCATTTTTTATTTTTGTTTGTAGCGGGCAGAGTAAAAGTGCGTTTAGACGCCACCTGTGTTGTGAATGACCTTCATCCCGTCCCAGCTGTTAGGAAGGAGGTCAAGTTCATTATGAGGGGAGCGGCTTGCAGTGTCACTTAGCTTAGAGTGGTGTTCTTTACGGAAGAAGGGAAAATTGCTGTTGAGGGGACAGCTCTGCATTACCGCAAAGGAATTTTCTTTCCATTCTACCATCCCTCTGAGATTGGTGGGCCAGAGGAAGGACGATTGTGACCTGAGAAAACACGCTTTCGTTTCAAGCTGCTAGACAGCAAAAGTCGAGCAGAACTTTATTCCTCTGTGCAACTACTGGGTATTCAGATACGCAGAGTATGTTCTTTCTCTGTGCATGGATGTCTGTTTGATTGCCTGCAATGGCGGCTAGTAGATAGAGACACTCTATTCCTCTCCAAGGGATTGGTTATGGCCCTTCCTTCTTGCATAAAGGTAGTTGAGTGGAGTGCCGGAGGGAAATGAATGCAAGACTGCCTGCAAGTGCCGGACACTTCCACCTGAACAGACCCAATCATCTGCGTCCCTCTGTAGCTTGGACTACTGAAAGAAAATTGGGGTTTTTCTAGCCAGATCGTCTTCCATCTCTCCTCAAAGATGAGCTCTAATCTCATCTTGTACAGGCGGAGGCCATAGAGAAAGAGCTATACTGTCCAAAAGAGAATATACCTTTCCACAACCTCAAGGATGAGCTTCAGTTGCAGCGGAGAGGGGGAAAATTGACAAATAACATATTTTTCAACAATGGAGATTAGAAGACCTCCGCTCCATCATTAGATCAGTTTAGCCAGGAGACGGAAGTTTGCATTTTCATTTGTCCCAATATAATGTGAGATTGTACTGTATGCCTTGTAGATTGTTTTACTCACCGGCTCACAGTAACAATGCTTAAAGGCAACAAGTTATTTTACTCCCCGCTAGATAGCTCTAGTAGTAGGAATGTTATTGCTCTTTTGTTTCACATCCCTTCCAGCCAGCCGGTGACGTCACGGAGGCAAGCCATGAATTCGCTACACCCTGCTCTGCGACCACCCCTCGTCTTAATGGCAACAGCCAATCAGCATCAGTCAGCGGCCCAAATTAGTAGTATAAAAGGAGAGACAGCCCGCGTCTCCACGGCAGTGTTCGTTTGTAGCGCCAGTCGCTCAGATCCTACCAGATTGACAGCAGTCTTCATTCCCAGAGCTCACCGCTCAGGAATTGACCAGATTGAAGCTTAGAAGTCTCCAGCACATGTTGTTCAACACTTCCTCTACACCCCGTTTTGCATCGCTTAAACTATGCTTGCTATAGGGTTGGGCTACGTAAGTTAGGCTCTCTCCCAGCTACGTACCTTGCAAAACCAGTTCACCCTGCAGCATACGGACGTATCTATAGTGGACTTATCATTGCAGTTCTTCTCAGGACTCATCCTGTCACATCCTTGCTTAGTTTACCCATGTACATGTCAGTTTTATTACGTTATGTCGTTGCACATTATTTCTACAACAATGCAAGAGTTGATTGCTTAGACGTTCAGCATCACACCCAGCATTCCTTTATTTGCACACCGGTCGCCTCTACCGGTCATTGTAAGAGTGTATTCTAGCTTTCCATTTGATATTCACACCGTTAACCAGAAGATAGGGTGCACTCACCACGTGTTTTCTTCCTTCACTGGAATAAAATACGGGTCAGCTTTTTAACTTGAGTTCTTTCCGGTAGACGTAGCACCTTTCTGTAGTTACCCTCATGTAACAATACCATAGATGATCCCAGGAAATATAACTTAAACAAGCCCAACACTAACTTTCACTCACACGTACTAGCTTTGGCCATCCTTCCCGTCAACCCCCTGGAATTGAAGGAAAGGAGGAGCCCTCACAGTTACACTGTCTTAGAAATAGCTAATCAGCTTGGTGTTTATTGGCCTCTCCACAGCAGCCTCTGCCAAGAGAGTCTTGACATCTTGTGAGTTGGGAAGAGTGGGACAGGGCCACACACCCGTGTGCAACCTCGGGCAGGTGAGGCCTGACTTTCTTCATGGACTGCAGTCTCTGCCAGACTTGGGAATAAAGTGTCTGCTAGTCCCCGGCCCGCACGAGATGCCACATGTAAGTTACAGAAGAAGCGTGCTGTCTTAGTACAGTAGCAGTAGGGTAATTCCATCTCCCAGTGCCCTATTCAAAGCAGAGGGGTCTCAAGGAAAAGATAAGACAGATCCTCTTGTCTTCTGACTGATCACACGAATATCAGCCCTCTTTGGTGTCTCAAATAGCTTACTTAGGACCTCAAGCTCAAGCGCAAGCACTCTGACATCTTCAGGACCCTGTGGAAGTCGCCATCCCGAGAGATCTGTTAAACCCTCCAAAGAAAACCCGCCTGATGGAGTACCTTTGGTGGGTAGCTGAACACTTAAGTCAACCTGACCAGCCACTAACACTAGTCATCGCATATTTGGTTCCGGCCATACTGCGCCCTGCACCTCCACCATAGCCTCAATTCTCGTCAACTTGCTACACTGTACCTACACCAACACCCACCTGTATTAACACTGCTCCAGCAACCCGTTGCCCAAGCATAGCCAAAGCATCAGTGGCACCTAAATGCTGAATTTGTTGCCCATGCCTGATTTTGTGCCTTTGCTGCATAGCCACCTTGCCAGTTTTGTATAACGGGAAGGCACCTACCCCCAGGCAGAACTAAAACCCCACACGTTATAGAAGCGCCTGGCTCAACTTCTAGCGAAAAAGACTGGGACGTCCTCTGCTAAGGCAGGCTAGTGAGATTTTATTCCCAGTACGTCATACATCAGATCTTTATAAAAACTACCATACTCCATATATCCAGTCCCATTTAGCAACCACCACTGCACAGTGATTCCAGTGGGTGGCTATCAACATTTGGCCTCTTCACTTTCCTTCTCCAAGGACCCTTATCAATGTCAGGCTAGATAATAATCTTCCTGGATGGTAGTGGCATTTGGACCTCAGAGCAAGAGAGGCTTAAGTTTCACGCTTATAAGGAAAGTATACAATTCTTCCAAAAAGACGTATTTACCCGCACCCATCCACTACACAAGGGTTTTCCACAGCATGCTGTTTACAGGCACCCTAACTGTGATGACACCTGATGTCTTGCTCTCCTCACAAAAGAGACAGTGAGAAGGAGAAAGAGGAAGAAAGACACAAAGGAAAGTGCGTGGCTGTAAAAACAGTCCCTCCCTTTTTTTTACTGCTCCCACAGTCCCCCAACAATGTAATCAATCTGGTAGATTGTTATCACAGCAGGATGGAGCTTGGGATAAAAGTTACAAACATGTTTGAACAACAGTGGAAGTTGAACATGTTTTCCACTTAGGCTTTCATTTCCAGAAATGCTTCCATACACTGGCAGACTTTCAAAGTACGTAAAGGCTGGCACAGCTCTAGAAACACTTGGAGTGGGAATGTAAATTATTCACAATTTTCGTGTAAGTTTGAATGGGAATAATTCCTAAATTAGTTATTTGCAACTATTTGAATTTTCGAATGTCCGCACGCCCCTATTAAAGATACTGGCTGCTGGTTTGACACTAGTTTCAGTGGGAAAAAACATTGGTGAAAACGTTTTACTTTTCACTAGAAGATTTTTTAATTTGAAGATGAAGTTGAAGGTACAAAAGTCTTTGATTCGACTTTGAAATGGGTACACGTACGCATAAATATTTCACTTTGTCATAAAAACAGTTAACATTTTAACTACAAATTAAGCACAGCCAATATTTGAAATCATACACACTGGGCCAGTGTAACGACCATAATGCAGCCACCATATAAGAAGGAAGTGTCATCCATGCCCTTTTACATGCAGCAATCACAACATACGTTACAAGATATTTATTCCTGCTGTGGAAACACAGATTTATTACATCATCATAACTAGCCTAGGTAGGTTTAGAAAACACAATGTGTACAAACATGATGTGGTAATTTAAGTATTTTTTGGAGTAAGAGAAATTAACCCTTCGTTTGGCAAAAAGCAACATGCCATGTAATGGCTTGCCACGTCTGCCAACTTAGGATCTGTATCCTTCCCGCCATCACATCTAAATATATTAAAATAAGTGTTCTAACATTAAAATCTCTTTTCAGTTGTAAATTACTAATAAAAAAATCTTTATATACTACTAGTGATGCAAAGGAGAGAGAGACAGAGAGAGAGCGACAAGCTCCACTCAGCCGACAGTTTCTTCCTCAGTTGGAAAAACAAACACCATGTCACTAGGGCCAAGGCACAATATTTTGCACTGTTATTTTAAACTGTAACTATGAAATATTTTTCCATCAGGGCTATCTAAATATTTAAGTATTTCAATGGCAACGTTTAATTTAAAAATAGCAGCATACCAAAAAACTATGTTAAAACAATATTTTAACTGTGAACTATTTCTTACTACCCAATGCCAACGCATTTCTGTTCTCACTGTTTTTAACTCATACTTAAACAAAAAAATATTACAAGTTATAGATTATTTTAAGTTAAAGTTTCATTTATTCAAGAATACAGTTCTTTAAAGTTAATCACAGTGTTATATATTTGTGGAATACAACTTATTGAAAAAACAGGTTTGACGTGTTACGCCTAGGGTGATTTGCAAATGTTCATTTTAAAAGATCCAAAAAAAAACTGTGAATAGACTATACAGTGGTGGGTTTACCCTGGGAGTCCGACGATGTGGGTGTGAACCATAGGGGCCAGACCTCCAGACCCAGTCTCTCACTCTTTCCTGCGACAGTTCAGCACGGTGGATGAGTGAACGGACTGGACTGACTGACTAACCGCCTTGTGGTTGTGACCTAATGATTGCAGCTCTATCATACTGCACTCCAGGTGCAAAGTATGGATGGCCGTCTAATGTGTATTATTTTGACATATGTGTACCCGGTTAGGGGAGCCCGCAGTTCTACACTAGGTTCGCAAAATAGGTTGGGAATGCCACGGTCTCCTGCTCTTCCCAGGTGGGTTGACATCTATGGAAGTTGGAGTTAGTCACCCTTAGCAAATGAGTCCTTGGAAGTTAATATAAGATATGTTTATTCCGAGAGGAATAACACGGTGGCCCATACTAACTCTTAATTTATCAAGACCTGTAATAGAAGTCAACCTAAGCATACCAGGTGAAGGGGACCCGAATCTGAACTAACAGAGCAGATGCGGCTAGGTAGCTATTATACTGGCTAACCCTAACTAACTCTATGCTTGTTATCCAGAAGGGACTTGATACCACTACCAGAAGGATAGTGGGTGTAGAGAAGGGGTGTTGACTTCTTCTGGGTCTTCTGGTGAAGGTCTTGAAGAACATCTTGTAGGTTGAGAAGACGTAGGTGTTTAGTAGAGAGCTCCAGTACTGGAAGTGGCTGGAGGGAGCTGCTGAGAATGAACTTCCTTTCTGTGGTGGTGCAGGGACATATATTCCACCTGCCCACGGGCTCTCTTGTGATGTGGGTGTAGGTGGGGTGAGTTCCTCCTCTCATGGTATGAGCTGCATGCTCTGGTGCCATCTCTCGGTCCGTGATGAAAGCGGGTATCTCCATCATGCGGGATCGCATCTGCGGCATGAGCTAAAGTGCTTAGTTGGCATGCTAGGCTGGCTCTGTCATGCTAGAAGGGTTGGCATGACGTATGATAATACCGTATTTACCGCATTGTAAGCAGACCTTTTTTTTATTGATTTGAATGTTTCAAAATCACGCCTCGGCTTAGAATCGGGACAAGCAATATTAAGTACAGTTGCGACCAAGTATATATAAAACAAGCAGATAAAATGTACAGCCTATATTTATCAGTACTGTTGCAGCTCTAATACTAATATAATAAAGTGGTCTCAGTTCTTAAAAATGCATGATTTTTGTGTAAAGCACACCACTTTATTGCTTTGCTGGGTCTGACCTCTATTAAAGTCACGGCCGGCAGCAGTCTGCAGCACTTCTCCTCGCTCCCTTTCCCCAAGTCAGGACATCATCCCTCCCTGGACCTTGCACATGCCTTTCTGCCCCCTTCCATAATCTGTTCCTCTCCTCTCTTTCAATCCCTTTTACTCTCAACACACTATGTGCCATAACACACTGCTCCCTCCCTTCATCTGGTACCACTCATACCTCCCGTACTCTTAACACCGGGCATCCATCATCCCTCTGCCTTGTGTAGCCACACCCATACCCCTCTACTACCATTTCGGGGCCGGCCGCCTAGCCACGCCCATACTACTCCAAGCACCCTTCCTCATCGCTCTCCTCTTTCTTTCTCCCTCCCCCACTCCACCTTATTCCTCATCAGCATTCTCGCCCTCTTGTCCCTAACACCCCCACCCTTTGTTGTTGCATCAGCCACAAGCAGCCCCTCTTTCTTTGTCCTACTCTCCTCCCTCCACCTCCCTTGGGACGCATTGTACTAGCTGTCTCATCTTTTCACT
Source organism: Dryococelus australis (assembly GCA_029891345.1). Lineage (NCBI taxonomy): Eukaryota > Metazoa > Arthropoda > Insecta > Phasmatodea > Phasmatidae > Dryococelus > Dryococelus australis. The sequence goes on along the minus strand of CM056994.1, from coordinate 19,504,714 downwards.
ACTTCTGTCTCTTTCCACCCCCGTGACAAAAACATACACAGGCAGTGAAAACTCTACACAATCGACCTCGCCCCAATTTGACCTGCGTTTGGTATTTTATTTTCTTTTTCCGAAGGTTTAAAAGTCAGGGGTCGGCTTGCATTCGGTGTCGGCTTACAATGTGGTAAATACAGTAAGGTGAACTAACGTGGCTGCCTTTGTCTGTGAGTGCCCCAGCATGTTGGTTCATGTTGGTAGACTCTGGATGAAAGTTAAGGTTCACACCTCACCTGGGTTACAAGATTCCATGTGCAGATGAGGCGAAGTCTTGTTTATATTTACTTCAAAGTGTGTCACACGTCAATTCCCACCCCCCCCCCCCCCCCTTTCTTCATTGCGACTCAGACTATGCACTCTCTCTGGGTTGTGGCATGCGGCATGTCTTTTATCAGGCAGCTGCATAGCACTCTCTCTTTCTAGCTTGTAGGCTTAAACGATGAGCAGGCTCCTAACATGATCTTACACCCTGGGGAGGACAGCTGTTACGCGACAATGGCCTGGTGTCGGGTGAATGCACACGTCCCTTCTTTTGTTACGTATTACTGTGCCGCTCACACTGGTCAGTTGGGGGCTTAGTTTATTTACAACAATCATTCAACAGATCTATCCTGAAATAACCAATTAACAGATAGGCACAAAAAAAATTGACACTTGTATGTACAAGTCCCACTCATGAGGAAGGTGTTAATCCCATTAGTTTACCTACTGTGGTGCTGAAGGCATTTTGAAAGTGGCCGTAATTTGTAGCCGCCTATGTGTCACATGGCAGTTAATTTCAAGTGTGACAAGATGCTAAGTTTGTAGCCAGGTCTAGGCCTTCCGTTACTTACCTAGGCCGGCCTACTAATCTACCTAATAGTTACAAACATGAGTACCCTGGAATGAATAATAATACTAACCAACAAACTACAGAAATAAAAAATCACATTACCCTTAAAGACACAGAATAGAATTTCAAAATATTTACCACAGTTTAGTTCTGCTTTCATTAGAAAGTCCTTGAGTAAACAGGCATTACCCTGAATTCATTCTTCGCCTATGAGAAAGAATGTGCTTCACTAGGAGTATTTGTGTTTAACTGTTACTTACTGTAATGTCGTATTTCATCATGGCTGTTAACCCTAGAAATTCTAGCACAACTCACTTATGTAGAATGTCACTGAATACTTCCACTGTTTTGGAGCTATTACAGCTGCTGGGTGAATTGCACTGGTTTTTTTCCATTTAATGGAGCACTGACTCATGTATGTCACTATTTTAATAAGCTATGTCTTTATTATACTTTGCTGCATTACACAGTCTGTCTTATATTGTCACTTACTGGCTTTGGCTAATGTCATTATCACTGATAACAGCAATTTAGCAGTGGTTTTAATACTGGTATTTATGCACTGTCATTGTTGAGTATTTGACAACTCGCACACTCCTGTTACTGACTGTCTGGATTTTCATGGACAACCTTGCTTCCTCAAGGCCGTATGCTGTGCGTACGTTCATGTGAACTAGGAAATAGGTCATCATGGTGACTCACGGTAACGCCAGTTGCTGCGGCAGGCATGGGGAGCATCTCTCTCGTGGACTGGCTGCTGGGCTCTGGGTTCACGTCTCCGGTAGTGGTCAGCTCGGGGCCACTAGGCGCCGGGTGATGATCAGGTGCCCTCTCCTCCTGGAGGGGCAGCATTTGGGTCACCGTCAGATGCAGGGATTTTTTGGCATTCCCTGCCCTCTCTACACTGCTTGGCACATCCTCCCTTACTGAAGGCGAACTCATGCGGGTCTCGCCGCCATCCGGTGTCAAAGCCTCTTAGGTGGCCTCGTTTTCCTGGGTGGATGAGGCAGTGGTGATGGCCGTCTGAGGCAGGGTCTCTTCAGACACCCCTGCCTCGTGAGCACTGGTGGGCACTTACTCTCATTCAGGAGGTCGTGCTGCGGTGACCTTGCTGCCATCCGGCGTCGAGGTCTGGGTGATGCCTATGCCCTCCATGGTGGATGGAGGCCGTGTCGCAGTCTGGGGCAGGTGCTCTTCGGGCACCCCTACTGTGTCGGCTTGGTGGTTTGTGCTCTTCCTCTCGAGGAGTGGAGTCAATGATGGTCTCAGGGCCACTTGGCACTGAGATGCTGCAGGGTACCATGTCCTCCAGGGGGGGATGCATCAGGTTTGGCCATCTTGAGGCAGGGGCTCTTTGGGCACCCCTGCCTCGTCGGCATGGCTGGATTCCATCTCCCGGCTGGAAGGTGGTGCATATTTGGCCTCGCCTTTATCCGGCATCGAAACCTGGTTGTGTGTCACACTGGTAGGTGGACGCGACGAGGTTGGACTTGTGAGGCAGGGGCTCTTGTGGCACCTCTGCCTCATCGCCGTGGCTAGCCTCATCCTTCTCCGGATGGGGCTTGGTGGTTGTCGTCATCATCGGGGATCCCTGTCTAAGCGACTCCACCACGACAACTCAGACCCGGTTTGGATCATGCAGCCGAACCTGGCGGCCACTTGCCTTTCGAAGTCTGTTGGGATGGAGGGCAGCATCCTAACCGACGCTACTCTCCGAAGCACTTGTGGTTCCTCTTCCCTGGGATTTGGTTTAACATTTCGTCCTCTTGTGGTCCGGTCAGGTCCTGGGTCGCGGAAAGTTGGCTGTGGCAGTGTTCGGCGGGTGTAGGTGGCGAGTGTTCACCTTCCATCTCCCCGTTGTCTTCTTCCTCATCGTCCACGGTTTGCACTTCTTCGGGGTCCTGGGTACCGGCTGGACAAGGGTGAACCTGTCCTCTGATGGCCTTAAAAATCTGTACTCAGTTGTCCTCCGCCCAGTACACATTCTCTTGTATTCCCACAATCTTGTAGGGGTCTTCCCACTTGGCAGCGAGTCCGGCACTGAATTTCCCACTACCCTTGCTGCGTGGGTGGCTGCAGAGGAGCTTCTCATCCCTGTATTAAGTTATGGGGGTACTAGTAGGCTATCTAAAGGTCTTGGGCGGTGTGTGCCTCTCGTGGTCCGTGCCAGGGCTGCCAACGTAGCATTCTCTGGTTGTGGCATCTCTACGGGAGCGTGTTCCCACTGCCAATCACCTGGATGACGGAGATTTCATCCCAGAAGGAGCTGGTTGGGACTGGTATTTACTGCCTCATTTTTTCTTCTCCTGAGAGTGAAGAGAATGTTGGACAGGTGCTTATCCCAGTGATGGAGGTCTTTGCCCACACTAAATCAGAGGCTCTTCAGCTCCTAGTTTCTCCACTCAGTGGGGTTAGCTTGTGGGTGGCATGGGGGGGGGGGTAGTAGTCCATGTCTCTACCCCCCTGGTAAATTGAATACCATGATCAGTCAGTATGGCCTGTGGGTACCCCCAGTGGGGTAAAATTTAAGTATAAAATTTTCTGATATTTTTCTGTCTCTCCTAGCTGGATAGGGGAAATGCTTCCACTCAGCAAGAAAACTAGTTTGTGACTACCAGTATTTATCGGTTTTCTTTCATTCTTCTGGGATACGGCCCCATTAAATCTGCCAGCAGGTTGGGGCATGGGGTAGGCTTTACCATGACAGCACACCTCACAGTTGTTGACGTACAGTGGCACATTCGAGTTTATCCCGTCCCATGTGTAGTGTTATCCTATGTCCTGAAGTGTCTCCTTAATCCCGGGATGAACAGCTTGCTGGTGGTCATGGTTGTGGCGGCGTAAGTCCATCCTCAGGTTTTGTGGTATCCAGATCTTCCTCAGGGCCCCAGGTTGTCTAGTCTGAGACCAGATGACGTCTCAAAGTTCAAATCGCTGGGGTTGTTTCTGGAGGAGACGCTGGGTGCCTGGGTCTCTCTGTTGGTGGTAGCTGATTTTATATTGGCTGAGTTGTAGCTGGGAGCCGGATGTGTTCCTCGGGACCTAGTAGGGGCCATTCACTCCCATTTTTCTTCTTTTGCCCCCTTCCCCTTACTCCTCCCCTACGCCCTAACGTGTCAAGGTCTTGCTGGCATGATAAGGCATCTGGCAGATCATTAGACTTGCTCGGGCAGTGCTGCACCTCAAAGTCAAACTCTGTTATGAACATTTCCCATTTTCTTAACTTGGCCTTAGTGTTTCTTAACTCGCGCAGCCATTGGAGGGGAGTATGAAGTGCTTCCCCTCTATGAGATATCAGTACTTCCTCACTGCCCATATCACAGCGAGGCTCTCTTTTTTGTTAAGAGAGTGGTGGACCCCCGCATCCAAGGTCAAGAACTGAAGGAGCGATACGGGCGACACTAACACGCACTTCTAGCACCTCATCACTCCTACACGCAAAGCGTGCAGTGTTTCCTTCGTAATCCTGTACTGTGTAAATTATATCTGTAACAGTGCGGTTTTATTACACGCAATGAAAGCCCAGATATTAAACTTATTGTACTTTTTTCTTGCAGCTTAAGGAATCTGCATACATAAGCTTTAAAAATTTGATATTTGACCTTTTTCGATCATTTTTTTTCTCCAAGAATATGCTTAATACGACAAAAGTAAAACCATAAGGGCATAGATAATTGTTTTTTTATCTTTTCTGACAAAAAGTCGTATTTGCAGAACATTTATTTACCGAGATACATGTATTCGTATAAACAACTATTTTTTTTTTAATACCTGGGGGTCCATCCCACTCTTTTAATGTGATATGTTTTCTCTGTTCCATGATGTTCAAATGGGTGCTGGCACATGCAATGACATGGGATCATTTGGTGGGGTCCTCATTCTGGCAGGCATCTGTTTGTAATATGAGGGGGTTCTCAGCTTGGGGTCTGTAGAGTTTTCTTAGGTGCTGGAAGCTTCTCTTCAGGGTGCAGAATGCATTGCAGTGTTCTTCCCTCCACCGCCAACGTGTTTCCTTCTCTAGTAGGTTGAGGAGTGCCATTTGGCAGGCAATGTGTGGTACGTAGTCATGCAACCAGTTACACAGGCCCAAGAAGTGACGTAGTTGTGTCTTATTAATAGAATCCTCTGCCTCCTCTATAGCCCGTATTGAAATTGCCTGGGGTAGTTGTCTTCGGGGGTGATTACGTGGCCCAGGTAATCTTTGTTTGTTTTCCAGAAATTGTAGCCTTTCCAGTACCCTCTGGAGGTGTTGCATTGTTCTTCCCAGGACTTTGGTGAGTACACAATTATATCAAGGTAGGTGAAACAAAATTGGGCAATACAGCCCCTGAGGACCTCCGCTGACATTAGTCTCTGGGGCATTACCCGGAACTGTAATGTTTCGCCTTCTGGGGTGGTGAAAGCTGTATACTTTTGACTGTGGGTGTGCAGAAATATGCCAGTATCCTGAATGCATGTCTAGTGTACTGAAGATATTTTCCTCCCCTATATCTCGGAGAGTGTGCATTAAGTTTGATTGCCGGTGGTGCTATAGGTTGTCTCACATTATTCAAGTTTCTTTAGTTGACACAAAATCTGAGTTGCCCATCTTTGTAGGGACCAAAACAACCCGAGGAATTGTAGGGTGAGTTAGACAGTTCCACAATCTCCTGTTCTTTCGTAGCTTTCACCTGTTTCATAATCATATGTCGCCTTCTGGTGGACACATGGTATTATCAGTTGTAGATGGGCATATTGGTTCTGGGCCAAATCTCATGCTGGATGCTACATGTCTGGCGTACCGAACCCCCTTGGCCAGCATGATTGTCCAATATTTGACAAAGCTGGGCGTGTTCTGGTTCTATGAGTTGATGGTTAATTTCTTCGGGTGCAATTGGGGGCGGGGATTGCTGCATCTGTGTCATGTTCCCAGTTGACTGTCACAGTTTTTTTATTGCCAATATAGATGCGTTGCTGGCCATGATCCATGATGCACTATTGTTGACGCAGCTATAACTGACATATTACCACCTCAGTAATACTTTGCAATACTATGAATTCGGTTTAGTGATCTTGGCAGTATACTCCTACTGTCAAAGTAGCCTGGCCGTTGACCTTAAGGGTCTGGTCGTATTGTGCCATGTGCACCAAATGGTTTTGTTTGTGAAGTGAAGCTCTTTGTGAAAGGGTGAGCCTTATAAAGTTCCCCATAGCAGTGGAATGTAGTAGGGCGAGTGTCCTATGTCAATTGATTTCCATCTCTGTGCAGGACTTCGGGCGGGTGGGTCGCTTTCTTCAGCACGTCTGTGGAGGAAGACGGACCCGTAGTTCCTGGTGGTGGTGGTGGCTCGCTTTGTATCCCGGCTGCGGAGTTTCCTTCCTAGTTTGGTGCTTTAACCTCTCTTTGTCTGCGGGGGGGAGTCAGGTTCTCTTGTTCTTCCTTCCTCCGCCTACCCTGGGCCAGTCTTCTTGACTGGGCAACCTTGGTTAAAGTGCCATTCCAGACAGAATCAGCACTTACAGAGCGTCTAGGCGTGGAAAGGTTAAGGGGGAGGGTTTCCACTTTGCTCGGGATGCTTATCAGTCTCCTGGCTTTTACTGGCACGTGTCGTGTCTAAAAGGGTTTGTGCCTTGTAATTTTGTTCTGTTTCATGCACCTTTTCCATTATCTCATTGACTGTTTGGGGTCTCGGAATTTGCAGTAAATTCTGCAATTTGGGAAGTAGCATGTGTTTAATGTGGTGCACGCAGCTTTCTTAATTTCCCTCTGGGAAAATTTTTTTATACACTGCACTTTTTGCTACTGATCAAAATTTTGGCCTCTTTGTCGGCAGCCTGGGTTCGGGTATGAAATTTGGTGGTTAAGTGGGCTATTCTAGAGACCCCAGAAAATGGTAAAATAGAATGCCTGATTTTGGTGCAAAAAATAGTGAAAATCAGTGTTAAATCTTGATGTTGAAGATGAAAGCAGTGTTCAATTTCGGTATTTACAAATTAAAACTGTGTTAAATTTAAGTTTTTAAAAATGAAAGCTGTGTCAATTTTGGTGTTTAAAATGAACACTATGCTAAATTTCTGTAACTTGTTAAAAAATAAAATCAATAATGGATTACTGTGCTGCCATATAAATAAAGCAAATTTCTGTGTTTGAAAATTAAAAAATTTGGTAAATTACAATGCTTTGAAAGAAAATTAATGCAGATGTTCAATGTCTGAATAAGAAACAGAAAAGTAATTATTTAAATCCAATAAACAGTAGTATGTCCATTCATACAAAGATTCATACAAGCCACTTGAATTACTGTCCTAACATACACCTATTGTCCATTTCATGTAAGTGGGGTAGATTTTAACAGTTCTAGAAAAGTAGCACGGCCTTAATGTATCCTTCCACCACAGCTGTTTTGTCGCTGAAGAAAAATATGTTTGTAAACAAATGTTTGAGTCCAATGCACACATGCATTTTCCTCTTTCCTTGTGTTCCCCGTCATGGCAAGCACTGAAAGTGTGATGTTAGCTAACTTCCATCCAGTAATTAATGTAAGATATTATAGTTAGATTGGCATTCCAACCTGTTTTATTTTTGTAATTGCCAATTTAACTTTGTTGGGGTTTTGTTTATTTTATTTCGAGGAAAAAAAAGAAACAGTGAGGGGGTGGTAGGCTTCAGTTTAACGTCTTTCGTGAGACGGCATTGTTTTGGTGTTCTTAAGAGTGTGTTGCCTTTTTGAGCTGCATATTGTTTTGATGTAGCAGTGGAAAATTCTGCTCATGTGGAAATAACATATAAATTTTAACTTCAATGAAAAAACAAAATGTGATGCATACGTCACTGTTCGTATTGGTACAGATGCAGCAATATACACACACACTTTGACCAAAATTTACCTTACACTCGAATGTACGATATACACAAATAAACAAATATTATTCACACACTTCTAAAGTGTTGATAGTGCAGCTTTTTCGTGCCACGTGCATTTAAATAATTATAGTAACGGTTTACAAATATATTATTCACAAAAAAATGTAAACTAACTGTTTGTAATATTCACAATCTCTTGAACACATGTTTTTCTTTTGTAATTCTTGCAAGTTTACTTCACTAAAATCATGTTTGTTCATCACTAGCATTAAATAATTTATTTGCAGAACCATTCAAAAATATCAACTCTATGCACATTTCCTGAAACCAACAAACGTGAACTTGGATACGAAAATGATATCTGTCTGCTTCATTGCGGACATGCTGACGGCGGTTAAGGAAAATGGTGGAACGAGCAGTATTACGAAGTGATAAACATATGCCAATTAATATTACATTTCACTTCTTTGTTTCCACAAAATCCACCTAACCTCAAGAACTAGAACAGCCAAGTACTTTTTCACAACTCAGTCTACACTCATATTACAGAACTTGCACATCAATATTTTATTCTTGATGTCAAAACTGTAGAAAACTTCATTTTTCAATATACGTTCGCGATCAAAAATAGTAACTATGAATTTTCGGCATCTCAGCACAAAAGTAATCATTACAAAATACTATGAAGTTGATATCTGTTTGTTGTTACTTTACCATGAACACAAAAAATAATCTGTTACACTGGTGCACACTAGAGTTATAATATTACATTTAGCCAAAATGAAAACATGTTGAAGCTGTTTGGTGTATATGTTGGGTATTCGCATCACAACACTCCAGTCCTGCTGTTACCTGGCAGGAAAGTAGATAAACACATTTGCAGTGTTGGCAGTAGAATAGATTGTTGACACACAATCTATTGTAAACAATTATTTACCATATCTGAAGAATGTAAATATTCGTGTTAACAACGTTTTCGTGCTAAATTTTGCGTTTTGTAAAAAAAAAAGAGAGAGATTTAGTGAAAACTGTGATGTCCAATTTCATGTTATTTTTTTATTTTGCGGTTCGCCATCTTCTAGAGTCCCTAGCTATTACCTCTTCACCTTAAAGCTGAGTAGCTAGGTGTGAACACAGCAGCCCCCACTCAGTTAATAAACTTACAGTATTTATTCCACCGTTCGAGGGCTTTTTCTTAATTGCTTCTGGGACCCCCCTACCCATTACTTAATTGGAACCTCGTTATTCGCTCAGTTCCTTCTCGCAGTCTAGGTTAAACGTTATTGAGTCTTGTTATAGTCTTCCTACAAACTCCACAAGGTGAGGCCCATCGCTACCCTTGATGGCTGTTATGTTATGGTGAATACCAGGATTATCAGGCAGTATTCCTCCGCACGTCTGCAAACCTCACACTTATACATGAGGCCTGGTTTAGATTTGCTCATGTGGCCAGCCTATGCATATATAATAACTCTGTGCATAGACAATGCATCATACTGTAAAAATTCCTTACCCGGTTCAAGTAAACCAGCTGCAATATGCAGTCGGGTGGGTTCTGCAGTCATTCCATCTGAACTCTAACCCATCTGTGTACCTGGGCTTGTCTGTCCATCCCAAACAGAGGTAATGGAAGCTGTGTTGACAGTGTGCGTATGTGATAATATTTACCCCCATGCCAGGGCAAGTGGCTATGTGGCACATTTCGGGTTGTTCAATAGTGGCCTCAGCCATGGTGTTTGTTGCGTCTCCTTTGTTGTCTATGCTAGCTTCCGTATCTTGATATTTCAGCTAGTTACAATTGAGTGCCACAGGGTGTTTTCAGATTCCCCAAAGTCTGGCTGATTTTCGGTTGGACACCTGGCTAGTTCAACTGGATCTTGGGGTCGTGCTGACCTAGTTCTGCTTGATTACACTAATTAATTAAGTATGCTAGTTAAAGTTGCGAGTAGGCTGCTATGCTACCAAAAATATATACATTGACAGGCACATACACACACACATACTCATAAAGTACAATGACACATTATCCACATGGTAGTGCGATCGTGGCGTTTCGCAGACTAAGCCAGCTTCATCAGGCGGTGAGTTGTAGAACACTGCAGTAACGTGGAACGGCGCAATTAGTAGTAAACCTAGCATATCTGGGTGGCACTCCTTGACTCCAAAAATTAAATTTAAACAGAACACAGCGTAATTTTCAACAATCACAAATTCCATTTTCAATTACTTCTCATGGGAAAATCAGCTGTTTTGTTGGGCATATTTGTGTGTGTGTGTGTGCGCGTGTGCGTGCGTGTGGACAAAACATCATTCCTAACAACACCGACAAAGTCCGGCAGTTTGTTCCTGACGAAATAATAAGCCAAAAATGTCTGCACCACTTTTGCCCTTAAGAGATTATTAAGGGAGTCATTTCAACAAATTGCGCTTACAGCTTACTGTTCACACTTTTTGTGCAAGAACAGGATGGCAACCCCTATTTTCATGTTGATGGGGTATTACCTACTGCATTGTTACAGATGTAGGATCTCCGTTCCACAGAACACTATTCACCGATTTGTTGCTTATTCGTGGGTATTTACTATTATTTGTGACTAAATTACATTCACAACCTTGGATTTTAGGGCCGTGTAGCTCCGTTAATAATCACTTTAGGGTAAACATGGTACAGATATTTCCGTCAGGAATAACCTGCCGGAGTTTGTCAGTGATGTTTTGAATCGTGTGTGTGTGTGTGTGTGTGCGTGCGTGTGTCTATATATATTGACGCCGTCGGGGAGACGCGAGACAAACGATGACACAAATACTTACTGGTAATATGGGCGCCAGCGGTGCTTCCCAATCACCACATTGATGAGGGTTGTCAGGAATGCTGTGGGTTCTGTGTGTCCGTCTCACCAGTGCGTACTTACAAATACATAGGCAATACTATACTTTTACTAAACATCTCTTGAAATAAACACCTAATAAAGTGAATGTGGCTAGGACACTGTCACTACTGAATAAAAGAGGTAAGTTCACTGTAGACTTGGGTTTATTGCTACTATGCGTACTCATCAACGTTCAAACAAAATTATGACTATCTCAATCATGAATATCCAATTCCACTTGAGTGCTCCCCGCCCGTAATTAATCTAGCGCAGGCCTAGATGGATGATCTCACCTACGTGCTTGAAAGGACAGCCTTAACAAGGGAAGAGGGCCGACAGCCGCTAGGGTGGACTGACGGTTTTCCCTGAAGACAGGACACGGTGAATTACAAATGAAACACTTGATGAAACATATTAACACGTGTGATTACTCAGCATCACTAACGCAAACTCGTCGGGGCTCGCCCTCCAGCACGTAGGTGGTGTGGTGATGACCTATACACAGAGCTGGCTAGGACAGGAATAATTGCACCATACACAAATTACAAAATTACATAAACCCCCAAAAGATACTTGAAACAAGATGGGACACGAGATGAGTATTCACAATAAACACACACATGTGTGAAAACAAGTTCAGATGGCTTGATGCCGTTGGATGAAGTTTGTAGTGGACCACGTGGTGCAGGTGGAATTGCAATATTTATTTGTTAAAACTGCAAATTAAATTCCAACAAAATACGATTCTGAGCACGAAAAATATTCTCTTTACGATTGACGTGATCACAGCTTGTAACATGCCTGGTGGCGGTAAAATCAAACATGAAAGTGACCGCGTGGTCAAATCCAAAAAAAGCATCAATTTACATGAAATTACACGGAACCCTGACAAAATTTAACATAGAACCGTGAATAAAATATTGCACATACAATATTACGTATATAAGCTATCCAAACACTATGAATACATATTCAAATACTTGGCTTCAGTCAGACACGTGGCTATACATTATGTGGCCATAAAATATTCAAAAATTGAAAATAACCTCAAATACATACATAAAAACAAAACCCTTAAAGTTGTGTGTAACAATAATGCAGAAATTACAATGAAACGCCATAAACATAGACAGATGGTGCCTGATTCAAGTAGCGCAGGTTGCGTGACCTCTCCGACATCTTTCTCCTCCTTCTCTTCAATTAAGTTAAAAATGCTACAACGGCAAAATAAATTATTAAAGGGGAAGCATAATGCTGAGGAAATATCTGGTAAAACGTACGCAAGCAAAGGTTAACCGGTAAACTAAATTGACAATTGAAATCTACATCAGTGAACAAAAGGTTGTTGTGTGTACGTGACAGTGTCTTACCTCGCCAGCTCTCCTCGACAGACTGTCCAGAGACAAATGTTTCACAGACCTACCATGGCCGCCTTCGGGGTTCACATAAAGCGGAAGTGCTATGCACGCCGAGTAAAATATTTTCTTATAGAAAATAAAATGGTCCAAATTAAATTAAATACTGTTTTACATTTTATAATTTTTTGTGAATTTTTAATATTGATTTAGTGTCTCTTTATGACTGCGTTTACGTCAGAATATTAATGTTCTTAATCTCGGTGCCGCGGGCCTCATATCTTTTTAGCAGGAAACAACTTTCCACTCAGCATTTTGTGACATCAGCTTTAATTTGACCTAGCTTGACACTTCCACATTTAAGACATGCGCATATGCATGCACTGAGTGGATAAAAGGCATTTTACAAGCATTGTAGACTGTATTTTCTGACTCATAAATTGTAAAGATACACAAATGGAACTATGCACATTTCGTGCATGGACTGGTTGTCATTAAATAATGCATATGATAAAAATCCGAAAACTTAAAATAAAATTGTAATCAAACCTGGTGCAAGTATACCGTTAACAATCAGTACAGTCTATTCCAAACACAATTTGAACTCTAAAAGCTAAAAGAGGTGCTAAAATCAATCTTATAGCAGCAACTTCATTCCAAACATGTCCTAAACCTAAAAATACTACGCACGTGCACAATAACAAAAATGCTGAAGTGATGACGAGACTATGGTCTGGAGGGGGAAAGGTGGAGTGTGTTACTCTTGCTATTGGCTGGCCTTGTTATGTACACCATCATGGCAGACAATTAGATGAAGAGAGGGGTGTGAAAAGATAGGGTGGATGTAGAACAGGGCTTCCCTTTGTGACATCGCGTGTTGCACTCAAGGCAGACCTACCTGCAGGTGCCGGTCAGTGTGCTGCTCACTGCAAACCAACACTGCCACATTGTTTAATGGCCTTTTGCTGGTGTCCCCCCCCCCCCATATTACGGCATACCAGTTAGAGTAGCGACACTACAGTATATATTTTATCGCTGTGTACTAGCAATCACATTTTTGATTAGTTTTCATCATAATATTTTGAATATTTGTGGGGATGGCCTCATAAAATCGCCGCCCTCGTTGCTCATAAAATAAGGGTCAGAATGTACATGAATGCATGCACACATTCAATTTATTTCCTCTCTATCATCATATTGAAACTTTTGGTATTCTGTACACAATTCATGTTTATCCTTTATTTTCACTGCCACTGTTTTGTTAATGTCAATGTTTTGCATTTGGTAGTTTTATTTTTTATTTTATTTTTTTCTTCTATTTCAGAACGGCAGCTCGCTGTATAATGGGTAACAACTTCATTGTTGAGACCATAAGAAATGTGAAGGTCAACCTCTACCCCTGGTCATTTTTCTCGACCGGCACCTTAGCCATGACATCTCTCTGTGAACAAATGCTGAAAGTGCTGGTACAAGAGCGCTGTGAGACTGTTCTGGAATTGGGCTGTGGAACTGGCCTTGTCGGGCAGTTTCTCGCCAGGGTGTGTAAATAGTTGGAGTTTAAATTTTACTGTTGTGTGATTGGTGGATGTTTACAGACATCCAAATATGTGTGCCAAGGCTGATGGATAATGTAGGAATGGTTTGAGCATGCATTTATCCTGGTTCTATTCTCAATTCCCAATCCTATTTTATAATTATAATTAGCATTTCCAGTGTAATATTTACAAAGTGTGAAAAAAATTAATTCATCACAATATTTATTTTTTGTAAATTCCAATGACAGTGATATTATTGGCGTTCAATAATAAGTAGTTCTGTGTCTAAAGTTATTGGAAGTGGTCTCACTGGAAACATTTGTGGATTGATGCGTAACGGGTTCTGGTTCAGAGTAATTCAGTGATACGTTTCAAAGTAGCGACTGTGGTTAGTGCTCGTCGGAGGCACTTAACTAGGGTGACCTGTGTCTCAATGCCGACATTAACAATTATTATGGTGAAATATTCATTACACTGAAGCAAGCCGATTTTTATACCTAACAAATATTTAGTTAACATTTTAGCTTTGACGCTAACAAAAGGCTAGTTAAAAAATCACAACATAAATTGTTGTAGACAAACCTGGGCCACTGTATCATTTCTATTACCTAAACACAAACAGAACATGCCCAAAACAGTTAAGTTATGATCAAACGTGTTTGCCAAATGAGTACTGTAAGAGGTTATGTTGGTTGGACAGTAAATTTTTGTTGCTGGGGATCTCTTTATTTTATATTTTGGGAGGAATATGCTGATGGGGGTTGGGGATCTTTATTTTTAACGTCTCTCATGAGACTGCATTGCTTTGCAGTTCTTACGAGTGTGTCATTTTGAATTGCACAATGATCCGTCAATAAACATACTTTTACCGAAGTTAACCTTACACTCTTTAGAGCATTTGCATTTCAAACCTTATAGTAACTGTTTCGAAATACATTATTTACAAAACATGTCAACTTCCTGTTTGTAATTCGCAACATCTCGAACACGTGTTTTTATATTGAAATCCTTCCATGAACACTTCACTACAATAATGTTTGTCCATCACTGATATGAAATAATTTATTTGCATAATCATTCAGTAAAATCAACACTTTGCCCATTCCCTGAAACCAACAAACTTAAAACCGTGGAAAAAAATGTAAATACTTGTAGCTTCATGGGGAACGGCACGGCAGTTGGAAAATGGCAGAACGAGCCGTTGTGGTAAAACATATGCCGATAATATTACATTTCACTCAAGAAAACTACTAAAATGGTCTCTGCAACCAATCATGCCTAATGAAAGCATATACAAAAATAATTAACTACAGATAACATTTTTTACAACACCAACAAGGTACTCAAATAAACGTGATAAAAATCAGCATAGTTCTCGGGCTCTGGAGTATTAATTTCTTCCATTATTCGAAACGGTATTCGAAAATTCCAATATTCGCACAGGCCTGTGATTGTGATATGAGGTCTGAACACAGGTTATGTCGGCTGGATGGTAGCAAGAGATGTAAGCAAGCACTTTTACGATTGATAATGTCGTTCGTGGAATGGCGATTATTGGCGCTCTGGGGAAATGTCCAGAATTATATTATTACAAAGTATCGTAGTTTTCAAATTAACTAAGATGTTATTAAAACAAACATACACATCATAATTGTAAGGTTTGTTCGGGCGACCTAAGCTTTTTACTCTCGAGAGCAAGTTGAGAATTTCTGAGAGCAGGAAAGAGCAAAAAGCGCACTGCTCTTTTCTGCTACCAACCGAATGCCAAAAGCCACGGATCTGTTTACTACTAATCAGCTGATCATAACATCGTCAATCTGTAATTTTAAACTTGATTGAGTATGGCATTGTAGAGCCATGGAGTTTCGAGGTGGCAAAAAAAGGGTATATCCGGTTAAAAGAGGATGCCTGGCAATCCTACTAGCATCAAATACTGTAAAATGGGCTATGCAATGACAGTTGTAATTTCGACATAACCCTAACCTTGCGATGCCTGATAAAATAAAAACTAAGTTATTGCCAATGTTATTGGTTATTAGGAACAATTCAGGGTTTTTTATTGCTTGGGACATTAAAGTGGGCTGTGAGTGGATATGACAAGTATTTAATAATCTCTGCACTGTCATTTTAACACTTGTCTTCAAGGATGAACGTAATATTTTCATTGTTTATCTACTATTACATTTACATGCCCTACAACAGTTCTCATCTCAGATGATGGACAAACATATTCGCAAATAAATAAACGTGACAGAAAAGATTTTGAAGCAAAACTATCACTATCTCGTTGTCTAGGCTATAAACACACAAATTTCGTGCCTTTTTTTCTGGCTCTCAATCTCACTGCTCCTTTGCTCTTCCTCAGTAGCAAGAGCAGAATGTTCCTGCTCTTTGTGAGAAAAGGAGCAGTGCTCCTAATGCCCGAACAGCCATCCAAAAAACACTTCCGGTCAAGCGAACGTTCAGAATGAAAAGAAGCAAGATTTTAAGTTTCCACAATAGAGTTACAAAAAATGCAACATCATATATATTTGCAATAAAATTCCAAATTTACACTTTCCTGCAATAAGTGCGAAATAGTGGTAAAACTTTATTTCACAGTACAGTCAATTCTCGATTTCAAGACCCCTGGGTTCCCTTTTCCCGGGAACAGTAAATTGTTTATTTACATTTTCAGCCCTCTCCTAATAAAAATGTGTGTTTTAAGTAGTTTACTGTAAGGAACCATATTTAAATGATTGTTTTCTTTGTTCATGTAGGAAAACATATATGTGGTATTTGTTACATGGATGCTGTCATGTTGCATCCCAAAATCTGATTTACAGAATGCTGAATTTTTTATAATTAACTACAGGAACTGGGTTTGATATTCTTGTTTGTGTAGTTATCAGTGTTTAATCTTATTCATTCTTTTGTTTCTAGGCTTGTGAGATTGTGCTGGGTGTGGATACTGCTGAGTGTATCGCTGAAGCCATAGTCAATGCTGATGAAAACCATTTGAGCAATTGCTTTTACTTTGACAAGAACATGCAGGACACCTGGACAACGCTTAACGAAGTACTGCAGGACAAGCCATCTGTGATGGTGATAGTGAACGCCCTGAACTACGACTACCTGGACGAGGGTAAGTGGCAGTTTCTGAGCAAAAGGCTTGGTGTTTGCTCATGGGGAGCACAGGGAGGAGAGGGGGTGCTAGAACTGATATTGTCCTGTAGTGTGGAGACTCAGATTGTGCGTACTGAACAGGCACCTCTTCTTCACAACCCATTTTTAAGAACTGTGAAAAATTCTGGCTAAAACGCACAAAAATTTGAGGGAAATCACCTGAAAAATAAGTTTCCCACATTTTTTCTGTACGTTGCATTTTTGTGACTAATGCATATCTAAAAATGGGTACCATCTTCCATAGACTGTCAGCACTAACCTACCCATTGACATTGCTGACTACCATTATGTCACACTCTTCTTTTGCCTTTGTGATCCTGCTTGCTTGTGGATTTGCTATTTCTAAAGGTCTGCAAGCCTGGTATTTTTTTTTAGTTAAAACCAAACCTGAACAAGCATACCGAAAAGTTCCAGAACTTAGAGCTCAGGTTTCTTTTATTAAAAACATAAAAAAGTTTTATGGTAAAGATAATGTTACAGTTTTGAAGATAATCTGTGTTTCATATCTGCAGCTCTGAAAAATAATTTTGACCATAACAGGCTGACACGTGATGCTTATATGAGCTATACCAAATGACTGCAGCTCATCCTAACATGTTAATATTAAACAAGGAACCATAACTATAGATGGCTACATGATTGTTTCCCGTGGAGGGAGTGGTATTTCCTGATGTTCCAGATCCAACTTTCTCACACTACTCACGTAGTAGCTACATATCCCGAGGAATGGTCAAACCCAACACATTATTCACAAGTGCAATGGAATCTCTCCCAGCCTAGTGGGCGATTCTATCACGTGAAGAAAGCATTGTTTCCAACCAGCTGCAGTAACACGTCAGCCTCCCCGAAGCACCTGGCAGACAGAGTGTCGCCACACCAGCGAAGATTTCTGAAGAGGGCCGAGTTCCGCCGAGCGCTCGATGCCATATAGCCGAGTGCAAGGGTAGATTCCCCAACCCCACTCGTTCCAAGCAAACGTGACAGCACGACATCACACCTCCCATTGCAGCCCAGGCATGGGCCGGCCGAACGCACAATATAAGGTAGTGCGTGACTGAAGACATGAGTGATCATCTCCAGTAGCTCACCTCAACACTTCAGTGCTGGGGCTCTCTACTGCCCATCAGGTCTTCTAGATCTTCAGCAGCCACCACTGGATGCTGCCACCAACAGCTACCAGAAACTTCAGAGGCTTCAGCCACCAACAGCTACCAGAAGCTCTTCAACACCAGAAGCCTGCAAGACTTCACTACACACTGCCGCTGTTGATAATCCTGGTTCAACAACTTTCTGGTAGTAGTAACTACACCCACTGCCATTAAAAGTAGTGGCACCTTTTTTCTTAAAGTCTCTTTGAGACATCCCGAGTTAGAGTAACTGCGTCTGAGTTATTTTCATAGCCATCAAAGTCATTCTAAACTTGAGTAGCTTAGGAGCAGGTCACTTCCACCTGTAAAGCATAGTTTACTTCCATTCGCACTTTGTTTAGTAATAAGTGTACATGTCACCAGTATTTATTATTCATAATAAATACATTTTAATTGTATCCCGAGAGTGACTCTGTTATAGAAGTAAATCAAAGAGAGGAGAAAAAGGAGAAGTTCCTTAATTTTCTAGCAAACACGTTAAGTCTCGTTGAGCCCTGCATCTTAAGCATATTCAGGCTAATTTTGCTTTTAATAATTTATTTGAAATCCTCCTATTGGAACTTGCCTAACTTGTAAATATTTACTTTTTGTTAATAAGAGATTTGTGTGCTTTTTATTATTCTTATTATTTCTGTGTTGGTTTTGATAACTGTTCACAACATATTACAGTTTAGCTCATGGGGGGGGGGGGGGGGTGTAATTATGGTAATGTGTTTGGTTTGTTATTATACACAATTATTGATGACCAACACATTTTTTAGCCCATCTTGTTTGATAGTGATCAAGAACTACTGCTAAGATAGTACCGTACTTGATTCCATGCAGCCATTAATTCCAAGCTGCACCTAAATTTTTGGAGAAATTCCTGGCATTAAATTACAATAGAACCTCTCACTAACGTCTTTCTATATTGACCCTTTTTTTAGGATCCATAAAAAATATGGCTGAAAAAGTAGAATATTTGAAGGTAATATGTTGAAAATTAAATTTGTTGCACTATTCTTTGGTTGCTGCACGTTACCTTTCTCTTGGGGAGAACTGTACTGGATGTAGAGTATATCTATAAGTAGATACCATATATTTCTGCATAATTTGCACCACCACATAATTTACACATTAATGCTGGCCTATGTCCCCAAGTGTCTCTTTGCTTTCTGTGTGTCAAGCTTGGCGGTGATCATGGTGGTACTTGCATATCCCTGGTAGTAAGGCTGTGGGGACCCACGATTTCCATTCAGCCCCTGGATTCCCGTTGCAGGACCAAACAAACGTTTTACGTTGTTCGTACTGGTAGGGCTAATCTGCTAGTAGGCGTTTCACCTCCGAGTCTTGATGTTGATGAAAGCTCAGTGTATACTTGCTTATGTGCAGCTGCTGCAGTCGAATCATCTCCTTGGGGCTGCAAGGTGAGGCAGGGGGTTGGGTAATTTTTTCCCAGTCACCCTCCTCTGTACTTTGTTGGTGGTTGACCTTCTCAGGTTTTATCGTAACAGGGCCTGCCTCTTCCCTTTGGGGGATTCTAATGTATAGTCGCGCTATCTTGGTTGTCGATATAGAGGCAATTTTACGTCGGGCAAGCACTCTGTGCGCTGGCCGGCGTAAGGTAGGCCACTACGCACAAAGTTTCTGGTTGCCGTAGAGTCTAGCAGAGATGAGGTTGTTTTTTCCCATTGACAGTCACTTCGACGCATGGAACCTCAGGAGTCTTATTCCCTTCGGTTAATATCTGAATGGTGGGATGTACCTGATGCTACCAGAAGTGGTGGACCACTGGTAACCTCGGTCCAGTCGTTTCCTTGGTCCTTGTTTCGTTTTTGGTTGCGATCTGTCCTAACTGTGGGATTGTTTGCTTTGTGATCGGAGTTCATTCCCCCGTCTTCTCTCTGCGGTTTTCTCTCCACTTGTTTTATGGGGCAGTCCCGGATGAAATGAAAGCCAGACAGGACCCACTCTTAGGTAGCTTTTGTGTTGGTACTGGGGCTGGCTTGGTTTGTGGTACCAGCATCATGGGTTCCTCCTTAGGCTTGCAGAATTTTGGCATTCTAAGGTGACTTGAGCCTTATTTCACTCTTGTTTTCTGAGCCTTCTCCACTAATTCATCCGCTGTTCATGGGCACAGTGTTTTGAGAAGGTTCCTGACATTGGGGAGCAGTATTCCAGTGATTCCTTTGATGGAGCCTTCCGCATTTCCTTTGGACATAATGCGTTGATACATTTGAACTTTACGTTGTGTAAAAATCTCTGCTTCATTTTCAGCTGTCTAGTATTTGCTATGGAATTCGGAGGTTAACCGGGCGAGCATCTCCTCCCCTGAAAACTCTTTCTCAAGGTGGCTGCATAGTTGTTCCTACTCCATGATGAATTCTCCATAACGATTCCACTATTCAAGGGCTTTTTCCGACATCTGTTTGTAGGTGTGGGTTACTCGCTCATCTTCAATTGGCAGACCCAGCCTTTGCGAATCCAGGTACAATCAACATGTTGCTGGGTGCAGAATTTTTTCCCTGCCTATTGAAAGGAAGCAAATGTGATTGACCACCTGGTACTCCAGTAGCTCTGGACCCATGGACACACACTTTGATGGGATCGTGCTGGGAAAGGTCGGCAACATTTGCCTTATGTGCAGTCATTTCATATTTCATAATTCTTTGTGGCTTCCAGTTTAAGCCCATTGCTGGACGCTGTTGTGGAATGTCTTTGGAAACTGGAAAAACTGCCTACTGATAAACCATCACCAGACATTCTCCTTTGTGGGAAGTTGTTTACAGATGGCCATGCTCATGATAAAAATAGTTGCTACAGTGTAGTACTTCCCTTCAAGAGCCCTGACCCCCACAGAGGAGTCTCCTACTCGACTGCACTTTGTCATTTCCATTCACTCAAGTGTCGTTTTAAATGACAGCCAGATCTCAAGGCAAGTTATGTTTCATTTATGCAGAATTATATTAACTCAGGTCATATAAGCTATGTTGGCAGTTCAGATGTGAATTCTGGTTGCTTGTATTACATTCTACATCACTGTGGGCACAAGCTTGATAACACCTCCACCAAACTTTGTGTTATGTTCCATGCACCAGCGAAGACCAGTTCTGGTGTGAATGATGTACTGTTGACTGAACTTAAGCTTCAAAGGAACATAGTAAAAGTTTTGCTTCACTTTGGAATTCCAGTGATTGTATTTACAAGCAAAATAAAACAATATACCTCCAAATTCTGGTCTAGGGTGCACAGAGATTCCTAGCACAGCCTTTGGAGTGGGTCGAAGATCAGCCTTTTGTAGTGTACCTTCCTAACACTGTTACATACAATTTTAACTTAGCCCCATTTCTCACTCTCTGAACTCTGCACCAACTGGCAGAAGATGGGAAGGAAATCTGTGAGCATGCTGCAAATGTTTTGTTACACACTTATGTCGATAATGTGGTCACGAGAACCAGTGATTTCTCTTCAGTTGTGAAGCTGAAACAGAAACTGAAACATTTGCTCTCACGAGGTGAGTTCCAGTAACTGCTCTGCTCCATTGTAAGGCTTGTAACCAGAGGATATGCAACTCTTGAGTAGATCCTTCTCTTTTGATGAAGACCGTCAAGGTTCTACGGCTGCAATGGAACCCCAGCATAGACACACTCAGTTATGACATTCAACTGAGACCTCTGGTTCTGATAAAACGTGGAATACTTTTGGTCATAGTCTGGGTTTTCACTGTTGCAAGCTTTTTGATAAAAGACCTGTGGGTGGCAAGTGTTGTTTGGGACTGCCCGGCTCCTGACATTGCCAAATGGGAAACAATTTGAAATTAATTGCCATGCTGTTCCAACACAACCATTCCTTGTTTCATCACCCTTAGTTGTGTAAACTCCACCTTTGAACTGTATGGTTTCTCTGTCAGATCAGAGAAGGGGTATGCAGCTGTATTGGATCTCAGACAAGTGTCTTGCTCGATTGTGGTCATCATTTGCTGATTGATAAATCCAAGGTGGCTCCCCTCAAGAGAGTAACATTTCCTCTCCTTGAGCTCTGTGCCACTGTACTCGTGGTCCGGTGTTTGCGCTTAATGTTGGATAAGTACTCAGTCAATTTGGTCATTGAAGACACATATGTTTGGACTAACTCTTCAGTTTCGCTGTCTAGGATTAGGGCTTCACCACATGGGGAAAATTTTGTCACCAACTGCATGAGTGAAATTCAGAATTTCACCTCTATCGATTGCTGGCATCATGTTCTGAGTGAACATAACCCAGCAGATTGCTCACTTTGTGGCCTCACTCTTGCACAACTTCTCGAGCATACCCTTTGGTGATCAGGATCTGCCTGGTTCTATGAATTTAAGAAGCAGTGGCCATAGCATACACTCAATTATTTTAGCCCCACTTGCAATTGAGAGCTTCAAACTGTTGTGCTGCAGACCACCTTGGCACAGTTTCCATTCCTAGACTTAATTGACAGTCAAAATTAAATAATTAAGTACAAATTAATAGCACTGTGTTGCAGATCTGGGCAGGCAGTTTGTGCAGGCATGGAACCTACCAGGTCCAGTTCAGTTTGATGAGATGCAAAAGACTCTGACTATCCTAACCTAGATATCACAAATATAATTCGCTGAAGAGTTTGCTCAAATTGCCAGGCACCAGCCTTTTTCTCCATCCTTTCAGAAACTGGCTCCTTTGGTAGATTCTGAAGGCATCCTGAGGGTAGGCAGTCGACTGCTGAGGGATGAGTTACAATGAAAAGAGAAACATCCAATCCTTCTCCCAAAAAAATTTCATCTTGCAGTGCTGCTGACTGATGAGCTTCATTTAAAGTTTTTGTACTCATAGTCCCAGGTGCTGCAGTTTAAGATTTATCAACTGAATTATTTCTGGTAGCTTGTTGGAGGTTTCTTGTTTAACGTGGACAGTATGCCAACATTTACAATGACTGTGGCATCAGCTTTGTTTGAGTTAGTTGTCAGCTAGAAGAAATGCAGAGATTTCATGCTGATATTGACATTCGCAAGCAGTTCACATACAGTTTAGCAGATCATAAGGTTACCTGGCAATTCAACCAACCCTCCAGGAGCTCCTTACTTTGACGGACTTTGAGTGCAGATATCAGATCTGTAAAGTCCATTCTCAAGAATGTTGTGTGTACCTCGTTGCTGACATATGGAAAACCGATCACTGTTTTGGCCCAGATTGAGGTAATGCTCAATTCCAGACCTCTGTGCTAGGGTTACGTAACCCAGAGACCACTTATTGTGAGGTAACATAATAACACTCAATTGAACTGCCAAAAGGAGAAATAAATATTGTAGTTCTTTGACATGGTTGTGAGCAAATAGATTAATTACAAGTTCATGTTGAGGTACAGCTGCTACTCCTCCTTCCCTCTCCCGTACCTCTTCTCTCCTCTCCCTCTCCCACACTCATCCACCGCACCCCCTTCCTTCCTCTATCCTATCCACTTCCTCCCCTCCCTTCCCCTTCTCTTCCTCCCTCCCTTCTCTCCATCCTCCAACCTCTCCATCCTGCCACTCTCCATCCTCCCTCCTCTCCATCTCTCCATCCTCCCTCCTCCCTCCTCCCTCCTCTCCGTCCTCCCTCCTCTCCGTCCTCCCTCCTCTACGTCCTCCCTCCCCTCCATCCTCTCACACCTCCATTGCCCTCCTGCTGCCCTTCCTCTCCTTTTCCCCACCTCCTCACTCAATCCTCCCTCATATCATAGCTGAAACTTTGTGCTGTATTACCTATTTGTTTTTTTATTGTAGGGAACCATTATTCCTAGAAAGTTGTTGCTAAACATGTTTATGAAATTTAAAAAAAATGCATTATTCAGTAAGTGGGAGAGGCAAAATAAGGATTATTTTCCTCTGTCTGATAAGGGTGGATTAAATCAATATTTATGGTCAAGGAGAATGTCAAAACTGCAGATATGAACACAGTCTCTTTAGTAAATTGTCATTGATTTTCAGTTCATCTTACAATATAATTAATTTTTAATCTCAGGTAAACATTTTTAGTGAAGGTAACCTAACACTCAGTGGATTTTCTATGAAATGAAATGTTATTGAAAACATACAAAGTTACAGTTTATAATAATAATAATCATTATTTAACTCCTGAACACATTTTGTTGTATGTTGATCCTTGGACAATTACTTCATTAAAGTCACATTTGCCTGCCATAGATACAAAAAAAATTATGTGCAGAATGATTCAGTAAATGACACTGTATATTTTCCATAACCAACCAATTTAAATGCGGTAAAGTAAATATATTTCATGATTCTTCAAGATTGTTACAGAAAATGGCTGAGGCCATTCAAATGGTTTACTTGTGTCAATATTACGTTTCACTCAAGGAGACGTCCTGAAAAGGTACCTATATTCAACAATACTTAATAAAAGAAAATGTAAAAATTAATAACAACTTGCCAGTAAAATATTTTAACAACCAGAGAAAAAACACATTTACAAGGCAAACAGTCTGTGTGGTTGTTAGGTGAGGCCCCAGAACATAAGTATTGATTAGGAGGGTTGATACACATCTCTAGCACCATGGGATGGCCAAGCCAAATGCCTTTCCTTCGTGATTCACCTTGGTAAGATTACTTGTTTCCATTGTTCTTGTACACTGCTTATTCACAGCAACAGAAAACTGAGTTGCGTTAATTGCAACTGCATTAGGACATCTACCTTTTGCCATCCTTATGTCGAGTGTGTGTAAGCTACGAAGGGCCGGGTGATAATAAATTAACATTCAAATAATAACTCCTCTAATTTTCCTGCCATGAGCCAATCAAATTTAAGGTTATGCTAGCTACAAGTAGCTCAGTTCACACTGTTGAGCCCCCCGCCCCCCTCCCTCCTCTCGCACCCCCAATCTACGACAAGAAATAGGGCTTGTATGTTCATCTAGATTGTAATGTCTATTGGAGAATGCCAAAATATTAAAATTAAGTAGCGTTTTATTAAAAACATGTTATTGTTACTCTAGATACAATTGAACACTGATTCAGAGTTTATAGGATGGTCAAAATTAACCAAAATTCAACATAATTGATTCTATAAATGTTTATATCTTAAAGATATATTGATGGCAACAGTTTGAATGTATTTAAAAAATTGACACGTGACATCCTTTAATGACTGAGGGTGACATCATGGTTGGGAAAGGGTTTGGTCGCATCGGTCAGGAACACGGGGTTAATGAAAGTCTGACATTAACACTGGTGCACTGGAGCACGGGCGGTGTAAAATACCGGATGCGTGGCCTGTCGACTGGGTACAAAGTTCTTAACTGTGGTCACTGTCCTGCTGATGGGTGGACACACTGCCATTGATTTTCCTTGTTGTTGGATGGAGGTCGGGGGTGGTTGCTGCCCCAGCTAAGGTGATTGTAGTCGGCGGCTGTAGCTGGTCGTAGCCTGGGTTGGGTGATGCCTTTAGGAATGTTCTCGTTTCGGAGCAGGGCTGCGGCAGTGGGATGCGGGCACCCTTCAGTCTTCACAGCAAGGAATGGGAGGGAGCTTGGAGGTGAGGCCTGACCAGCTGTCGGGCCACTTGAGCTCGTCCTCAGGGGGTAAGGCTGCAGAGTGCCGTTGGCACTGGGTTACAACCTTGCTTGGTGGTGGAGGTGGTAGCTGCCTTTCGAACTTGCCGTTGAGCACCACTTCTCTGGGTGTACGGCATATGGAAAGGAACTACTACTGGCCTCGTAAGGATTAAGCAATTGACTAAGGTGGTTGGCCAATTTCCAAAGTCAAACAGACCCTTGCTCTTACGCCTGGCACAGTTCAGCGTGGTGGATGGGTTGCAAACTGGGCTGACTGACTAGGCACCTTTTGGATTGTCTTGTTAGTGGTTGGGGCTCTGCCTTTCAGTACACCGGGGTGCACAGAACGGGTGGCCATCAAGCATGTTTGTGATTGACCTACGTGCGTCCCTGAGATGGCGCCCGCAGTCGTACACTAAGTTTGTACTGGGTTAGATATAATTTCCGGTCTCGTGCTTAACCCTAATGGATGTGTCTATGTAGAAATAGTACAAATACCCTTTGAAATAAATACTCGGTGATTACCTGAAACATGTGTTTATTCTGGTATGCCCCTACTACCTCCTAACCAATCAATAGTTGACTGGAAATAATTTGAGATTGCCAGGTGAAGGTGACCTGGGTGTATGCTGGACAAGGTAGTTTCAGCTAGGCGGCTATGTAAAAAACTCTCCCTAACTAAACTAGCACTGTTGTCCAGAAGGGACTTGCGGGAACCACTACCAGAAGGGCAGTGGTGGTTGCCGTTACCAGAAGGGTAGACAAGGCAAAGGGGTTGATGAAATCTTCGAGGATTGTTGGTGAAGGGCTTCTGGAAAGTCCCAAGGACCTGGTGGTTGTCAATAGAGCATCCCAGTACTCAAAGTGATGGAGCATGTTACTGGAGATAGACTGATGTCATCAGGCCATGCTCAGATATATATCCTGCAGCCCATCCTCGTCTGGGCTGGGGTTGCAGGTGGTAATGATGTCTGCAAGTGGACGGAGCAAGGTATCGTCTGCTGGGTGTCGTCTGCTTGGGCCGTCTGCTGGTGGGCGGAGCAATGTAAGGGATGCCATCCCTCGGCTCGTTGTAGAACTACCTGGTCTCAGAATGTGGTTTCAGCTGCTCCGCCAACAGCCCACTCATACTTCGAGAGGATTAGCATCCATCTTGATTGCAGGTGAACAATACAATGAACAGGGTCTGTAATAGCCTCCACGACAAGGGGTGTATCGTTTAGGCACTCTGGAAGATTGTACTTCAGTTCAAACCCCGCCTAGTGTGACAAGGAGGTATGTACTGATGAGGCGAAGTTGTTTTATTAAGTTAGGAAGGATGTCAAGCATCAAAATATAACGTGTAATTTCACCTAAGTAAATTTGTACTGCAATTTTGGCTTATAGGGTTTGGGGGTGGGTCAGAATCTGTCCAAATTCCAACAATGATCCCTTCAAAATAACTACCCTATTCCTGGCTACCATGGAATGTTGTCTCGAGAGGAGACTGTAGTCGCACTTCCAGCCTTTCTTACATCACTTGGAGCAAGTTTTTGTGGCCTTGTTTTATGGCATATTACATTTTTTTAAATACCAGTTTTCTGTTTCATCAAGTTTATTATTAAAGACTCATAAATTGAAACTTCATTAACAAAATAATGTGTTATTTATTAGTGCTGAGCCAATATCGATATTGATACTTACGTATGTGCCGATACAAGGGTATGGGACATCGGTAAAGTCTGTGATACATTGAAATCCTGTACCTACGAGAGTTCATAAAAGTATGAAAAACTGACCTAATTATAAGTACTGTAACTTCAGAAAAAATTAAGTTTTAATTTTACTGTAAGCATAGGGTGACTCGGTGGATGTAAACATGGTGTGAATTAGAAATGTAGCTAGATAATGTGCGCTAGCATTTATATAATTAATTCCAGTGTCTGAATTCATGATCCATAATTAAAACATGATTTTCATTTTAAAATACATATTAAATTTATATTCAAATCTGGTAGCGGGAGGCGTCATTACGTCAGCAAAAATTATTTGTAAAATGTTACTACTTTATATGTGTAAACATGAAATACATAATTATACAATTGCAGCAAATTATTATTAACAGTCCAGTACCGCAAATAAAGAATAAGTAATGCTCACTGTCTGGGCTTGAGGTACGAAATGGTGGACTGTATATTAAAACACTTTACCCATAACTCGGGTAACGACTTACCACGATCACGCCATGCGAACGACTGCCGAAAAAAACAAAATGGCGTCGGCTTCGGCACCACTATAGCTCCAGCACCGAGGGTGGGAAATTTGAACACTAGACCAGCAACCAGGTGCAGACATCCCGCCCACCTTGAAGTGTCCACAGTTAAATATAACACAACACTAAAACCTTGTTCAACACAAACTGAAAGATATTTACAATATGTATATGTCCATATTGCCACTTGTTCTTGATCACTGTGTGGAGAGAGGGCACAATTTCAATACAGGCCAAATGAGTGTGCCATGAGACGTGTGTGCTTCAGCCACTCGTGTAACTCCATCCTTGCCACGAAACACCTTGACAATTCTGGCCAAGCGCAAACATAGAGGAGGCAGGTTAGGGTCTTTGATGAGGACTAATTATCCTTCAGTCACATTCTTGTCCCCACTTATCCACTTTTCCCTTTGCTGGAGTTGGTGTTTTTACTCTTGGTGCCATCGCTTCCAGAGTGACTGGTGAATTTGTTGCACTAATAGCCATCGCTGCAGCCTGTTAGTGGTGAATTTGTTGCACTAATAGCCATCGCTGCAGCCTGTTAGCAGGAACAGAGACTATATACTGGTCTGGAAGCACCTGTGGAGGAACAAAGGTGAGGAAATGTTTGGGAGTTAGTGCAGACACGTCATTGGGATCAGTTGACATCGGACCCGAGGGTCGTGAATTCAAGGATACTTTGACTTAGGCCAGTAATGTGCTCAATTCCTCATAGGTGAGCAGCTGTAGTGCAATTGTCTTGAGGAGCAGTAATTTTACACTTTTAATTCCTGCCTCCCACAAACCACTGAAATGGGGTACAGCTGGTGGATTGAAGTGCCATGTTGTCTTCTCTGAGGCCAAAGTTTCTACAAAAGTTTTGTTGGTGTCAGCTTGAGCAAGAAATTCTCCAAGTTCAGTCAACTTACGATTTGCTCCAACAAAGTTGGTGCCGCAATCACTATATAGGTGAGCACAATGTCCTCGTCGTGCAATGAATCTTCTGAAGGCAGCCAGAAAGGCCTCTGCAGAGAGGTCATAAACAAGTTCCAAATGTATGGCCTTGGTGGTGAAACATGAAAAGGCAGATATATGATGACAGTACATGTGGCTTTCTTGTGCTGACCATGGTGATAATAACAGGGCCACCATAGTCAACTCCAGTATGGAGAAACTGCTTTGCTTGAGACACTCTCTCTGCTGACAGGCTTGCCATAGCAGGTGACACACTCTTGGGGCGAGTCCTGAAGCACTTCAGACACATTCTCAGTCGACTGCGAATTAGAGTTATAGCACCAAGGAGCCAAAATTCCTGTTGGAGAAGGCTCTGTACAGTAAGGGCACCAAGGAGTAGAAAAGACCTTATGGAGCTGATCTATGAGCAGGACAGCAAGACGACTGTTTTTAGGAAGCAATATGGGGTGTTTCTGATTCACTGGCAAGTCGGAATTCTGGAGTCGACCACCCACCCTTAAAATATCCTCGCTATCGACAAAGGGTGTCGACCTTCGAATGGCAGGTGAACACAACTGGTTCTGGGTAAGTCGAACAAATTCCTCAGTGAACTCTGTTTGTGTTTCTGTAATCAAAATCTTGATGGCCTTTTGCAACTCTTCAGCTTGCAATGGGGCCTGAAATCCTTACAGAAGTTGGACGAGCATTTTTGACAAATCGAAGACACCATGCAGTAATCCTCTTGATCTTGTTCAAGGTGGAGTATTTCTCCATTAAGATTTACAAAGGTGATATTTCCATACTAGTTTGAAGAGCCACAAGTGAGCGCTCTTCAGAAAACACATCACTGGGTATGGTGCTTGGATGCTGAGGCCAATTTTCCTTAGGTTGATTCAGCCATGCAGGTCCAGACCATCACAGAGGATGTTACACAAGCCTAGCAGGGGTGAGGCAACATAATGCACAATCCGCTGGATTGTCAACACTTGGGACATGATGCCACCATTCCGAGGAAGTGTATTCTTGTATTTTGCTAACCCTGTTAGCCACAAAGGTTTTCCACTGATGTAGAGAGGGGTGAATCCATGCCATAACAGACAATATGGTAGCTCCTCTATAGAGAGTCTTATGGGGGGGGGGGGAGGTTTGGCAAAATCCCAGCTCCCAAGGCTGAGCTACTAGGAGCTTACGGCCCCACATTGGGCACCAATTGACGCACTTCCCGTGCTGTATGTACACCGTTCCACTCTTTCCTCCTTGGAGGCTGCTGCAGTAATTTGTTCTCTGTGCCTACGGTGTTTTGTTTAATCAAAGGATGCTGGGGAGGTAGGGGGAAATCGAACCCCAGGGTGAACTTCAAGGTACGTGTCTCTCTCCCAGGGAGTACGATCTTACTCACAGTGAAGGTTGCCAAG
Organism: Dryococelus australis; assembly: GCA_029891345.1. Classification (NCBI taxonomy): domain Eukaryota; kingdom Metazoa; phylum Arthropoda; class Insecta; order Phasmatodea; family Phasmatidae; genus Dryococelus; species Dryococelus australis. The sequence goes on along the minus strand of CM056994.1, from coordinate 19,474,797 downwards.
ATTCTGGATGCCAGCTGTCCAAGGTTGAACGGTAATAATTAATTTGAAATGGTGGTGAGTTGTGAATGAACGACAGAGTGATTAGCATGGGATGAGATAGGGCGAAGTGCAGGCATGGTGACCTCGAGTATCGGCGAAAGGGAGCATGTTATTCTGATGGGTAGCGGATTGATTTACCTCGCGTTGCAGCGCACGTCGGACCTTGCGATGTAGCCTACTAGGAAGGCCACCTCCTTTCTTTGTCATTTGAACACAACTAGACAAACAATTGTGTACTAGGCTCTCCAATTATACACGTGACACACCTTCTCCAGCCGTCGTCCAGTATTCCTTGGCGAGTGACTTTTCAGCCACTCAGAGGCCTTACCCTGTAAACCACTGCTAAAGTCGGTATGTGTCTGCGGGGAGGTGTGGGTGTCCGGGACTTACCCAGATGTCAGAGCTTGTCCTTTAGGACTTAACAATCCTTTCAGACCCAGTGACACTAGGGGGTTCGGTCCATTCACACTTATTGCAGAGGAATATTTTTAATGATTTTTGAGCCAAACTATATTTGAAATACACTCACAAAAATCAAATTAATTTATACGTAGTTGGGACAGCAAGGTTAAACTAGTAAGATAAAAAAAATTAATAAAATTACAAAATGTATGATTTTTTAATTTAGCTTGTTATTGGCGCTTTTTAGAAAGATTTGGGGAAGACCGATTAATACAGTCTAAGATTGTGTGAACGTCTGAAAGTTTACTATCGCACTTGGTGACAGAACAAATGTCTGAAATTCACTGTCACATTTACAGTGATCATTTCTGAGGGGACCTAGGATGTCGAGGTGGCCTGCTACCGCGGAGTCAGGGTTGACTGTGGTAGTGGGTGCAGGGTGCGGACGTAGGTTACCTCTGGAAAGTGAGCCTTGTCAAGCTGCTGATGTTGGAAGTAGAGCCTTTCCAAGCTGAAGGCATCGGAGGAGCCTCTTGCAGGCTGTTGGAGCTGGAGAGAGAGTCTTCTCAAGCTATAGGCTAGGAGATGAGGGAGGTCTTTGCAGACCCAGGAGAGCTCTCTGGCAAGGGTGGTTTGAAGCTTCCTTATATAGTTCCAACTTCCTCTTTGTGGCTCTCCCAGCAGGGGTGCGGGGGTTTCAAGCCTCTCGGCACGGGGGTCGGTTATCTCTGGTAGCAGGCGGTGTAGCATATTTTCCTATTGCCCGTTATTGAGACTGACAATAGTTTTACCTCCTCTGCCCGAAGCTTGGCATCTGTGACATTACTGGGTGCATGGGTGCTGCGATCTCGGGTAGCTCTCCAACTTCTTTATGTAAGCTGGCATGTCCACAGCTCATCAGGTAAAACAATCTTGGGTTGAGAGGGTGGTGACCATATGTCGGAATTCGGGCAGACAGTACAATTTCATAATTATTCTTGCTAATTATGCGTGGGTCCGTGGTTGTCCAAGCGCGTGGAACCAACTCTGTTGGAATGGGGATTTTGTATGCCACTGTTTAGACTTGCCCCAAGCTTTTGAATGCTCGTTGAAGGGGCGATGTCGCCCGTAGAGTACGCAGTCGCACTTCGCAGCAGTGTGGCATGCTTCAGTCTTTTAAAAACTAAAACAGCCGGAATTGCTCACAGCGAGACATATATATCAACTAGGGAAGTCCCTTGGGTAATTATTCTGTGCTGCAGTTTTTTACTTACAGCTCAGTTACTGTGTTCATCTGTGTTGGGTGCATGACACATACACTCCTGGTTGTTCTTGAATGGCTTCATTTGGCTGACTTGTGTGCTGCATGTTATGGGTAACCTTATTTTTAAGTAGTGTTAATAAAGAAACTGGATTAATGTTTCTTTTTCAAGCTTTAAAGGAGATATCATGCCATTAACTGTCTTGTTGTGGGATCCTATTCCATATATTGTATTTGTGCTCGTAGTTGTGCATTTACAGCCAGAAAAATGTGAAATAAAAGCTACTGCTTACAACAGTATAAAAAAAATACTTCAGATAAATAATTATGTTTTGGAGGAAATTATTTTTCAGATTACAATAAACAAAACTGACTGCATAGTATGTATAGTAGTTGTCACATTTAGTCTATGGAACCAGGTCATAGCACAGCTGCAAAGGAAAACGTAATAATCTTCCAGCCTTATGGCCGCAGGTTGTTTTCAACTTGCTTTACCCAGCAGAGTATTACTATCTGCATAGTTCTTCCTTCTCCTCCTCTTCTGCCCCCCCCCCCCTTCCAATTACCAACCTCAAATAATAGTGCTGTTCATGAGGATTAGGTCCTTGTTTCTTGAATGGTCATCATGATAAAGCAGGAAATAGTTATATGGTGGAAAAGATGCTGTGATAGTACGTATACAAATGTTCTTGCAAAACACTCAAGACATATTATTGTGGGGTTGCTTGGGTAGCCTTTGCAGCCTAACTGTAAATAAGTTAAATAAAGATTTTTAATTCCAATTTTCTTGCATCATTAACAGTTGAGGTAATGGAAATTGATTTCAGTTGCAGGCCATACATTGGAATTGCATGATGAACATGATAAATAGCAGTGTGAATTAATCACCAGCTGCTCACCAACATTGACTGTTGGTGTCATATCCACTGTTGCTGTAAAAAAAAAGTGTGTGTAATTATCAATCCAAGCTGCACTCACTGTATATTAAATAAATACACAGTACGTAACTGATTTAAGATGAAGTGAACACTCTTGAGACCCTAGTTACTTTTTTCTTTCAGCAAGTTTTTATCCTGTAACCACCTCTTTAAATAAATATTGCAATGTAAGTAAGAAACACAGTGTGAATATTTCACAGCACTCGAAAATTAATATCTAAGGCTAACATAAAATATATTTTTATTGACTATTATTCCAAATCGGAGGGCTTCCAAAAGTGCTCGCTTTACCATGAATAGCCTATACTAGCATTGTACTCACTTTGTACTTGTGTGCATAATGTTTTTCACCTTTTAACATTTGGTAACATTAGGTAAAAAATTATTGTTGTGTTGTGACGGAGGTAGAGGTTTAAAGTTTTGATGGGAAAATACAGTTACAAGGCTGTTCCCAGTAAGTTGAGCACTTTCGGAAGACCTTTTTAAGATTTATTTGTATGCATAGTGTGTCTTTTTCCACCCTATGTTAAGTTAACATTGCAGTGGACCTGATCACTATTCATGTGTTGGCAAAGTGAAAATGTTAAATTATTAGAAAAATTAATGTGTATAGATGCGCTTGTTCTTACAACTACAGATATTAAGAATGCAGGCAGCAAAATCAATAATTTGTTTTCACAAATGTTTACCCAACACTTTAAATTCAACATTAAGACATGGCACTACTTTTCCTCCCATCATTACCAACTTTACAGGGTACACACCAATCACTGTGCCCATTAAAATACATGCAGGTGGAAGAAGTGACTTTTTTAAAAGTTTATTTCCAGAGTGTCCAAATAACCGTAAACAGCCTCAATGAATGTAGGCTGTTTACCACAAAGGGAGCTCTTTTGAAATCAACATTTCAAAATAATAAATGCCTATAACTGCATATGTTTTAACATTAGCAATGATGGTAACACTCAGAGTTAAGTTGGCGGTAAACTGCAATAAGTACTTCCATGTTTCTACTGCTTAATAATTGTAAAGTTAATAATTTCTCTCACTTGTAATTCGGTTCTCACATTCATTATTACTATTATTATTAATAATTCAAATACAGTAAGAATGAAACTTGGTGTGAATGTACATTTATATTTCAAACTATTTTACATCATCACTTGGCTGACACAATTTTTGAGTTGCCTCTTCTTCTTCTTTTTCTTCATGTTCTTCTTTCCCTAGTTCTGCTCCCATGTGAGTAAAACAGTGTATCATGATTTTAGATGTTAGTTCAAAACTCCTAAAATAAAGTATTCTTCTCTGTTCAGAGTTAAGTGGCAATGTTTATTATTGTTTTCTGCTGTATTTCAATGTCATTTCTTGTCGTGGAATTCTTGAAATTTGGCTGGATATGTCGACCTGGAAAACGTGCTGCTTATATACAGTTGAAGCCTGTATAAATTTTAAATCTGGAATAAACTTTAAGCTTTGGATGTATAGGTGTTCAATATCTGTGTGATTCCTCAGAAACCAATTCAAAATTTGATACTACTGCACGTATGTCACTCATTTTGAAACTGTAATGCCATTAAAATGTTTTACGCTGCACATGAAAGATTTCTTTGAATATTAGGGACAAGTTGAAACCTGTGTTATTATGTCTGACTGTACAGTTTAATTTGTATGAACCGATATATTAAACACAATCCATTACTAACTTAAGGGTAGATCATTTTGTGGGAGAAATTGTTTTTTGTATTAAATGTGTGGATGCAATGTCATTATACACATTGTCATCTGCTAAGTATTGTGTTATTAGTATTCCGAAGTTACACATATCATTGGCTCAGCATTGTTTTTATGAGGGGAAAAAGAATTGTTTCATTGCTTGCTATTCAGTTGAGAATTTAGAAACATATGACCACAGAAGGATCAACCACAGTTAAGACGTTACGTTTAAACAGAAAAAGAATTGTGAAAGAATCAGTATTCAGTATTCACAAACCAATATTATTTCCAGAAATTAATGTACTGTGTTTATAGTGCTGATTATAATATATACTACTTTTTGTTTATTTAATGAGTATGTAGTTGACATATGATCAGCTGATGTAAACACCAACTGAAAGTCACATTGTCATGTATATGTTGAGATGTGGAAGGATGTGCTACTAACGAATGGGCTGAAAGTAGAAACTCAGCAGGATTTCCAGAAGTGCTCACTTTACCATGAACAGCCTTTACTAGTGTGTCTGTGGATTGTTTTAAAAAAAAAAGTAAATGTACACGTGCCCCTAGATCTTGGATCGTAGGTAAAAAGAAGTTGGTCAAGTTAGAGTATACTGGGGCTTAGGCTTCCAGTCACATGAAATGGAAAGATGCAAAGAAGTTTCAACACACCCTATGACACAGCCTAATCCTCTCCCTCCTTTGGAAGCAGCCATGAGCGTCAACCTGTGTCAACTTCAGAAAGGGGGAGGGGGGTCAATGTAGGATGTATGTAGGAATTAGTGTCTCGTCGACTGCGGGGTCGTTATACATGTGGTGTGTGTGTGCGCACGCGCACGTGCATGGGTACGTGCAAGACAAATGGTTAATAACAGATGCGTACAAGTTTAATTGAGTAATCATTTAAATTCTTAAATTTACGATAATACAAGAGTTAAATGTTTTATTTACACACACAGAATTTCAACCAAGCGATCTTCTAAACGTCATAATAGGGTAGAGAGTCTGGCAACAGTGCATGTTATTTGTACTGCAGTCTAAGTACCTACTGTACTGCAATATGCATTGAATTTAGCCTGGTACTTGGGTAGTTTTATCCCTGAATAAAAAACAGACCACCAACCAGCACCTACTCAAATGGTTGGTGGCATATTTTATATATTCCGTAAGAAACTGTTCGTTTTTCCAGGATGAAAAGTACCCTATGTGATAATCCAGAATATAATGTACTCCAGCACAAAATTTCATCCAAATTCGTCAATCCGTTATGGCGTGATTGAGTAACAAACAAACATAATTGGTGTGCTTACTATTTATATCTCCACATTCCTGAAAGAATTATGTAATATTCTGCCACCTTCTTGCTGCACTCTTAAATTAATCTGTATGCCCCATTGCGAGCCGAGTATTTACTAAGACACACTATTCAATTCGTACAATGACTTCGCTCCATTACGGGTCCTGGAATACTAACTCACAAAGTTTTTTTGCTGGCCAAGCATGAAGCAAGCAAGAGATTAGGGCATCCATAGCAAGGGTAGAGGCGGGGAGGGGGGGGGTGGGGCTAATGGATGGCCACCGAGATCCGAGAAAGAATGCGATGTAGACACGAGCAGGTAGAAATACTTTCATACGAATACCTTTCAGGAATAAGGGTAGGTGAGATAGTACTACCTTTGTTAATGTCACACACTTGAATACTTGAAACATGATGTCAGTTGAATATTACTGCCTAGAGGCTGTTCTCGCTAAAGTGAGCACTTTTGACAGCCCTCTCATTTAGGATAACGGTCAGTAAATATATTTAATTTTAGCCATAGACAACTTCCAGGGACGGTGGAATATATACACTGTGTTTATTACTTTGATTGCAATATTTATTAAAAATGGTAGTTAAAAGATAAAAAAATTGCTGAAAGAAGAAAGTTACTAAGGCTTCAAAAGTGCTCACTTTAGCGTGAACAGCCTATACTTGCAGGGTAATAGACTGTGAAGAAATAATAGAAGAATCCGTACAGATAAATTAAAAGTATTTGGTTAAACTGATCAAAATGCAGCTATGAGTTTTTAAAAATTATCTTAATCAAGGGATGAGATCCACCACTCCCTCCCCCCCCCCTGTCAGACTCTTGGGGGAGGGCAATCCCCCTCCACCCCCCTTGTCAGACTCTTGGGGGAGGGCAATCCCCCTCCACCCCCACCCTGGTTTCAACGCCCATGGAAGCAACCTGCGGTTGGCCAGGAGTCGGATGATTATATGAAACTCTGAGAAAGAGAGACAAACGCTATATTATTTTTTTATGATGTGAAGAAACTTGTGCTGCATTTTGACTTCCTGCCTTCCCAAATGTCATATTCCTTCACCTCCTTCCCGCCTGTCTGTGATCCAGTGGGAAACAATCCTGTTCCCTTCCTCCTCCATTAAGACAAGGTGAATGTGCCTGTCATAGTGTATGGGGCATCTCGACCTCTATGTGGAGAGAATGAAGCATGCTTGGGATGTAGTAGGGATGGGTCGAATAATGTCTGTGGCCGAATCTGAATCCAGTAAAATCTTTTTAAATATTTGGGAATCTCTTACCGAAATCTGAATCTGTGCTTAAAAAATAATAAGTCTAAAATAATTTTTTAAATATTTTTCTGCAGTGTAAATAAACTGGGAATTTGTATATACATACTGTGATTCTAATAGTGAATGCATAGATTAAACCAACAAAAAATTGAAAATATTATAGTTAAGTACACATATCATTAATGCTGATGTCGTAGCATGTATATCAAAGTAGATGTCTATTGTCATCGTGTAAACGTACATATGGTTTGGATGGATAAGCTTCTGCTGTATTTGGATGATACTTTGGCAAAACTGGTGTGACCTCATTTCTACCTCTTATATGGCGGATGAACAGAGGGATGGTTGCCTAACAACCAACATGGCATCATCTCACCATCCTGTGGCAGAGTGGGCACTGTGTGTGTGCTGCTTCAGCATGTCCCCTCCTCTAAGTATATGCTTGTCGCATTGCAGTACAAAAACTCTCTCTTTACACTATCACTGCTGCATTTTTTAGTTTTTCGTGTTGTGGCGTATCAGTTAACAGACACTACACTAAACATACATATTATCACTAGTGAAAAAAATAATTTTTGATTACTTTTTACTCTGACAACAGCAGTTGCACTAGAGAAAACTGGGTGACCTTGGTAGAGGGGTCGATAATCAAGTGTGTGCTTTGATGGTTCTTTTTTAGATACAACCCCCTTGGGAATAGTACAATGCTCACAAGGAGAATTTCAATGCATATTGACAAAAATAAGTGTAACAGACCTATTTCTTGGCCTATATTTTCAACCTTTTTTAAGCAAAATTTTTTACAGTTCACAAAAAAAAAGTTTGTAAGTTTTCAGGGCTGTAGAATTGAGAGTTGGCTGTATTTGGGTAGTTTGAGTATGATGAAGTTGCATAATGTATACAATCATGGTGTCCCCCCACAAGGAAAACAGGGAAACTTCAAGAAATTTTCACCTGTGTCAGGGAATAGTATTTTGCCATGTATAGGCTGCGTGTGTATATAGGTCGCACAAGGAATTTTTGATAAAAAATTAGGGATAATTAATATTCCAAGTATAGGCCGCACTGACTTTTTGTATTACCATCGCGCCAGCCGGGCACAGTGAAAGCAAACTATGACAACTAATTATTTGGCATTGAGTGTGTCCTTGTCGTGCCGATTGGTGTCCGCATGCTGAAAACTGGAAACAGCGCAGTATCCCGCCAGACAGAGTGAAGGGCTGTGTATCAGCTAAGTGTAATGGGAAGGGGGAGGGGAGGGTTCAACCTGTCACACCCTCTTTCACCACAACCCCTCACGCCCCTTTTCTCATCGTGTTCACTTTTCAGTGTCGCCCATGTGTCCTTGTTTCCTCCCCTTATCCCCCCCCCCTTTAAATCATACAGTTTGTTGTTTTCAAATGAGTTTTGAGTTGTACTGTTGTACAATATGTATATAAATTTTTATACTGTGTTGGTTTTTCCAAAATAAAACTTATTTGGATATATCAAAATGCCTCAACATGGCGTGTGAATTGCAGACCACGTGCGTCGTGCATAGCCTGCCAGTCCAGAGGTGGCCGGCTGTTGCCTTGCCGGGCAGGCAAGAAGCGAAGAATGTAGGCAGGATAACGAGCAGAGTGGTGTACAGAAGGGAGGGAGTTTGAGAGAGAGGGAGAAAGCGAGCTGGGCTGGTGCTGAGTTTCCTTCATTCACCTGGTCGTGGTTAGTTGATGAGGGAGGGGGAAATTGAAGCGAATGAGAGGTAAAAAGAAAAAAGATAAAAGAGAGCGAGCCTGTGGGCTGGCACTGGAGAACAGAGGTAATAAAAACAAAGCAGAACTGACAGTGACTTGCTTGCAAAGGAACTTGCAGCGATGCACAATGCAGTATTCATTACACACCATCCTTAAGACGACATGACACAACAAAGGAAATGTCTTCATAGTCTATCTAACAATAATGCATATTTATATGTAGTTGAAAACACAATTTTTACTGATGGCAAAAGTATGGAGCAATCCATATGTGTGGGCAACCCTTATGGTCGGATTATATATATATATATATATATATATCATATAGACACACATACACACCTGCGACCCATACACGAGGGAGACCGTGTGGAGGTAAACGTAGTATAGGCTGTTCATGGTAAAGTGAGCACTTTTGAAGACGTGATTACTCTTTCCTTTAAACCATTTTTTATCCATTAACAACCTTTCAAAATAAATATTGCCATGTAAGTAATAAACACTGGTTGTATATTCACCGGCACATAAAGGTTAGCATCTAAAGCTAAAATAATACACACTTATTGGCTATTATTCGTGATAACACTGCTTTCAAAAGTGCTCACTTTACCGTGAATAGCCTATATTAGTATGTTATTCAGCAAGTGTAATATTTATTCTAAACAATTATAGTGCAACCTTCTTCCAAGTGACTGGGGCCATGGTGGCTGAGCGGTTAGCCTGCTCGCCTCCCACCAAGGCAATCCAGGTTTAATCCACGGCCGGGTCACACCGGATTTTCGCATGTGAGAATCATGCCGGACGATGCAGTTGGTCGGCAGGCTTTCTTGGGGATCTCCCGTTTCCCCTACCCTTTCATTCCGGCGCTGCTCCATATTCACCTCAATCACCCTCATCGGCTCTCAAGACCTCAATGTTAAGAGCCATCTAAATCTCTTCACTCTTCATTCTAAGTGACTTCTTGATGTGACATTCAGTTATTGTGCACCACACTGTACCAGTTACCCAACTTATCGCAAGAAAAGATCTTGTGTCTGGCAGTCGCCATGCAGGGCCGGGCCGGCACACCGCCCACGAAGGGGGAAGGGGACGATCTGAAGGCGGTGGTGGCCAAGCGAGTGTGTTTGTTTACATTATACGTGGCCCTGTGCCAAATGTTTTTTTATACACCTGAGTGATGAGCTATTAATTTGTTCATTTTATTGTTTTGACTTCCTTAGAAACTAAGTTAAAACATTGAAGCATTCTGTATGTTGACAAATTTCTGAAGGAAAAATTTTTTTTTCCAATATCTTTATTTTCGACCCGAGATGGTAAAATAAGCATACTGTTGTTGTTCCAGTTTCTTGCGACAAGAAAATAACTATAATTTCTTTTGTTCTTTTATTTCAATCTGTTACAGTGAAATGTGTGTGTGTGATTCAAATATGTTATTGAAGGAGAGCAAATCTCAACTGGTTATGTTAAATCTTTTACTGGAATACTTAAATCCTGTGGATTCTGAGAATCTTGGATTTGACTATCCCATCCCTAAAAACTACACACTGTGATGCCTGGAAACAAGTTCAAAGTGCAGGTGGACACCAGGATAGCTGTGATAGGGTGATATGTGCAAGCTTTTAACTGGAGATTGGGCAGCAGTCTCAAGTCAGGATCCTTAAAAAAAAGTCTCCAGAAAATTAACTGAGCCTTTTCTTGCTAAAGGAGGCACCATGCAAAATGAACTGTGAATTTGGGGAAACCTATAGAAATTAGAGCGATGCATTAATGTTCCACTGTATTGCTACATTGTCTAATACAATTTTGTAATTTAGCTAGGAAAGCAACAAAGATGTCGTTTAAGAATCTTCTTTTCTGTTTTCACTCATTGGAAAATATCAGCAGGCCATAATTGTGTACCTGTTTGGGGAGGTACTTTGTAATTATAATCTTCGTAATCCTACAGTTGCCAATTCTGAAACATATTGTATTACAAACCATACTATACACAATAGCAGTAACTGAAAAATGGCAGTCATATATATATATATATATATATATATATATATATATATATATATATATATATATATATATATATATATATATATATATATGATATTATGTGCTGTAGAATCAGTAAGCGGGCAAAAAGTTAATGTATTTTGTAAGATATTAAGAAAAGCACTTGTTTTCAAACAAGATATACAAAGATTGTCATAAAAGTGAAGGTATTTTACGTGGTACCCAACTCCCAATTATGTAACAAAGAGGGGCTTGTATTGGCACCCATTTTTGGTGTAGACCAATGTGGCAAAGAAAGTGTTGTCAGTGTTTTATAGTAAAGTTTAAAACACTGAATACAAATCAACAAAAAGAGGTGTCGTGCTAAAACCTTGATTTTGGTTTAAGTAACTTGTGTACACAACTTCATTGTTCTAGCCAGTATACTTTTCATAGTATCCCATATAATAGTACTATTATTTTCTTATTTCTATTACTTGGGACTAACTATTAAAATTAATTATTAAGATTATGTAATTTTTAACTTATTAATTAATTTTAAAACTACTTAATTTTTAATCCTTAAAATATCTAACAGATTATTAAAACTAACGTTATTTAACTTCGTAATTGTCTGGAGGCTGAAGATAATGAAAGATGTGCAAATGCCATTAATATCGTGACAAACTTCCTTAAAAATATGCAATGTATTTTATGGCCGACAAGTTGCACACCACTATATACAGATTGATGACTGATATATGTACCTATGTACTGAGTCATAGATTATCTTCACATGCAACATGATTGAAAAGTGGGCAAGGTGCTGCTGTCGCGATCTGTCAATTCAATCTCTCACTACGCAAGTAGCACAGTAGATGGTCCTTGTGTGGCTTGCACAGTTTGTAGTGTCTGCACTGGTCTGGTTTCATGATGAGTTGTGTTACAAGAGTTTATTCTAGAGGTTTTATTTAAAATGGTTTTGTAGAAGATTAATTTATTAATTTGAGTTGATAAGTAGGCTTATCTTATTCAACAATGAGCAACAAAGTTGTGGTAATTATATCGTTCTGGAACTTTTTTAATTTTAACTGTAAAAGTTAGTGTGGTTCTTTATCTTTTAACTATAATCTGTTAATTTTGTTAAATTTCAATCAATTAATTATCATGGGTTTTCACTTCTATGAATAACTTGAATCGGTTAATTTTTTCTGACTTTAACTTTAAGCAGTTAGAATATTTTGTTAACTTTCCCGAATATGATTTTTCATAGGTTCTGTAGGTATTAATATTTGAGATTGACTATGGGAAACCTTGTAGCAAAATTTATTTCTTTGTTATAATATTAAGATTTGTGTGCATCTTTCTGAATCATGTTTGTGTGTATCTTGGAACTGACTGAAATTGAACCAGTATGCATAAGAGATTACTCATCAGCATTGTGTTTGTGTAATATAATTACTTTGTTCCAAGTACTTACAGCTAATGTAGGAGATGGTCAGGGAGCTGACTTTTCATAAATGCAAATTCCAAATATATCTCCTACCTTGAATATAGTGGACTGACAGTTGGTGCAAGAACAACTCAGCTACCCATTTTTGTGCTTTTGTTAACATTTCTCTAGCTGTATGGCATTTTGTAGCTGGATCTTTAGTGTTTCAGTTGCATTACTATGTACGGTAATTTGCAATCTGTGTAGTGTCTTTGCATTTGTGGGAGGAGATATGTTCAAGGACATTTGCACATAACTCTGTAAGTTAATATTTGTTGGGTCACGGAGATAATTCAGTTTTGTATTGAGCTTACATAGTTTCAAACTGCATTCATCATATGTGGTTACTGGAGCTGATGTTGATTTAGTGAGTGGTGTGTTATCTGGACAGAAACCTGAATTGGCTTCCCACTCAAAGCAGGCATCTGTCACAGACCAGGTTGTGGAGGTTAGTCTCTTACTCTGTGTTTTCGTTGTTTGGCTCCTCGGTTTATGCTTGTGCATTGCATTTCTTTTTCCAGGCCCAGTGATTCCATTGCTGAGCCGTTCCAATAAAGTATGCAGAGTTGTGTATGTTAATATGTTCAAGACTCCCAAGTCGAAGGTCATCAGTCTCTGCACACCTACGAGGGAACCCAAGAAACACCATGACGATCCCATGACGTATTTTCCGTTGTATGCTTTACCTGTCAACCTGGGAGACAAATTTTTTGCTGCTGTACTTGTCCTGCAACACGTAAAAAGTAATTTTATGAGCGAGTTGTATGAGACACGAAAGAAGTATATAGTGAACTACATTCGTATTGCAAATTCAACATCTGGACTACACATGGTGGAAGATGATCCCCGGGAAGAAACAAAGCATCACAGCACTTCATTGGCTGCCAAAAAATATGTCTCTATAACAAACCGTAAGGATAAGAATGCAAATGGGAACATTACTGATGTAAAGAATATAGCTGGGAACAGAAGTTTATCTGATGGTCATGGACCAGCGAGAAGAGAGGTGGATACAGGCATGACTAGAGCCAGCAGGTATGATGAACTGTCTTGTGAAGACCACAGTAATCGCACAGATGCAGACCATTCTGCTGGCCCTAGGAACATATGGGTAAATAAAGATGGTACGCTTATGACACACATTGAGGCATCAAGACATGATGCCACCCTTCCTCCCCGAGATTTGAGAAATGTGTTGCAAAGCCGACCTGGGCATAATCACATTGGTGGTTTGTTGGATAAGCTGGTCTCACCTAGTAAGATGCAGGACCTCAGAACAGTGTCACAAGGAAAGAGGATGTATGCAGAAAGATATGTTGACGTTGCAGATGACTTTAGAGAAGAAAATTTTGTTGATAAAATAAGTCATGATAGAAACAGTAACCTATTAGACTCTAGTTTTGTGCATGGTGTAGATACACCAGGAACTGAAGATCGTAGGCAAGTCTCGCAAGAGAAGAAGGTGATGGTTAACAATATTGCCGGGGACAGAAATGAAAGTAGCAGAAAGTTTTATGGCAGGGGCCAGGTTAGAGTTTATGAAGATAATCTGCAGTCTTTCATAGAAGAAAACAGAGCAACTCACAAGAATGAAGGAAAAGATTCTTTCCTAGAGTCTTCAAGGTCAGCACGTGATGCAGAAATATCAGTTGGGGCACGCATGAGAGTGAGCTTTAGGGATGAGCTTGCTTCTGGCCGCAATTTGTATTCTCCAGACTTCTCGGGAAAACTACATTCAAGAAATGATGAACCTGAAGCTTTCCCACTGGTGAAAGATAATGCACTGTTTGAATGTCGCTCGAACAGTAAAATAAATGTCAGAGATGAGAGGAGAAAAGTAATGTTTGCTGATATCCAAGATATGAAAAGTGTTGATGCAGATCTCCATGGTTCAGGTCCAGGTAGATCTTTTGATGATGCAGAGCTGGGTAGGAGGAAACCAAGGACAGATGACATTGCATCAGGAATTCAGACAGATGTGCGTGGTATAAACATCAGAGCTGGTGGTTGGAAGACTAGAGATGATATACGTAACATGGAAAGCATCCACGATAGTTTCAGCAAGTTTGATACCTATCTGAGCAATGTTAAATCAAATATGAAGGACTTTCAGCACAGCGGGAAAGCTAAACCAGAATTTAAACAATCTTTTCCAAATGCTGGTACGAAAAGTGAGCGGCATGCCCTTTCTCCTAACTCGAAACTTAGAGTTACGGGTGACATTCAAAGAGAGAACCCGTACAGTGATGATAAACCCAACTATTTTGTTAAAGGAGACAGAAGAAGTAAGACTGAATGGTTTTCTTCTGATGAAAGAAGGGCAGAGGATGGTATTGCTGCGAGAAATCAGGTTACATTTGGACCTGAAGATAACCGAATAATGTTCAGTGAAACTGATAGAAATAGAACCCATGTAGATGGAAGTGAAAGAAACAGAATGGTTGGTGAATCTGTAAGTGAGAGAAGAATTTTTGGTGCGCCAGAGAGGACTGGAGCAAGTCTTGATGGACCTGATGACAGGAATAGAAATACGTTTGTTAGAACTGAAGGCAGAAAACGACAAGTGTTTGAAACTGAAGACAGAAACAAGCAAGTGTTCAGTGAACCAAATAGAAACAGTCTAATGTTTGGTAGATCAGAGGATAGAAAGAGGCCATTGTATGATGATGTAGAAGACAAAAACAGGTCGGTGTATGGTGAACTAAAAGATAGAAAAAGACAAATGTATAATGAACCAGTTGACAGAAAAAAGCAAATGTTTGGTGAATCAGATGACAGAAATATGCAATTGTTTAGTGAACCAGAAGACAGAAATATGCAAATGTTTAGTGAACCAGATGACAGAAAAAGGCAAGTGTACGTTAAAACTGAAGACAAAAAAAGGTCGCTATATTCAGAACTAGAAGATAGAAAGAAGTTAATGTACAGTGAATCAGAAGATAGAAAAAGATTAATGTATGATGGACCAGGAGACCAAAAAAGGTCAACGTATGTTGAACCAGAAGACCTGAAAAGATTACAGTATGAGGAACCAGGAGATCCGAAAAGGTCAATATATAATGAACCAGGAGACCGAAAGAGGTCAACATATGAAGAACCAGAAGACAGAAAAAAATCTGCATTTTATGAACATGAAGACAGAAAAAGGTCATTATATGGTGAACCAGTTGCCAGCAAAAGGTTAAACTTTGGTGAGCTGGAAGACAAAAGATCAGTTTATGAGGAACCAGGAGACAGGAAAAGGTCTGCATATGATGAACCAGTAGGCAGGAAAAGGTCTTCATATTATGAACCAGAAGACAGAAAAAGGTCATTACATGTTGAACCAGTTGCCAGCAAAAGGTTAAATTATGGTGAGCTGGAAGACCAAAGAGGAGTTTATGATGAACCAGGAGACAGAAAGAGGTCTGCATATGATGAACCAGGAGACCGAAAAAGGTCAGTGTATGTTGAACCAGAAGACCTGAAAAGATTACCATATGAAGAACCAGGCGACCTGAAAAGATTACCATATGAGAAACCAGGATACCTGAAAAGGTCAGCATATGACAAACCAGGAGACCTGAAAAGGTCAGTGTATGATGAACCAGGAAACCGGAAAATGTCAGCATATGATGAACCAGGAGACCTGAAAAGGTCAGCATACGATGAACCAGGAGACCGGAAAATGTCAGCTTATGATAAAACAGTAGGCCAGGAAAGGTCTGCATATAATGAACCAGGAGACCGAAAAAGGTCAGTGTATATTGAACCGGAAGACCTGAAAAGATTACCATATGAGGAACCAGGATACCTGAAAATGTCAGCATATGATGAACCAGGAGACCGGAAAATATCCGCATATGATGAACCAGTAGGCAAGAAAAGGTCCGCATATAATGAACCAGGAGACCTGAAAAGGTCAGCCTATAATGAACCAGGAGACCTGAAAAGGTCTGCATATGATGAACCAGTAGGCAAGAAAAGGTCCACATATGATGAACTAGGAGACCGAAAAAGGTCAGTGTATGTTGAACCGGAAGATCTGAAAAGATTGCCATATGAGGAACCAGGAGACCTGAAAAGGTCAGCATATGATGAACCAGGAGACCTGAAAAGGTCAGTGTATGATGAACCAGGAGACCGGAAAAGGTCCACATATGATGAACCAGTATGGAAGAAAAGGTCCGCATATGATGAACCAGGAGACCTGAAAAGGTTCGCATATGAGGAACCAGTAGACCAAAAAAGATCAGCATATAATGAACCAGTTGACAGCAAAAAGTTAAAGTATGGTGAGCTGGAAGACAAAAGATCAGTATATGAGGAACCAGGAGACGGGAAAAGGTCAGTGTATGGTGGACCAGAATATGGGAGTGGGTATATGTCCAGTAAAACTGATGACAGAAACTTGCCAGTTACTGAGAGAAGTAAGCCAATTGTTGAAGAAGTAGGACGGAATAGGCAAACTGTCGTAGAAATAGGGAGAAATAAATTAATGACTGGTAGAAGTGAGAGAGAGAAGGTTTTGTTTGGTGGACGTACCGATATAAATAGAACTGGTTATTATTCTACAGATAATAAAGTGGCCAGTTATAATAGAGATTATGCCGAAGATAGGCATTCTTTTATTAATGATGAGTCTGCAGGAACTAATTTTGGTTTTAAAGACACTTATAGCAAAGTTTCACAGTCAAAGGAGGATATCAGACCAAAAATACAGCCTGGTGAAGCAAGGCAGCTACCACCAAAAGCAGAGGACGGTGATAAAGAGGCATCCAAGGAACACCATCATCACTATCACCAACGGCAGCAATGTTCACCTTTACTTCCAAAACCACGGCAACCTCCATCACCGCTTTTAACTCGTGAAGTTCAGTCTACTAAAGAACAGAAAAGACTCCGCAGTGCTGCGTTCAAAAAGCCAAAGAAAATATCATTTTCGATAGTACGAAAAGCTCGACAAGATGCAAGTATTCCAGCTAAGCAGGCAGGAAGGAAAAGGATTGCTAAAGGAAAAGTTGGAAAGACATATGTCAAAGAATCATCTGTAAAAAAGAATGATGCAAAGAATTTGTATGTGGGGTATAGGTCCCTCGAGAAGGGTCCGCAAGCCTACTGGGCCGTGGACAGAGGTCGTGAGCCGGCCGCAAGTCATCAGACACCTAGTTCTTCAAACAGAGAATGGGACAAAGTGCAGAGTAGTGGTGGTCATAGCTCCACTGCATCGTGGGTCAGCTCTGAGGGCAAGGACAGCAGGCAGAGAGACACTCAGCAATGGCGCCGCGACATCAGATGTTTGCTGCCTATCAAAACGACACAGCCACCACCATTGTTCAGCCAGCATATTGGCAAGGATGGGACATCAGATAAACCAGGGAGAAGTATGCTGCCTAACTTGTCTACTTTCAAGCAGTCACCACAAAATTATGGCCACTCGTACAAACAGTATGGTTTGTCTGGTAACACACCTGCCCAGCCATTGGTCCCTGGTACGGGCAAAATGTCACAGTACAGTAGTTGGCAGGGATGAGGCCCTGGTGGCTGGAATACTTAAGAGTGGTTGGAGCACCACTGGTGGGTGGAGTACGCCTGGTGCTTGGAACACATCTAATAATTGTGGAGTTCCAAACCTGGCTATGCAGGCAATATGTGAGGATAAATATCTTTAAGAACTGTGTGATTTGCATACAAGTGTCCCTGTCATGATCTGATTTTTAACTTCAGAATAATTTTGGAGAAGCTTCTATATCTGTTTTATAATGCATTCTGTAAATCTCTAGTATATTAAATGTATAACTAAATGTGTTTTTGGATTATTTTGCATCCTAGTTCATTTGCTGTAATGTAATTCTTGTGTGGTTTTCAAATTGCACTCAGAAACAATAAACAATTATGTTTGTTTTTGGTTAGAATTGTCACACGAGTCAATGTACTTACTGTTTTGATGTAAGAAATGGTAACTGATTCTCTGAAATGCCCAAAATAAATTTTATTTTATTTAAATCAAATATAAAGTGTTTTCTCACAAGAAGTATTAATTGATGTT
Source organism: Dryococelus australis (assembly GCA_029891345.1). Classification (NCBI taxonomy): domain Eukaryota; kingdom Metazoa; phylum Arthropoda; class Insecta; order Phasmatodea; family Phasmatidae; genus Dryococelus; species Dryococelus australis. The sequence continues at coordinate 19,456,654 of CM056994.1, read as the reverse complement.
CAGAAATATCCTGAATAAATTGAATTCAATTTCAGTTTTTTGGCTGTCTACTATTGAGTTTCTTGTATGAAAATCTTATCTTTCATTTTGTATATCATATAAGTATCAATTTGCTTCTGGCTAAGAAATTACTTCTTAATGCGTATCCACAGCTGACCTGGTCCAATCTTTTTACAGGACTGAGAATGCTAGTTCATGTGGCCTCATAATGTTGTTGCTTGTCCCATGTTACCTTCTAGTAATGAAGAATTTTTTCATGTGGACATGCTGGAAGTAAAACTTTATTTAAATTCTCTACATATGCCTTTCATTTCAGACTTATCATGTGCGTGTGCGTGCGCGTGTGTTTTTTTTTTTTTATTATAAATTTGAAAACCAGTACAATAACTTTTTTTTTACCTGTTTAATATGTTTACATAATTTTACCCTTCATCTATGGTAAAAAAAAAAGGTTAATTTTTCAGTTCCTTTAGAAACTTCTTAAGAGAGATTGTGACATTTAAGTAGAAATAAAATTCATATTTTTGTTTTCTTAAATAATGGTTTGCTAATTTATTTAATCTTTGTTTTGACATGCGTTCTCTCTTAGCTTAGCTCTTGCTAGTTGTGGTTAGAGCGCTGATAGCCCTCCAGAGTTCAGTCTATAATCCTTCCACTGTCTTATTCTCTATACGCGATACTTGTTTGGCCCGGTGGGTTGTGGTTGGTTCACAGTGGAGGGAAATCAAACCCCAGGGTGATTTGAACCGTAATTGTCTCCCGCCCAGGGAGCGCAATGACTCACAGATAGGGTTGCCAATATGTGGTACGCCAGCTGTCCCAGGCTTACTACCACGGTAGGGACAGCGGATGCTAACTAGGTTTCAACAATGACAGGGGTAGGAGATTCAGTCGCGGGGCGCGTTGATTCGATCCGGTGCGGTCTCGTTGGTCTACGTCCAGGAATGAAATTTAATGGGGCGGAGACTTCCAGAGGTTTATACGTGGGTTTAGGGGGTAATTTTACCCTGATTACCTCCCCTGACATGATACGGATCATACATGAATTAGATGGACTTGTACCCTTATCTTTCCTAGTGGATGATGCGGTTGCGGAAGGCGATGGAGTTTCCAACTCAAGATAGCTCACATGGTCTAAGTCCTGCCACAGCCAGCAGATTCCCAGATAGGCATCTAGATCAGAAGATTGATAGAGCGGGGGATGCTAGGTGAGACCGGGCTTGTGATCTCTGGATTCACCGGTGGGGGTACGTCCTCACAAGTGATATCTATCTCAATCTGTATTGTAAGTTGCCTTTGTAGAGACCGTCTCTCTTTACGCCTATTCCGGCTAAGAATTCCGCCTCTCCTATTATTAATTCAGACCAGCCTTCTTCCCTTCCTGCAGACATGCAGCACTGGCGGTATGTCTTCTTCAGACACGCCCAAGGCGCTGACAGCGGGATGTGAAGGACGAGAATTTATGCGCCACTGCGGGTAGGCGAGGGAGCACCGGAAACCCCGGAGCTTTGGTAGGTTCGTTTCAGACTAAACGCCTTCTTCAGGCCCCGTCTCCTGTAGAGTTCGGCACGCTCACACTTAATCCACAGTGGGGTTCTATTTTAGCTAACACACACAACAACACTTCAATAATTGAAACAGTAACTAAAATAATGTAGTCAACGAATATAAGGTTTGACATCATGTTTATTATCATGTCTTGGAAAACAATGGAGAATCCCAGTTGATCATACACACTAATTAAATCAAATAATAATTTTCGTGATTACTTTAAGCAGGCAAAGGGGAGCCTGGACAAGAACTTGTGATAAAAATACTATGGTTTGAGAATTATTTATGTTATGCAATTGACAGCATTTTATCTCCCGAGGGGTGGGTGTCCAGACGGGATGTCGCAACAACCTGCTATCATGGAGTCAAAGGAGTGACTGGGGTAGGGGTGCAAGGTTTGGGACGTCGAGGTTACCTCTGGAGCATCTTGCCGGATCTTGCGGTCGGCGGGTGCAGGAGAAGTCTTCTCAAGCTGCAGGTGGGGTTGACCGTTTCCAATCTTCAGGTGTGGTTGAGCTTTTGCAAGCTGCAGGAGAGGCGGAGATCTTGGTTAGACCAGGGAGAGCTCGCTGACCTTTGCGGCCGATGAGCCAGCAAACTCTTGGTTAGAGGCGTTCCTGTGCCTCCTTATATAGTCGAAGATCAGTGCTGTTCTGGGGGTGCTGGGGATGATTATCGTAGGGTTGTAGTGGCGGTGCCGAGCATTTCTTATCATCCTTAGTGGAGGCTGGTGACAAGTTTACAACCTCCGCTCGAGGCTCTGCAAGTATGACGTCACGGGGCAGCAGGGGTGCTGCGATCGTGTGGTGCCTCTTGTAACTTTCCTCTCCTTTATCTCTGGGCAGTGACTTATCAGGTAAAACAATCTTGGTTCAAGGGGGTGGCGACCGCAAGTCGGAATCTGAGTGGGCAGTACAATTTTATAATCAAACACGTTAATTATAATTGTGTCCGAGGTTGTCCAACCCGTGGAGTCAACTCTGTCGGCACAGGAATGGTAGTCTATCACTGTAATGATGTGCCCCGAGCTCTTCCTAGCTCGTTTATGTGACAGTCGCCCGTAGGGTGTGCAGGCATGTTGCTCATCAGTGTGGCTTGCATCAGCATATTGCCAGTATAAATTGTTTCCTCAAATTTTTATAATGGCATTTAAGTGGATAAATGATACTGCAGTTTTTTTCATAGTTTATTTTCCTTTTAGTTTCACAGCAGTTACTATTAACTGAAATTACTTAGTTTCATGCTTTTCTGAAACACTGGCTCTGGGATCTTTAATTAGGCATAGGTAGTAACTTGCAGCAATAAATGCCTAATGTGGCTTGGTTGCTTGCGAGGGGCGAGAGATACCAGATTTGAGAAATATCCAGATGCATGGCTTACTGGACAGTTGTAAACTCCGGTAGGGCGTCAGCTCATCTATGTCACGGGTGAGCACGTGTACTCTGGTTCTCAGGGCAGTAGTGGCGATTCCCTCTCGCAGCACGTCTGTGGAAGATGTACAACACAAAATCTCTAATGCCTTTACAGTTCATAAATAAGCACGTGAACTTACTTTCTGTAGTGGGCCCTTACCCGAGGTCAAATTAACATTAAAATAAACTAAGACTAAGGACGATGCGAATACATATATTGATTGAGTGAGACCACACATACAATCACTGATACAAATCCCTCGAATACTGTGGGCATGGCGTATAAGGCCCGCCATTGGCCAATGCTGATAAAAGCCCTGGTTAGTGCATGGAATTTACTAGTGGTAAAATCTCCGGGGCCGTGAGTCTAATGAAATGAGAGTTCGAGCACGGGGGAGAAAAGAAAAGAATTAAATGTTCCGATAAAATACACGTACTATTGCAGCTACTGGTTAGACAAAGATGTTTATGTTCCCCCGTGACACGAATGCATGCACTCTCCTAGGTCTCCTGAACTAGACTGAGGAGGGTGATGCAGAGATGCCATTACCAAGCGGAGATCTCCTGCCAACTGCGTGAAGGAAAACCTAATTCATACCTATATTCTTAAATATACATACAAAACAGAAACAAGCATAGCCAAACAATCTGAGGAATAAAGGTATTAATTCAAGCACACTTTTATTCATATTAAAGGTTTAGTGCAGGGCTGCCACCAGCCCTGAAGCTGAAATCCTGGTTCCTGTAAATAAAAATTCCTGTAAAATCCTGGAATCATTGGCTTAAATCCTCTAAAATCCTTAGAATTAAAAAACATTGCAAATTACAGAAAAAAAAGTTGATATGAAAGACTTTTGCATATTAAATGTTGTTTTGGTTTGGAATGTACTGACCATGGTAATTATTTTCTCCACTCCCAATATATTTTCGTTTATACGACGACAGTATCAGCGATAATTTTCCTTTTTGTCACCATTGTGATTAATGCCAAACACAAAATACAGTCACCAAATTCGGATTACATGCGTAAAAACGACAATTCATAGCATAGGTTCATTTTAATAATAGCTTTGGCCTTTACATGTGATCGTACAACTAGGAACAGAAATATGTAGCTAACTGTATACCCACAGCACTAAATAATTAAGCAAAATATTTTGGACATACGCTATTGAAGCAATGGCATATGTCTAAGATATTTCACTTAATTATTCACCTCCATTGTAAGAATCTATCAAACAAATGTGTAAGTGAAACTGACACACATCACTATGGCCCATAGTGTCGCATTTATGCAGCAGCCACTTTGAGTTTGAGAAAAGCAGTTATATATATCTGTGTGTGTGTGTGTCTGTGTGCGTGCGTGATTTGCCTACAGTGTAAAAACTGATAAAATCCGTTAAAATGGCAGGTGTGGTTTAATGTCCTTGTTGCTATGCATGTGAAGTAAATTCATTTTGCTGGAAAATGCCTGAATGGGCTTGCAAAAGAAATAAGAAATTACAACAAAATTACATAAAACACTAGACATCAAAATAACCCTTCAATTACACTTCAATAAATTAAGTTAATAATTTAGTGAATCAAGTGAGAAAAAAAAAAAAACATTACATGAACACTTAAAAATTTTGTAGTGATTTTAGCATGTCACCAATTGTAGGTTCATTTCACTACGCAAGCCAGATGGTCGGGCACTCTAATTAATTACACTTCACGCAGGGAAATCAAACAGGAGATAATATTTGCCTGTGTTTACTTTAGACTCTGCTTTTGGGGATCACTGCACTTTACCACAATAAACACGTATACACCTGTTTACTCTTGGCGAGGCTGTTCGTTCGGGTCATGGGACGGATCATTGACCCGTTCAGCACGTACGACGTGAGGACCCATGCACTTTACGCACAACCATGTGTGGCTGGTGCACGAGCGAGCAACAATGGCCTGCCTCCTGAGCAGGACAGTTAGGGCCACATCAAACCAAAGTACAAAAAATGCAGCAGAGAAGTTACATTCGCTATACGAAGGAATAGAATACCTAGTTTCATCATACTACTTGTGAACATAATAATGCAGTATTTTTAAGTGATATTGAGGGAATAGCACCCTAGTCATTCTTGAAACTGCTCAGTATGTCTGAGGTAATGTGGTGGGTGGCTGGCTGGAAACTAGAGAAAGCTGAGAAATTTGAGGCAGCTTGAGGGGAAGGTGCTCTATGAATATAAGGGTAATAAACAAAATTTCATTTATTGAGTGGTTTAGAGTAGCATGGCTATATTTATCTGAGGCAAAACAAATGGAAGTTTATATTTGTCAATTAAAAATAACTACAGTAGAACTTTTCTTTTTACACCATTCAAGGGATCCAACAAAAATGATGTAAAATGTGGGAAATGCAGTATAGTGTTTCAAATTGAATCAAGTTTTAATAAAACAACATTGATATATATAACACTATATAAAAATCTTTTTACAAAAAAAATTGCCGAACATGGAAAGCTCTACCAAAATATAATATAGTACGTTTACAAGAAAAGTATGTAACATTGGCAAATATTGAAGGTAGAGCAAATAAACTGACAAATATAGGCATACTTACAAACTTTGCGTAGAACTTTCTTGAAAATTTTTGTCGCATTTGGAATTTTGACAATAAAGGACATAAAAATATGAATCAAGGTAATACAAATTTAGAATGTTTATTTACTAATTCACTACAATAGTTCACACTTTCCAGTTAATTAGACTTTGAAAAGAAGTCTTGAGTTTTTCGTCTGCTTCAGCTACTGACTGCTAACATGTTCAATATTTTTTGTTAAGGACATTCAGCTGACTGAAAATACTGTCCTCACAGTTGATACAGTTTGTAATGCCTCATGCTTGGTGGACATAAATACGTCTCCCTCTTCTTCACAAGCTTCGTCATCTTGGTCTTGACTTTCCATGATGTGGGAACTCAACAATATCTTCAACTAACTGTTCTTCAGTAATAATCGTGTCTGAGTCAATGTTGACTAAATAAGTCAGTGATACATTTGGCTCAATTGGCTTCATCTTCATTGCCAACCACGGAACATGGAAAACCACCTTTCCTGAAGCAGTTCGTAATTGTTTCCTGTGTGACTTCCTTCCATGCATGAGAAATAATGTGGACTGCATCTAACACGCTTATCTTTTTGTCATGTGGATTTTGTCCACTGCCAATAACGTGAAGAAAAAGTGTAAATAGCAGGGAACAAAAATATTGTGTGTTGTAATTAGCAGGAAAATTGTACACAGAATCAAATGGAGACGAAACGGGATCAAAAATATATGGTGTAATTTGCGGGAAAATGTAAAAAGTGGTAATGCAAAATGGGGTTCTACTGTACCTCTTTGAAAGTATGCTTCTTGAAAATGACTGGTGTTCTCCTGTTTGGCTGTGGTCAGACAAATTTTGTCCAAAATGTAGAGCAACTGGGGAAATTTTGCATTGATTTACAGCTTCGCTGGGTAAGCGGCTGATTAATTGTATTGCTCCTGTGAGGAGAGATGATTCCATGTGCCAGTGAGAAACCTGAGTTGGTCACATCCTCGATTAACCTGCCCCTCATTGTAACTGTAAATTAATTCATTTTTAAACTAGCAAAATATTTTTGGTCAAAATTACCAGAAAGTTCTTCCACTTTTGTAAATGAACTTTGCGGAATCAGTTCACTGTAAACATTGAACTATGTCTATCCAATCAAAAACCAATATGTTGCAGACTGGTTCTCGTATTTCTTGTTACTGGTTCTGGGCCAGCCACTTATTTCTTAACTCTAGAAAGAGTACATTGCTAACCGGCTATTAAACTCTGTTTATATTTATTGTATGGTCAATTAACCAGTATTTTAATTACTCCATGAAAATGGGCGCTAAAGGGGTCAAGTAGTAATCGTTTACAATTGGAGAGCAGCATAATCGGAAAATTTAAAGCTGATAAACTTCTGCCTTGGAACTTTGTAAAAGGTGTTTATTATTTTCAAGCATTTTAACAATGGTTGGTGAATTTACAGTATGGTCAACTAGGTTAAATGTATATATTTTCATGAACTCCTGTTCAGCTTGAATGTCGTTTAATAACTAGAACACCGGTCTTTACCCTTCCACGCCCAAGGACAGAAATTGTAAATCTCTAATTTTCCTGTCCCTGGGCAAATTATTAATCAATTTCACTGTCCCTGGACAAATTTCTTTCAAAATATCACTTGGACAAGTTGGGCCACATGCAGCTGATTTACAAATTTTTTTGACATGCTACAAAATTCCCGTATTCATTTCTCAACTATGAAATGAGCATGCAAACTGTAAACAAAATGATAGTGATGTGTTTGATTTCAGATACTACTTGTTAACCATTCACTTTTAACCTTTGCTGTGTGGTAGACCTGTATCTTGTCAAACTGCACCTAACGCTTCCATGTAGATGTAGTTGTTGAGCATCAATTTGTTAAATATAACAGTCCACACTTTGTAATTGTTCGTTCATGTGCATAGACAACATGTTATCAGTGATTTACACTAAAAGCATAAGTTGCTGTTAAATCAGTATTGCTACCTAATTGCAAAATAAAGTGTGATATTTTCATGTATAAAATGAGACAACTTACCTTTTGCGCAAGGAACGACAAATATGTCAACAGATACTTACTACAGTGAAATTCATACGTGAGATATAAAAATATGCTAGTATTCAGAAGTAAAGTGATAAAATAATTAATTTGGATACTTCCTTTGATCACAAAAATGTTTTTGCTAAGATATATTTTATTTTGTATAGACCCAGTATTGGTCAGTAGCCGAGTCACTTCTCGAGCAGGAGATTGAGGTTTGTATTATTGCTATTGCTATGCTTCCGTTTACTTAATGCTGCCATGCGGCTAAGTTAACCTAGAAAATTGCCATTTTTATTTTTAGAGTATTTACGTTAGATTTAATCTGCACATAATAAATTACCTGTTTCCCTGCCTGCACACACACAATAAGTTTTGTATAATATATTTTTTTTGGGCCGGTAGAAAAGCCGTGTTAGGTTAGCTATTAAGAAAAGGCACATGTCAATGTGTCCAACTACTGCATAAGTTATGTTTTAATTACTTTTCATATAATTTTATTTATTATTTAAAAGGGGAATTCGTGTGTGCGATCTCCATCAGTTCATACATTCAGCCATAGTTCCATTTATTCTAACACATAATTATTTATTACACATTTTTTCATGACCACACACTAGAGCTCCTCCAATGAGGGAGCTCGGCACCAAGGGAAGTTAGTAGTGTCTCGGGCGCTCTGTGGGGAGGACAACGTGACAGGCATCTCCAGGCCTTCATCACTTAGACTAGTCATATAATGTGCAATAGTCATCAATTTAATAACTGGAACTTAACATTTAATATTTTAGCCCGGAGAGAGTGCCGCCCCACACCCCAGTGTTTGTATACGTCGGAGACTTAACATACCTGTAATTCTTTGTGTAGTCTTTGTGCCTATTTTTATCTGCATTAGAGCTCGCCGAGTCACAGTGGTGAATATTTATTTTTAAGTGCCCAGTTGGGAATCTTGATAAATAAATAGTTGTTCAACGTGAGTTAACAAGTTTATTTATATCTGGCCATGTGTCTGCCATTTAAACCAAGTATGCAATCCACCAATTTTCTTTAACATATTGTTCGGGCATGAGGGGACCCAAAACACCCAACAGGAGTGAGTTAAGCATTGAGGGAGGCCAACAGCCCTCACTAGTCTAGGCCTAAATGGTTTTACTGCAGAACCTTACCACAGCTGGTAATGCAGAGGAAAGCGGGACCAAAGAAGCAGCCACTGAGAGCGATCAGCTGTACAACCCGAGATTAAGAGCAACTTCATGCCCGTTGAGCAGGCTGATGCCCACCTGGTAAAAATAATCAAAACCTTGCCTCCAGTCCACATAACCCCACACTTCCTCCTGGTCCAGCAACCTGAGAGCCATTACAACCAACAAAATTCCAAATTATGACCAGCCAAATGGGTAATTGAATTTGCTGTGCACAGGACAGGGAACTTTAATGTTAAAAATGAGAGCACTGTCAAACCAATTTTCATCAGGACTGTTTGTGCGAGGTCGAAGCAAGTACCATGTTAGGAATGCACTTTATTTGTGACAGTTGCAACAAGAATTTAGGACCAAAACCTACTGCATACGATTGAGACGGTTTCATTGCAAGTAGATGTCTATTGTGGATACAAATGCAGCACACTAAGTTAGATAAAATGCGAGCATATTAAGGTCAAAATCTAGTAAAGCTCTCTTTTCCTGTAAAATATTTCAATAGTATCTTAAAATGGAGAAAATTTAAGGTTAAAATCAAACCAATTTCAGGCTCCATGTACAGGTTTTTTTTTTTTAAACTTAATCTGCAAGCTAAATAATCTCTTCTTGATAAAATTTCAGCACCATTTTTTCTTCCTCTTAGTTGATTTCTCTCTTTATATCAAGATAGAATTTATACTCAATAAGTTGAACTACTTGTTTAATTCACCAAACTACAAGATCTAGAAATAAATTAATGATTTACTGCTACAGATTCTGAAATTTATAAATCTAATTTTGGTAAATAAAAAAAAAATTGTTTTCTAGATGGTAAGTTTAAAGTTTCATTACAGTACGAAATGTGAAAATATTATATTTAAATGCTTTGAAACTTAAACGAGAAGGAAGTTTTATGTCATATAATGTGAGAACCGGTTACTCCCCCAAGCCCGTTTGCTCGCCGTCACTGGCGACCACTGCAGGGAGCAGCACTATGCCAGACATTCATGCATACCGGTACAGCATCAGTTACCGAATTTGCTACTTCACGAGTGCGGTGGATAGTGGTCAGGTAAACGCTCGTGACATGAGCGGAAGTGCAGGGCAAGTTAGTGTAAGTCACAGTGCAACCACGTGCGCCCATGCGCATATGTTTGGAAAGTAAAATCTGTAATACCAGGAGAAAGTTAGTTATACATTAACTACAAAATGCTCAAGGACGCCAAGTCACGCAACATGTTAACGGTAGGCAGTGGAGCAAAATGGTGTACTTTTAAGGTTGGGAGATAATGTACCATAGTGTCTCACCAAACCTTCTGCTGACAGATTGTGGGTGCCAGGTAATGTAGTGGCAATACCAACTACTTGCAGTAGAGCAGACTCCTCTGGGTCGTGTGCCGACAGCCAATGGATGGTATCCTCCCAGTGCTCTGTCTGTCGTAATCAAAGAAATACTGCACCTGTAATATGTGCTCTACACAGTGAGCTCTCCGGGCAGCTCACACACCAATATTTAATTACACGAAAATAAATACACCTGAAATACACTGGAAACACTTGCATAGTAGACTCAATAAAAAGCGAGAAAGGTGGGGGCCTGCACCCCTATAGCCTGTAGGCACCCGATTGAACACGCATACTCCACTGGTTAATTCGAAAGGGGTTTATTTAAGCATTTCTATGCGAAACAATTAACAAAACACTACTGGGCTTAACCCACCGGTAAGGTTACACTGATACAAATGGCATGTGGCCACAATTAATTAAAGTAGTAATAAAAGCCTTCCCCGTCAATGTTATTCTGCGAGAAGGGAGGAGTGGAGAGTTTTTGGTGGCGAAAATACACAACGTTCTGGTAATCTACGAGTCTATTGCTGATAAAAGATTAGTTCAAGTTTTACTGTGCCGTCCAAGCACGAGAAACACGACCCTGTCAGTCAACACGTCCAACTCTTCGAGACACAGTAGAATGACTAACTCTCTCGGCGCAGCGCACTGACAAATTTGGGCGGGGACAGCTAGCCGTACGAACTACTTTCCAACACACACACTGCAGAAACATACACATGTTTCTTAAATACTAATAATTCTTGCATGATTAATTATAGAAATTACAGATACCCTTTACTAAGCATATTGCATTGTGTGGAGTGAAATGTGGATGATACACGTGAAAACTGGAAATAACAGAAAAATGATCATACGTACACTGAGGCCCATAGGGCACTTAAATTATGCTAGGGCCCCATGCCGTCTTGTGTGGACGTCAGTCCTTGAGCGTCTTGTAATTACCTGCTAATAACCACAACCCTGATTTCACAGGTTCTACTTTCAGAACAAATAGGCGTGGGCACATATGTCTGCACTTCACTTGAACTACACTGCTCTGCACCTTGCGCCCTCGTCACAAGTGTTTAGGTGACCACTGTTCACCGCACTCGTGCAGTGGCAATCCTTGTACAATCGATGCTGGACACTTCTTAACTGGTGCGCACGTGCGCCCATTGAACGCTGCTCCCTACAGCGGCCGCCGACGACTGTGGGCAAACGGGCTTGGAAGAAGCAACTGATGTCTATGTATAAGAACAGCCTGATGTGTGCCACGTTTCTGGTCCCTAGACCATTCACCACGTCTGAGAGAACATGTCAAGTCATCACGGCACCACCGTCTGCACGTGAGTACAGTCAGGGTAACGCGTATATATTCCGAGATGGAATCAAATAGGCGTACTGTAAAGTATATATACTATTGTTTTGTTTATGTTTTTTCTCGTTTTTTTATTGTTTTTATCAGTCTTATAAAGAGTTCTTATATTTTTCACGTAATTTTCTCTGCCCATGCAGTCAATATTGTTGTTTACATGTACATGACCTCCTTGTCTCGAACTCCCCTGTACCGTGTGCACCAGTGCGACGCTTCTGGAATTTGTGTTACCATCAGTATATCGCCCATGCGATTTAGTTTTACGTATTTGTAATATTATTCGAGGGTTTATTGTGTTTTTATTTATGCTGTGTAATTTTGTATAACCAGTATGTTGACGTGCGCAGATGGCACAAATGTAAACAAGCTGTGCAACCACGTGGTAGAACTTTACACACGTGGAATATTAACATGGTATTTTTCAGAGTTGTTTTATTATGTGCACCTGCTTTATATTTCTTAATTTAATATTATTCTGAACTGACCAGTATTACGAACAGTACAATATGACGGCTGCCGTGCTCTTATAGATGGTAGGACTTGGCCAGTTGATGATGGTCCAGTGGTCACAGTGAAAATTATAAAATTCAGAAATTTGAGGAGTGATGTTATCTCAGTGAGGTGGTTGGAATTTGGATTTTTACCGGCGCGCGAGGCACTATCCAGACCTAGTTCCGATGGAGTGGTAGAGCAGACTCTTCTTCAGTCAGGGCTGTGTGGCAGATTACCAAAGGCACCTATCCTTCAGTGGCTGCGTTACTCCTCGTGCTGTAGATTGGTGAACTGTATCACGTGCTACACAGTGAATTATCCAGGCTATCCACACGCCTATGCTACTTTACACTGTAATACTTGCAAACGCAAGCTGAAAGTCAATACACACATGCGGGTCGGTGGGAAATTAGAATGACCCATCCCTTAAATACAGTGCGGCTTACCTTAAATAAAAACACTGGGTACATGTAATGCAGTTTATTTAGGCGAGTGCTTAACGTACCTCAAGGGGCAACACTTTACATGAATGGTGCCGGACATTTACTGGCCAGCAGCGGTTAAGCAGAAAAATGGCACAAAGGCCTGTGTTTTACTTAGTGCAGGTGAAACTCTTCCAGACGATGCAAACCTGGAGAAGGTGAAAGGTGGTGTCCCGGGTAGCTTGCTAAAAATGTTCCTGTTAACTTACGAGACTATTGCTGTGAAAATAGTTGAAACAAGTAATGAACGCCACCCGGGTGCAGAACCGATGGTATGTGACTGGCCTCTCCGAATTCTCAACTTCTACTGTGTTTCCATCATGGCGTGCTCGTCAGGGTTGCCACCACAGCACACCATGTGAAGCTACTTTCTGTTACCTTGCACTCGCACAACACTTGCTATAACACTGTTAAATATTCTCTACATGACAACAAAACATAGTAAACTGCAAAATAAGTGGAATGATGTTTTGGTATCCCTTTCCTTGCATGTGACGGTTTATAATCACCTTTGCTCTTTTTATGTGATGGTAAGGGAAATAAATGTATGTGGTACTCTTTCCTGTATCCTTGCACAGCGCGCACATGGCCGCATGGCACACACACACACACATTGCAATGTACTTGTATCACCACTGGTAACCAACGTGCTACTGCATGTGGTAGAGTGTGGCTATATGCTGCAGAAGCGGTGGACGGCGGGAAACAGTCTAAGTGTTGGGAGCTCAGCTCATGTAACCCCCCTCCCTTATGGACAGTTCGCAGCCGTGGTGTTTTCAATGACAGCAGTCACACTGCCTACCCACTTGCCATCGTTGAAGCAGCTGATAGGGGCACCTAGGTGCCTCCACTCCATGTCCTGGTGATGACTGCTACAGCAGATTCCTGTTGGTTGTCTTCCACTCCTGTGCTGGCCTGCAAGGTGCCCGAACACCCCTGCAGGTCGTACATGCTGTTCGTGAATGTCTCCGCCTCCACGGCCAATGCAGGGTTTAAGAACCGGTCGACTCACCCCACCGTCGTCGCTACTCTCATGCTCTTTAATGTGCCCCTGTTGCATCTCCTATTGTCTGTTGCTGCTTTATCCTTGCTGTTGCTGCGGGCGCGACCCGCTTTTGTGCTCACTTTATCTTCCATAGCATCTCCCTTCCATGCTGAGTTTCACCATCTTTTGGGTGCATCGCGACATGGGGCGTCGGAACATCTGCTTATGTATGTTCTGCTGGGACTGCAGGCACTGGCTGCGGCGCTGATATTCGAATGGTGTCGAACATGTTGGGGGGGATCTTCAGACGAGCCCCTCAATTCCGGAGTACCCACATGCACAAACAATAGTTTTGATCAAATTGGCATTTTGGCATCGCATTGAAATAATGATTATTTTAACTTTTATAGGATCGCGATTAGTCCGCGAAGTAGACTGTACTTTATAGGCGATTGTGTAGCCTTTTCGTTCACTAAAATTAATTCAGTCACTTTTAGTTGGAAATTGTTTGTCTTCCAAGCATTATACATACCGATGACAGAATCCAAATGGGCAATGCAAGAAAAGGCATTTTTTGCGGCATGAACGTTGTCATGGTTTCTGTCGTGGTCGGCATATACACCAATCTATTGTTTATGCTAATGATCCGGGATAATATGTGCAAAAATCTTGGCGAATTTTTGTATCGGAATTTGCATACATAAACATGCGAGCCATGGCCCAAAATTGACCCCATTTATTATAGGATTGGACAGATTCGTAAAAACAGAGTTTGGAGCATTGGCCATTGAATTGCAACATTCATTTTTCCATTTTGGCTGTCACTGTTTTTATCGAATCATTTACAAAGAAACCATAACCAGCTCTATCTCGAGATACAAAACTCGGAGTCCTCGTAAACATGGGACCGAAAAGTGATGAGATTGTCGGATTCTCCAACATCAGTTTCACTTTATCAATCACCGTCTTTGAATCTCTATTGAAAAATGTTTGCAGGATGACAAAGTCCCAAGCCGAAGAATATATGTAACCGTAGGCTCGGAGAGTTTCGTGAAACACGTACCCTCCATCAGGATACAAACCTTCGTTCAAAGTAACCACTTGGAATTTCAATTGCGATAATACGTGTTGCATCCTTCGGTTTCGATTTTATTTTAAATTACCCATCAAAACATGGGCGCCAAGAAGGGCACCGCCATCATAACTGCGTTTGGTCCTGATCTAGGCCAACCTATACTTGTAGGTGTGGGTAAATCGTTTTTAATCGTGCCAACCAGTTGATTTCGTAAAGTTTCATCAATTTCGTCAAATATATATGCGTAGATAAAAATTGAAAATACGAGAATCCGTGGAAAAGAAATAGAAAATTGATACCAGTCTGTATCCTACAGAGTATAGTCTGTCGGTGGCATCGGTAACTTGCTGTGAATGGTTTGTATGGTAAATTGCAAGCAATTCCAGAGATCCATTGATTTATAGTACTTTGATCGTTCGTTCAGTGTACTAATTATCAGTTTCTCCAAAACTTCAAACATTTTACCAAACTGCCCATTGTCTTGTAGCCAGTCATATTGAGGTAAAAGTGTATTGTTAGTTTCAAATGTTTTCATTATGAGATCGTTGCTATCATCAACATTAGTATTGTTTGTGATAATGTTGTATTATCTTTACAAAACAAACAATGTCTGTTTTCGTTTTATTCATTTGAACAATCACCTTCATGACGTATTTTAAGAGTAAAATATTGAAACCCACTAAAATAATTCCCGGACTTACAAATATAGGGGTACCAAGCGTTTTGTGAAATTTTAAAAATAATGTACAGTTATGATACATGTCTTATTTATTAATTATAGTCTTTTCAACTACACTTGCTGGATTGGCACTTGTTTTTTCGCGAGATTTGCAAAATACAATTTCGCCACTATCATAACATACCTTGAATTCCAAAATGAAAAACGAATCAACCACAATGTCTTCACACTGTGCGAGTTTGCTCATCTCGGGAAGAATTTCGTTTAATTTACTCTCATCAATTACGATGGAAAAATCGGGAAACATCTATTCAAAGAAATGTCCATCTTCAGGTTCCAAGACCTTTGGCACAAAGTGTTTATACGCTGCATATCGATCGAGATATTTCACAGTTATGTCGATCAATGACACTCCCTGTTTGAGCTTTAGTTTAAAAAAGATTGCTAATCAAACTTCAAATCAGTTGTTTTTTTTTCACTCTTTACTTTGACGATCTTGTCCTTGTGGAAATACAACAGGCCATCGGTGGGAAGTGAAATTGGCATGAGAGAGCATTCCGATCAATGGAGCGTGTTTATGTATAATTTGTCCTTGTTCAAGTGGTACAAACCGGTTGATGAATCGAATTAATTCCAGAATATTAATTTCGTAGATGGTGGGAATATGGTTTTGATGATTTTGTAATACCTGTTTCATATCAACCCTCGGAGTGTTGATTTTACCCAACATGTCGATGAGGACGAAAACTTTGCTGTTTACCAATTTCTCGATGAATGCGACGTAATAACCACTCAATTTGAAATCATGCACCGGAACAGTAGGTGAAAAGAGGACGAAAATTAAATTGGGTGTGAGAAAAGCGAGTTTACACTCGCCGACTAATTTATTGGCATAATATTCCGGTCGTTCACTTACAGCGACACATTCGAGAAAGGGCCGTTTCTCCACATGATCGGGCCAGATTCCATTGATGAAATCGGTTAATCTCTTGTATTCACCACAGTAGTCGTAAATCAATTCGTCGAATAACATTTCGGGAAGATGGCATATGAATGTTTGGATCGAATCACATGTTTCGTTTTCGACCATACTTCGATATGTGTTGAGTAGAGATGTTTCGTCAAATACACGTTTAAAATTAATTCGGTTCCCCATCTCGCTATTGGAATATACGTAACAAACAATTTGTAATGTTTCTTCCAAAGTGATGAGCTTCAAATCACAAACATCGAGATCAATTTCCACTACTTCGCTCAAACCTACAGGCACAATCTCGCCCTGATAAAACTTTATTCGACCTGCCAACCAAAGTAAATTTTAAATTCGGATTTGGATTTCCGCCAATTTGGGGATTTTAAAATTATTTCGCAGGCAAGTTTCTTCATCGTGGCTCGGTGACGATGTTGACAATTTGTACAAAATTTTAATCAGTGAAGGTTCGGTATTTTCCACAATCTGATTAAAATTTGGGATAGTTGATGGGCCATTGGATTGAAAACTCAGTTTCGTGACTAACCTTTTGAGGGCACGTGGAAATCCATTCGAGAATATTTCCCGGTTATCATTGTTGGTGCTCTCACATTACATGCCAAACACCACAAATCTTATGACTCGAATAAAGGAAATGTCTCTCTTTATATATAAGAATGTAAAAAAAACTACAGCCAATATAACAGCAATGGGAATCAAGTTGCCATATCTGGCGATAGCAAAAAATATTTTATGACTAATGGGTATTTATATCAAACCAGTTATTATCCAACATCCAAAATATAATATTATCGGAAAGACAAATAATATTCCATTGACAATATAACAATGAAGTATCGTTGTTTATTTAAATAAATAAAATAGTTCAATATCGGAACACTAATGCACTAAGCACTGTTTCTTTTTCATTGTTGGTCAATCTGGTCGGAGAATGTTTTCATGTTGTTGTTGTACCAAACATCACAAATCTTATGACTCGAATAAAGGAAATAACTCACTTTTATATATAAGAATTTTAAAAATAAAAAGAAACAATGAAAAACTAAAAAATATATTTACAAAGAAAACAACCATGTATGAGTAATGAGGTCATGAGTCCAAACCTTCAGATGAGTAGGATAGGCATGACACCATGCAGTATTGGTTCCAGGTCGATGTAAAGTTTATGACATTTAATGATCCTAAATTACATTACTATTCACTTTATAGTTACAAAACAAAATTTGAATATTAATATGTTTTATATAAACTAATGAATAAGTTTGTTTAGTTTTGTGTGATTTTGTAGGAACGCTCCATGATTGGCATCCCCCCTCCCCATCTACCGCACCTTCCATACGTAATTTCAAAAACCAATCACATTGCAGAATATCATTTCCCTTCCCTTCCCTTCCCTTCATATCAGTTTTCCTATATGGCAGAGAGAAATGGAAAAAAGTCTTCCGTCGATGGTGAGAGCTGGACAGAGCAACATGAACCATCCTTCTCTCCAGAATAGAAGAGAAATGAGGTAAGAACAAAAAGGTAAGTTATATATATATATATATATATATATATATATATTTTATATATATATAATCAATATAGTTTGATGTATACTACATACTGTAAGATATATTATTGTTATTATTTTTTCTTTTTCCTCTTCTGCTTTAGGAGGAATGGAGATGTTTATCTGTCCAGCTGTCGTCATCAACTGAAGTCTTTTTTTCCAGATTTCTCCACCATATAGGCGAACTAAAAGGAAAGGGGGAAGGGATGGGAAATTAAATGATGCAACATAATTGATTGTTGAAATTAGGAGTGGGTGGTATTGCATTTGTGGAAAATGCCAGTAATGTTTCTTGGAACTAAACAACCATATACCCCCCCCCCCTGAGGGGGTTCTTGTACACATATTATTCAATAGTCCTTTTATAAACTATCAGAGTTTTTTTGTTTCTTCTATTTTTGAAATCAATTTTTTTTAAGAGGGTGGTTTTGGAGGGTGGATGGGGGGGGGGGGGGTGGTGGTGGTGTGATTGCAAGTTTACATGCAATGATTAAGATGTATTTTTTCAGTGATTTTTTCGATCAACCACTTCAAATAATTTTAAGTAAAAAATTACACTTTTCGGTGATTGTGGTTTTTATTTTAGTAATAATTTGTTTGTACTTGCAACTTAAAAAGTGCTTTAACTTCAGTCTCGGCAAAGTTTAAACGACATAGTTCAAATTTCAGGTTAATGGTTTTCGATACATTGAAATTTGAAAATAAAAATGATGAATGTACGAGTGATAATTTGATCGAATGAGATTCTAAATCACCCACCGCTTGCTTAAACTGTAAAGACCATAGATCCATGTGCCATCATTTCGATACCGACGTCACTTTCATAGATCCCAAAACCAGTCTTATTAAAATAATTCCCTGCAACAAAGAGCCAGGTAAGGGATATTGCATATATTTGGAAGATGGAGGCCGACGAACTTGTATGGCCAAGGGTGGCAGACAATGGATGCTTACCTCGGATGGTAACGATAGGTACTTGTGGATTTGCGGTTGTCAATATCCTAAGATTTTCATTTCTCAAATTTGTACGCCAATTGCAGAATATTTTCCAGTGTTCAGTTCTATTCAAAGACTACAAACGCCAACGATCCGACACAATGGAACTTGCTTGAGGAAATTACCTGCGAATGTGATCCCCCATACCAGTTTAAATCCTTTGCTAATGGCAGACCTTTATGCACAATACCAACATATTTCGAGGCTACACATGATGATTTCATCGATTTCGTACCAATCAGACTTGAATATCAAGACGCAAAATTCAAATCCTCATTCATAGTTATTCGACAATGAAGAATACCAGGTCCTTGCAAAATTGATGCCTTGTTTGGCGAATGGATTCTCAGGGATGAGGGCGGATCGCGAAACTGGAAAGGCACAGTAGAATTTTAGTCATATGATTCACGTTACATCCCTGTCACTTTTGATTACCGGCTCAACAATAATGGTCGATTACCAAATCGAATCGTTAAAGTTTTAGATTCACATTATTCTTTATTAGTTAGCAAAATACATACCATCAAAAAAATTTATCATACAAACCTTTAATTGGTTATGCTTTCAAAGTTGAAGACATAAGTAAATAGAGAGATTTAGAGTTTTTAAGAATTCCTAGTTATTCTTTTGTCACTACAACAAGATCCTTATTGTCCCTGGCATTTCTACCATGCTCCTAAAGAAGACCCCAATTATCCACCATCGACGTATCGCCTGAAATCGTGGATGTAAGACGTATATTTGTGTGCTACGAATTTGATAATTTAGTCAATACCATTGTACCCAGTATCAAGAGATCCTGTTTTGCATTTTGTGGCATATGGCCATTTAGAAGCAAAAAAAAAAAACCTATGGGGTGAAATTATTTACACGTTAAATTCTCAAGATCTCGATTACCTATATCGGGAAAATTTATCTCATTATTACCACAAAAATTGCATTGAACAAGTTGATAAAGAACATCTCAACAAATGTTATTTTAAACCATATTTCATATCCCCGATGCTGACACGTCTCCATGGAAATAATCATCTAACAACACAAATGCTCAATCCAAAAAATACAGGAGTATTTATCCATGACATGGCTAAAAATATCGCCTACCCGATATCTTTGAATGAGAATCTCATTAACAAGTCTCGTGAATTAGTTCCTCAATACTCTCTCGAAACATTTCAGTTCTGATATACTCTCGACGTATATCTCAATTGCGAAGATGTCTACGATGATATAGTAGAGCTCGATGAAGGATTTTTCCAAGATATCAATGGACGATGTGATTTATCGGCTTTGACTGAAAAATCTCAATTCAAACCTTATGAAATCATATCACACAACTAAGTCAAGTACCAGACGAATTTTTGTTTTTCATAAGTCAACCATTCTAGTCATGATCATTGAAAATTCGCTCCTGTATGTATTTTTCAACTTGCAAAAAAATTCACCATCGATACCTTTGGTTACTTTAAAAAACGACAACTGGGACTGTGTTTTACCGTAACATTCTCTAAAGTTCCACCAACTCATAAAAGAACAAAAAAATTTACAGAATCACATTGTATTTGAAAATTGGAAAAACGAAGATCACTCGCATCAATTTCCGCACAATTCATGAGTGCATATCAATAAAACAATCATGTTGTCAGCATCTCAAGACTATCCTTATGGGAACCAAGCATACACCTTGAATCCCTTGATTAATTCGTTGAGACATATTGGAAGGAAAAATAAACTAGAAGACAAATACAACTATAGACTATTTGCAACAAATATGTATACTCGAAGTGGTTTGGATTTTTAATGCCTTGCGTTCGAGAACTCGATGCGGAAACAAACTGGAGGTTGAAGAGAAAATTTTATTTGAATCAGTTTGCATATGTGGTAAATGATTGTTTTTTATTTATTTTAGAAGATATTTTTATTTTTGTTCGTTTTTAAAGAAAAGGAATCATACCAAAGTAGATGTTGATTTGCAAGGATTGTTTCTGGTTGAAATTGAAAACAACGAAGACGACGATCGCACTCTATCATCCACCGCCAAAGAGTTTCCATACAATTTGATCAGATGCGAATCGTTTTGGCAGTATCTTGCATATCCGAAACATATACCAAGAGAGACATTAATGCCACCATTTGGAGCGATTAATACCCGAGGTTGGTTTGCGACTTATATATCGAATATCGCACCGATTGAAAATACATTGGTTTATTCGCAAAAAAAAAAAAAAATATGGAAAACTTTGTTTATCATACGCCAAAGGAAAAAAAAACGATGGTGAAGGTGGGGGTGGTGGTGACAAAAGAATATTACATGTTAATAAAAAAACCTTATTGTATCCAAGAGTGGGTTTCGTGTTTGCAAATGCGATTTTATGGTTTTACCATTATGATGATATAGAAAATGATGTGTAAAATGATCTCGAACATACCATTAGCTCGCCCATAAATTTGTTGAAAAATCATTGCTATGTGAAACGATATTTGAATAAAATATTAAATATAAAAGTGGTAAAAAATACAAGTTTTATTTCGCACAAAACTACACAACCTGATAATCGCATCCACATGGTCTTATTTCCCAATTAAAATAGGTATGCTGATTGGCCAAGACTTAAAATCGGAAGACAAACACAAATTGTTGTTGTTTTGTACAATAATTATCAATCCTGGTTGAATCCTCTAATCCCAGCACTAGTTCATTTGTGAATTTAGTAATTAAAAAATACAAACTCTTAAATTATTTTTTATAATCATTTTTTACATGAGATTCACAAATTCCAAAAATCCGAGAGCAAGTGCATATCATGATGGGATGAATGTTATAATCTTCAGTACGTGTGGGTTTTTTCAAATATCCCGGTAATAGTTCCTGGACTGAATCGTAACGAGCTTTGAATATATAAGAGTGTTCGATTTCTTCCTGTTCTTCTTCTGGTGTAAATTGGACATCTTTTCGAAACGGGATAACACCAATTTATGTTGCGAACAAAAACAAGGAGTTTGATGGTGTTGCAATTTTTTGTACACTAGATTCGAGATCCAAGGTGTAATTTCCATGCAGTCCTTCCATCTCATTTTCTCTACCATCATCGAAGACGTAGAATCGGTGGACATTAACATCTTCATCCACATATCCGTCGTGAACACAGTTATTTCTCGGTATACCTTTCATCAGTACGTAAATCTTCAAGTGACCATCGCCGTAACCTTTATCGGATGTAAATTCAGAAGTAAGTTTAGGAAACTTGCTCTGGTTCCTGTGGTAAGTTCGAATGTATACAGACTGGGATTTGTAGCCGCCCACTGCCTCAGAACCCACTAAGAAAGCGCTGTTGATACCCATCGTTGTCGGCAGTGAATGATACACCAAACAACAGTCGTCATATATACAGTAGTTTTTTTTTTCAAATTTTACTCTTGAAAAAAAAAATGAAAACATTACTAGATAAAAGAGTTATTTTATTTTACTCTTGAAAAAACTGAAATAAAAAAACCTTCTCTCTATAAATACAACACCTCCCTTTAAAATATTTTGGTTCTTCTATGACCAAGTACGGGGAATACTTCTTTTGCCATTACTGGAATCAGTTCAACGACTGTGTAGAATACTTGACTCGTAAACATAATGTGACTTTTCAGTATTGTTTCAAAAATACAATTCTCAAATGCAATCTGATTGGTATCTGTGGTATTCCATCGTGTTTTCACTTCAATCACATTTATTTGGACTTGTGCCATTATCACAACTTGAACTATACGACTTTTATAACCATGGAGGATCGTCATATCTGCAATATATCCCCCGTGATGCTAAGATTACTTCATCATTATTGCGGTTATTGCGATGGTATCGAAATTAAATCATCACCCGTGTCATCACCTTCATCACCACCATTGTTGTGCGAATGTATGTTGGACTACTGTATGGTGAATGATTCTAAAAAGAGGAGATTAAATGTGGAACATTATTCGACGATAAGTCCCAAATTCACGGTTATTTCGTCTAAAATGGTCGTTTGTGTTAGGTTCCCTATATATTGACGAATAATCGCGAATTACCACACATTCGAGTAAGTCAAACACACAGTCATCGCTTTTGCATCAACAAATACAGTTACACTAAAAAATTAAAGGACATTGTTTCGAACTGATTTTGCCCATTGGTAAAGAACCATATGAGTTGTTCACCATAATCCTGAAGGTGAAAACTTTGAAAACGATCTTGATTTGTGTACTTTACACTATTTTGAAGTGGATGATAAATACATTGTCTTCGATCATCAAATTTTCGGGTACATATTAACGATTTGTCGACCATATCTGGCCCATTGATAGTTTCTCCATTAAACTAATTTTCTCCCCATAAATGTTGTTGATTCGGCTGGTCTTGTATGCATTCGACAATAATGAAGAACAAGCAAAAAAGATTGTTGCGACTGGCAATTGGTCCAAGCTTGTTTCCACGACGAATATGTACAAAACGAAAAAAAGAACAAATATTTCAAACTTTAACCTTTAACAATTGACTCCTCAGATTGGTGATCGAAATTTCTTTGGGCTCATCGTCAGACCTTAACCGAAGAACATTGACACATCCTCAATACTCACAGATTATTTGGGATTTTTGTGTCTTTTCGAAAAAAAATGTCGCCATCGATTCGTTCAATCCTGTTTACTCCCTAGTCTTGGATGTCAACCTGGCCATGAGCACCGATTCGTGTAGGATTGACTAACTGATTCCCAAACTGATTGCTAAAGGGTACTGGATTCCGCTGGACGAACACGATATTTCGGATATGAAAACAATACTTTTACCGGTCACTTGTGCACGTTCAACTCAATGTTTCCCTTGAATTACAAGTTGAATCCTAAAGTGAAAGTGAATAAACTATGCTCAAAGATTCGACGCTGGTTTGGTTTCATCGAGGTTCTTGTGTTTGAAGGTATATTCATCTCGAATCATTTCCAAGGTATGCTGTTTAAGACATTTGTGGACAAGGTGACAGGGCGAATCTGCACCAAATCCACGTTCGAATTGACCATGGACGGCGATTCGGAGTGTGTTTTGACTCTGAATAATTGTTTCGGACCGCACATCACATAGCAAATACGATCCACATTCCAATATGAGAAAATGGCCAAGTTGTTCGCACGATAAACTATTTGAAGATGAAACTAAATACAACTCCTCTTGTTCGTTTTTTCGAGCTCGGTATAGAAAACATGGGTATTTACCTGGACATTGCGGAATGGAAATCACGGGACGGCGAAGGCGAACATTTAGAGGCAGAGGGTGACGATGCGAGGTTCCTGAAATTAAAAACGGTCTTTACCAGTCATCTGCAACTCACCGAAGATGGGTATGCGATTACCGCCAATAACGACATTCCGACCATACACTGTCGTCTTTTCCGAATGATTTTCAATCACTATTCCAAAACCAGATTTCGCATTCGCTTGAGTAAGGTCTCAGTGCTGTATTTCTAGCATTTAATAAATCCGAGACGGTCTTTGTCCAGATGCACGTGTATTGTAGCAACGTTCATTCGACCAAGCCACTGGAATATTTCAATAACCCACACTTTAACATAAGAATGTCGACAAACATGTACAGAATATCGTTGGTGGTTGACGATAACAACATTATATCTCCGTGTACGAAAATCGAACGAGTAAAGACGAACATGTATTTCGTGCATAATTATCGTCTTATTTTCGAGGTTCTTGCAGAGTCCCGGCATCAATTCTACTATGGTTTAAAATTCAGCAATACATCATCGCAAAAAGGAAATAGCCGTGCGTGTGCTCATGAAAGATGATTGTATCGATTTCATGGCTTCGATATACTTGGTTATTAGTCAATCGCCACTGATGCAGTTAAAGGAAATGAGTATTAATCAAGAAAAAAAATTCCAACCAATATAATTTGTGGCAAATATCGACGGCGGTGTTGAAAAACATTGCATCTGATTGTAAGAGCATCGGTTTTATGGAAATTCGACAATTTGTCGATAAACAACTTGCAGATGAACAGGTGTAATGCTGACATTTACAATATTCTTCAGCAAGCCTATTCTTCAACAGTCGGCAAACAAGCAACTGCTTCAACTGTTTCTAATGTTAAAAAAGAACGCGGAATTTAACACTAGAGAATATGTTTCTGGTAATGTCAAGTTTGATTTATACGAAACAGATTTGACTTGTGCCAAAATGAAAAAAACTGGACGAGTTCATTTCATTTTCAAAATTCTAATTAAATATTATTTATATAATGTTTTTTTAATTTTTTTTTACGAAATTACAAGAGTGTTGGGATGTATTCGGAACATTGGTTGTTTTTTCTTTTGACAATTGGCATTTTTAGCCACACCAACCTTATGTAGTTCAAACACAAAACATCAATGTTTTGATGAAGTGGTTTGGAATTTGATGATGGCCTGGACGTCTTTCAGATACCGAGTGTTCAACTCGGCATTTTTTATGTAGCCCAAATCGTGCCTGAGTCCAAATCCTGTACCGTAGACCAAGTTTGAGTTGAAAATTTCGATGTTTGCCATGTATCCGAGCGCATTGATGTTGATATCGCTTGAGGGGAGGTAGCTTAGGATTGTTAAAATGTCAAATATGGGAAACTATTCCAAAGGAACCACATTTGTATTATTTGTTGCCATCCTCCATAGCGACTTCTGTGTTTGGCAAAGAGGTTGTTATTTCTTGGATCCATTAATTTTGTTTGACCATGTCCATATCCAGATATTCCTGGTCGAAAAACTTATTCACTTTAACCTTCTCGATACACGCTAGATCCAAAACAGAAGCCCATGTTATCTGTGATCGATATCATGTTTGGTAAAAAACTTGAGTTTATCAGTACTAGTGATGTTTTCGGGATATGTAGAATACTTGAATAAAGTGGCCAATTTCAACGAAACGATAAATTTACAGTTGTTATTGGAGAATAGATTAACGAACATTTAGGCCGAGGTTTTCAATGGTTGTCCGACAAGGATGGGATACAAGGGACATTGAATGACCGAAATGCTCATCTTTGAGATGGGGCTTAATATCGCTTTGTTGTATTTTCGAAATAAATTATAATCGACTTTGCAGGAATCTGACTTGTGAGTCTTGCGCAATCCACGAATCAACAACTGTTCCCTAGCTGGTGTGTTTGCACCGCATCGTTCATTATTCAAGAAACAAATAGGCGTCATTTCCATGTGGACAAAATTGTTACAACCGTAACTGAGGTTAAGTTTTTGATGCACGTAAATGAGTGGTTAATATCGATTAATTTAATTTGATTGATTGAGATTAATGGTATGATTTTATGAATGTGCATTGAGATTCGAAAATATATTCGAACTACCTGAGATTGAAGTTGATTCTGTGATTGCATTTTTATTATTTACTTTATATATATATATATATATATATATATATATATATATATATATATACCTTTAAAAATACATAATATGTCCATATTCACCGGATTTTTCAACTGCTTTGAAAAAGTTTTTGAAAAACAAAAAATATTAACTTATAAAGAATACTTGCTGCGAGTGCGGCAAATATTTTCTCATGTATACTTAGAAATTCGGCAAGATGTAGAGTTACAAAAGGCAAACTTGAATTTTTTCGATTATTGCTATTAGATTCGTCTTAAAGGTGGAAAATGATTATGTGATGCATCTCGATGCAATCTGCATTATCTACAGGGAACAACATGCACGCCTCGAGATGTCCCTAAAATATTCAAGAATGGTAATTCAGATGTGATTGCGTGCCAAAGAGCATGTTTTCCATCCAAAGATTCCGAATCGAAATATCATGTATCAAATAACTATTGGAGCTACCGCTGCGATGCATGTGTGTTGGTTTATCAAGAATTCTACCTGTTGGGAATATCTGATTATTGATGCGTAAAAGAAGGCACAGTTATTCCACATGTAAAGATGATAGTAACAGGTTTCGATGTCGATTCTTCACAGTACGTGACAGAGATGGGTGATGAAACAATAAACTCTCGTCTAAACTCGTATTATTGCGATAATGTTATCATGTCTCTGGCTGGTAACGAAGACACAGGCCATTTAGATAAAAAAATAAATTATAGGGTTTTTCAACAGAAATTACTTATACTGGATTATCAAATACAGTTTCGTGGAATAGGCTCATGGAATCGATCAGTACGATGTAAGGATCCCGCAAGTACCACCAACTGGACACATTCCCGATTACGTCGTGGAATGTAATAACTTCGTCAATCACGAGATGTTCTGTATAAATCCAGACATTAAACTCAGCGACATGTGCATCACAGAAAAAACACCGAGACATTTATTTTGGACCACAGAGTATGTTGGAAGGGGTAGGCTTGTGGAGCCTTTGATATTGATCCGCGATGTCGAATCCATAGTTTCCGATAAAGATACCCGGGTTCGAATTGGACCGAAAGCCGATTCGGTGCCATACCACTTGGAATATATATATATATATATATTATATATATATATATAATATATATATTATAATTTATTATAATATATATATTATAATTATATATTATATATATATATAATAATTGCAGTAAGAACTCGTTACTACCCAATCCTTGTATGCAAGAGGTTGGAAATATCTTCTGTATTGGATAAATCATCAAGATATTTGGTCGGAAAACAACCATTAAACCGAGCATTTGATATTCGTCGATTTGACGTTTACTGTTTTATATATATATATATATATATAAAACAGTAAACGTCAAATCGACGAATATCAAATGCTCGGTTTAATGGGTTGTTTTCCGACCAAATATCTTGATGATTTATCCAATACAGAAGATATTTCCAACCTCTTGCATACAAGGATTGGGTAGTAACGAGTTCTTACTGCAATTATTCGGTGAGGTAGGTCTGAATATGGTTCTCAAGACCCTAGTCAAACACATCGGACACACAATGATCGAAACGGGTGCAACGGGTTTCTAGCGTGCCCATACTTGATGTTGTATTGATCATGACTGCAGTCACCGATGTGTTTTTGACTATATTCGATCCATTAAACTTACAAAACCTAAAAGGTCAAGATAACATAAATTATATATCAAAGCTGGAATTGGAATTAAAACAAAATATTTGCGGTTTTAGAACGATGGAATATACGCCGATCATGTTCGTAATTATGTGGAAGAACATGCACGAAGAAGTTGTCGATTTAGCGAATCATGTTTCCATCCAACCAATTTCTATCGATAAAGATGCCGACACTGGTAAATTAGCGGCCTTTTCAAAAAAAGATGCCATATTTAAGCCACATATGATGGATCTCGTGTCGATTGGAACAGTATGGGCGGCAACGATGATGATGCGATGTTTTCAAATCAATTGAAAATTTTTATTGGACAAAATCCAGATCAAGTTATGGACTTTACATTCTACACATCTAAAATGAACTCTCGAATATACATGATCGATAGAGGATTGTACATGTGGGGGGGTTTCGATACTAATCTCGGGAATAACTGCATTTTTCCCCAATAAAACTGTACTTTTATTTATTGTATCAGTTATATTATTAGTAATGGCGACTTTTATACAAATGTATACCTTTAATCAAAATTTATAATAGCTAAATTGAGAGACTTTCTTAATCGGCAGTTGTTCTTCGTCACATGTAGGTAGAAGTAACAAGTTATAGAGTTCATCAGGTGAGTACTTTGTGTGATGTAATTGTCAACCCTTGGCTAATTTGAAAATCTCGCAAACTGTGTTTACATGTACCTTTTTAGTATTTTTCATGCCTTTCTTGGTAAAGGTAAAGAAATGGCCATCTTCTTTGCATGATAAAACATTTTTCATCAGCCTATTAATGAAAAGGGCAATTGATTCGTCATATTTATTTCTGACTTTGTTATAAGTCATTTCGGTTGACTCTGCGATAATGTTAACGTTTATTTTCGTAGCCAAATGGAATGTTTGGAACAAATGGAACAAGAAGCAGGTCCATCCCTGCTTCTTGTTGAGTGCGTCGGAAAACTGGGCAGCTCAGTCATGGCACAGACACCATTTTCTCCCTTCTGCACCGACATTAAGGTCTCCACACCATGGGTGAAGGTGGGGACCTGCAAGATGGGAGCCACCCCATCCCTCTCCTCCAAAATATTTATCTGTCTTAGGTGCTGAGCTTGCCCCTGATGGGCCGCACAGGGAGGGGTGCCTGCATCGGCTGCTCTGAGGGCGGAGGAGGGGACCTGAGGTGGTTGTTGCATTTTGGTAGGCTTGTCTTGTGATTGAGAAGTCTGGAATTTTTTCTGCCAGGTATTTTAATTAATTTTCTCTTTAGGAAAGTCGCGTGTCGGCCATCTGGGTAGAGGGGGGATTCGCTATTGTCTCTTTTTTCGTTCGTCCAGTAAAACTGTTACCAATAATGGAGCGAATGCTAATTGGATCAAAGCTAACTATGTTGCACCAATCATGCCTCAGACATTCCTCTCAGTAGGCAACTAATTATAAGGTCTTAAGTCCTGCCAGTCTTAAAAAGAAAGTAAAGAAATATCGATTGCACAATTTTTAAACAAATCTTAATCATAATTTTTACATATAATGGAGAGTCGGCAAATTGTTTATAGTAACCTGATTTCAGTTTACACCAATATCTATACTAAACATTTTAGTTTACATTTTTATTACAAGCAAACTTAAACTGGTGGTCGACATTTGCTTTGTGATCTCTTCCTGTGTTAATTGAGGGTAAAGAAACATTAGGGTGTTTAACTGAAACACAGCACTGTAGTAATAACATTTTCCACAGCATGTGCAGGTTCTCAGTGACTTATCATCCTTGTCTGACAAGTCGCAATTCAGGGTGGCGTGGCCTTTGTGAAATAATTTTGAAAATGTATGGACCAAAACAGAAAAAAACTTCCATATTTCAATTGTTCTCAATATCTTGAAGGCTAACTCTAAAAATTAGTGAGATGCATATTTTGGTAATTGCTGTATAATTTTATTAACCAAAAGTATTTATTATTTAAAGTTAAGAGAAATTTCATTATTTAATATGTGTAAGCAAAAATTTTGTACAAGATATACTGTTTTCCACTTTGGTGCATTTAGCCCCTCACCCGTGTCCAGACCACGTTAAGTCACACTCAAGTGTTTTGCAGCAACGGATTCAAGTTACACAAATTAAGTAGCCTACTTTACATTCACCCATCTATACAAGGAAGTATAAATAACTAACATGGCAAGTATCATACATCATTGGCCTTTCATAATTATTCAATTTTCTTTCTTTATGTGATAAATAACGTCCAAAATCAGTCAGTGGGTCAGTAAAACTGGGAAATACTGGTAGAAATCAAGTGGTTTCTAAATAAAATTCTGGGTATGCCCGTAACAGTTTTAAGTTCATTTTTATTGTTTAGGCCTAATACAAAGACATAGCATTTAGCAGATTACAATAAGCATATTGGTCATCTCCATGCCTGTCAACCACAAATAATGATAACTCTTATAACTGTTATTGTAATATAACTGTTATTGTAATATAATTGTTTAGCTCATCCCTAGATCCTAATTCCGAAACAGGATCCAGTATGATCTTGGTTCCAATGTAAAAGTGCTGCACCTACGAAATTTCATGATTCTCGATCTTCGATTCTTCGACCTTGGTTCCAAAGTGACAGATCAATATCAAGTATAAGACAAATCTTCCTATTGGTTCGTAATATATGACGTCATTGAAGTATGAGTATTTCTCATTATAGATAGAACTATAGTCCATTCCCCATTGGAAGCAACTTTCTCAGAGCCCTGCTAAATATCTACTTGCAGGCCTGTTTCGTATCCTTCCGCCAAATGTAAACTAACATTGCCATGTGAGTGCCATGTAGTAGCTGTCAAAATCAATGTTTACATGCCACTGTGTGTGTACATGTGTTCATATACTTTCGCTACACTTAAAATAAACATTGAAATGTGACTTCTACTTTTATACCTGTCAAATGTGTTGTTTAATGTTTACAGTTTTTCAAAGAATTCTGTCTTAGGTGTATTTCAAAAGCTATTTCGTACGAACATTCACAGTTTAGGCCTATAACATTACTTAGGTCAGCTTTATGACGTTTTAAAAATACTTAAATTAATGATAGTTCTTACGGTTATGTTACAGCAACAAATTTGTTTTCGACGACATAGCAATTACACGTAATGCACGTTAATATTTTGCCGCGATTGTGTTAAATCCTGGTACAACTGCGGGGTAATGAACTGTAGTATTTAACTTTTTGTTATTATTATGTGTTGGGTTATTTCTTTAAAAGGGCGGCCTCAGTTCGAATAGCGAAGGAATAGACAGTCCAACGGAAAAAGCGACATTAAAATCAAGCACG
The DNA here is from genome assembly GCA_029891345.1 of Dryococelus australis. NCBI lineage: Eukaryota > Metazoa > Arthropoda > Insecta > Phasmatodea > Phasmatidae > Dryococelus > Dryococelus australis. Next base: position 19,425,529 of record CM056994.1, on the reverse strand, counting down.
CAACTTGTGTCGCTCATTTTTTGTCATAGAAACTTAAAATATAGTGGTGAACATGCACACAAATAAGCCTACTGTAACTTTTATTCCGCTCATATTTATATGTATTGCTACTTACTGTGTATTAGGTTTATTGAAATTTATTGGGGCTGGGCTTGGTTATTTTGGTGGGATTGTTGGTAAATCACGTTACACGACTGTGTTTCAAACACCCAGGGCAAAGGTATAACGTTGTGATAAATAAACATCGTGGATGTAAATAAATAACTTTGTCATAAAAACAGTTCACTGTTAAAATGTATAAATAGTGCTAATCAAATATTTGAAATTACGCACTCACAGGGTCAGAGTTTCGACCGTGATGCACAAAGGCACGCCATTTTAGACGCAATAACTAACGAAACACATGTTAGATTATATTTATTACTACTGCGGAAACACAGATTTATCACAACATCGTAACTTGCTTAGTTAGGTTTAAAAAACCCAAGGTCTATAAACGTGATGTGGTAATTTGAATTATTTTTCGGGGTAAGTATAATTTGTACTTCGTTTGGTAAAATAGCAACACGACATGTCATGGCTCACCACGTCTGCCAACTTCACTTTGTTTCTGCCCTGCCATCATATCTAAATATATAAAAATAAGTATTCAATCATTAAAAAAATCTCTTTTCAGTTGTTAATTACAAAATTCAAAAATCTTTTTTTGCTGTAATAAGTATGAAATATGCTACAATTGAAACCTTATACAAGTAAAAGCGTACTAGCGAAGTGAAACTTCCCGAGTGTGAAACAGACAAAGACAAAGAGAGAGCGACTAAGCTCGCCCAGCAGACAGTTGCTTAAAAATTGCTCTCACTCGATAAAACAACACTGTACTCACGATATTTTCCACTCTTATTTTAAACTGTAAAAATGAGATATGTTGCCATCAGGGCTACCTGAATATTTAAATATTTTAATAGACTCTGTCTAATTTACAAATAGTATACTAAAATATTATTTTAACTGTGACATATTTCTTACCGGACATTGACATCACATCGCTGAACTAGCTGTTATTAATTCATATTTAAAAAATAAATAAATGTTACAAGTTATAGAAGATATTAAGGTAAAGTTTAATTTATTCAATTATACATAACGCTAAAGTTAACCATAGTATATTCCTGGAATACAGGTTATTGAAAAAACATGTTGACGTGTTTTGCCTAGAGTGTTTTTTCAAAGGTTGCTTTTCGTACGTCGCTTCCAATCGGGAATGGACTGTAAATGTACGATATTTAATCTGTTTTATGTTAATTATTGTTGTACAATTTTCAGGGCCGATATCACCACGTCATATAATGATAGTTTATCGAGAATAACTAACAAAAAATCTCGATTATCTGTATTTTGTGTTTCTCAACACAAATTATTCTCGATTTTCCCTGTATATCTCGATAAAATATTAACTTGCCGATTTTGGTTGTTTAGGTCACATTATCGGGATTAAACTGTAAAACCTAAACAAATAAATTGGGAAGGTGACGAGAGGGCAAAGTTATTTAATCGAGAATAAAGAGAAAATGGTTCAGGCAATGCATAATTTAATATTTGAAGATGAAAGTGATGAGGATATTATTGTTTGTCGTCTGCGATGACTACAAGGAAGAATAAACTCTTTTGAAATTTCTTATGAAGAGGTTAAACTTCACTTTCGCCTTATGTCAAACACACGATTGTCAAACATGCTATATTGTTTCATTATTTTCCTTCTTGGCAACTATTCTGCATCAAAATTAGGTGTAAATGTAAAATAAACAAGTTACTTTTGTTGGCCTAATCCGAATAAAGAATGTGACAAACACCATTAGTTTTTTTAATTGAAAATGTCTTCGAATATACTCAAAAACAGATGTTGTAATCTAGACAACAACAGATAACATTAGTTATTTAGTCCTGTCTTTAGTTTTAGGATCTTGCAAAGTTAAGAACTCTGTTTGAAGCTTCTCCTGTTCTTTCTTGTTCCTGTTGTAACTTTAGTTGACGAATCTCTTTTATTGTCTCATTTTATTTAATTGCAAACATTTCTTACTTAAGCTTTTTTTTTGTTTGAGTGCATTTTTTGTCGTCGTTAACTAGTTCAGGAAGATGTTACCATACAGTATTTCACATGGCTGGCAGAGACTGTCCTCCAACCATAGGACCCATTTGAGGCATAGTTATCTGAAGCATTTACAGGGTTACTCATCTGAGCTGTGTCTAGGACAACAGTGTCATTCCAGTAGAGAACAATAGGAATTGGTTGGAGGAGTCCCAGCATGGTTTCAGGAGGGGATACTCATGTTAGACTGAGCTGGCTGCGTTATTAGAGGATCTGGTGCAGGTAGTTGATGAGGGGAAGCAGGTGGATGCCTGCTTCATAGATTTTGAGTTGGTATTTGACAAGGTGCTCCATGGGACATTGATAAGGAAAGTGGAGACGCTGATTTTGGACAGGAGGGCAGTGGAATGGACAGGAGACTTTCTCAGGGGGCGAAGGCAGAGGGTGAGAGTGGGGGAGGCAATATTGGAGGAAGAGGAGGTTATGTCAGGGGTACCACACGGAAGCATGCTGGGTCCTTTGTTATTTAACATAATGGTAAATGAAATGGGTTTGGTGATTAGGGGAAAAATATGATTTTTGCAGATGATTATGCTGTGTATGCTAAAGTGGGAGAGGGGGCGGAAATTTGCAGGTGGACATTGATAAGCTATGGTTATGGACCAGAAAAAATAAAATGAAGATAAATGAAAGAAAAACTAAGGTAGTGAGGTTCACAAGGAAGAAGTTGATAAGCAGGGACATGTACAGATGGGAGGGACAAGAGATAGAAGAAGCAGCAGAATACAAGTATCTAGGGATTGTACTTCAGGGAGACCTCAGATGGAAAAAAACAATTAGAGAGGGTGGTTGCAAAGGGAAGAAGGGCTCTGGATATGCTGAGAAGGGTGCTGAAGGGAGTCAGCTGTGAGGTGAAGGAGAAGGCGTATGGCACAATGGTACGGCCAATGTTAGAATATGCTGCAGCAGTATGGGACCCGTATGTGGAGGTGGAGGTGCGAGAACTGTAATAGGTGCAGAGAAGGGCAGCAAGATGGGTGAAGGGTAGGTGGAGAAGGCAGGGGCAGGATGATGGGAAGAAGGGAACTATAGGCCATCGAATATAGTTCTAAATGTTTGTGTATTTTCAAACCACATTGGTCGACGATGGCTGCTGATCTTGGATCGAGATTTCGAACTGTCAATTTCGGTGGTTTCAAATGAACTTACTTGAACCTCAGTCCAGCTATGAACTCTAATGGCGGCAACATTTTCCTGTGTCGATCCAAGATACGATCTGTGGTCACGGTTGGAACCACGATTGTTGAAACCGGTACTAAGTGTCTCAACCTTGTATATATACGTGTGCTTCCAAAATTGCCTTGTAGAATATATGTACACTTATAAAACTTCTACTTTAATTTCAATTCCGCACTCAGTATAAATTATTAGATTTTATTTGTTCTTATTCAGATTAACGCATATTGTAAATTACTCTTTAATTTGAAAAGGAAAAACATGTTTATTTAATATGAGATATATTGTTGGACGTAGCTCAGAGTATGATTAAGGCCCTTTCATTTAACCCCAAAGTAAACCGTTTAGGTTTTTGTATGTAATTGTTCATTTTGCTGGCTGTACGGGTGCCAGGGGTACGTGGCTTCATACGGTTGCGTTTTAGTTGTTTGTTGGAAGAAGTTGAGGTTATGTTATGTATGTTAGTGCATTATTGTGGTTGTTTAGTAGCTTGATTCTTCTGCTCATGCGAGTTGCCCTCAGCAGACGTCTGACAAACTGAGGAATCGAAGCAGAGAGATCTGTTGTGATTATATAACGCAGCTAATTGTGTTTATTTGGAGTGATAGGTAAATACGTGCTTTAAATTAATTTTTTATGCTTTGCCTAACTTTGATTGATAAATATCACCTCATCTACCTTTCACACCATGATCAGTTATATGTTTTTGTGTTAATCGTATATAAAATGACAGCATGAACCATAATCTATTTCACAGGGCCATGCGATTGTACACAAGACGTTAATACAATCATGTTCCTCGCCGCGGAAGCAAGCTGTATGGTGAACTGGCGAACATTATTCCGTTGTGAACAGCCTTTTATGTCATGTTGAATGAATCATGTATGGAAAGGCCGAATATTATCAACGAAAAATGTAGCTTTGGCATCTGATAATGCTTCGTGTACATAAATGTCTGAACGTGTCTCTCTTTCCCGTAAGTAGATTTAATTTTACATGGGTATCGTCTAGTTTCATTGCAACATTTATAATCACATTTTAAACAAAAAAATATAATCTATAAAGATGCTAGTGGCTTTTCTCCCTCCCTTTTTCTACCGTTTTTTGTTTCTTCACACGCACACGTGCTCTCTCTCTCCCACACACACACTTCCTAGCTGTGTCATGACGTTCGTCATTATTTAGCCAGTTACTAATCACTTATAAGCTGGCTGTGACTGGCATAGAGGTACTTAGTAAAATTGGTTCAAAATAAACATATAGTCCGCATATAGTTAAGTTACGAATTTTTATTGAAGAAGAGTGGACATAGAATATCCAGTTGACGCAGACGGGTGAGACACGGAGACGAACGAATACGCTGTCTACTTACTGGAGATGGGCGCCAGCGTTGCTCCCTATGCATCACGCTTTTGAGACTCAGGGTGATCTCGAGAGTTTCCGTGGGTTTGGTGTATTCATCTCCCCTATGCGTTTTGTACCCTTCACACTATAATTAAACACTTCAACTGGGCTGGTTACTGACGCTACATAAAACACACAATTACATTTATTTAGTCAGTATTTAGGATGTGCCCTTTCATAGTGAATTGTTTCGGGCGTAACTAGCCAGTTCTTTTTAGTGAACCCATGGCACACAACTTAGTTACACGACTCCTACCGGATAATTTCCCAGCAGTGTCAGAAGACACAGCCTCTGCCAGGTAAGGGTTCAGCAGCCACTATGATGGGTTGCAGGGTTTACCCAGAGGCTGGACACGGGGTATGAGGTGAACACGACATATTACAAATGATACATAACCCTGATTACACTATTGGCTTTATCCGCAACTAATGCCACCTGTCGGGACTCGTCTCTGAGGCACGCTGTGATTGGGTGGTGGTGAAGGACAGAGTGAACTAGTGAAAACAAATGATCGCCGTACAGATACACACATTATACCCTACTCTTGGAATAACCTCGGGTATTCCGCTGCAGCTAACGCCAACTCGTAAGGACAGAGTAGGTTAGTGCAGAACACTACATATTTCAACACACACAACATTGATTAGACATGAAAAGGGATGATAGGTGAGGCACTGCATGAAATTGGCAAATAAACACACACATGTGTGAAACTAATTTTAGATGGCTCGTAACGATCGGGCAGACCACGTGGTCAGACAAACAAATACTATCTAGAACCCTTAATAACATGTGCATAAAATCCTGGAGAGTCAATAGCGTTGCAGATATAAGCATTATTAGCCCTTGCAGCGTGTTACTTACATGGATACGGGCCTAGTGATACCTGACCACGTGGCTGGACATGAAATTAACGCCAAACATGTTAACCTTGATAAAACCTTTGAAAGAAGCCTAAATTAACATTGCCCTGAATATTGTGCAACATAATCAAGCCACGGTTGCATGAATTCTTCCGTCGCTTGGATAGATGAGAGCAGATATGGTTTGCGCGACCTCGTGGTTGGCCAAGTACAACACTCTTTATGAAATACTAAAAGCTGAAACGGCCGCAATTATTATGTTACGTGGAATAGCATTACGCCGGAACATCTGGCAGAAACGTATGCAGGCAAAGGTCAACTGGTATGCTAATAAAGAGACTATGGTAACCTACAACAGTGCAAAATGTGAAATGCATATGGGCAGCGCCTTACCTTGCCAGCTCCTCTCGAACAACTGCCCAAAGGCAAGCATCTCGCAGATCTAACATGGCTGCCTACGAGGTTTACATAAGCAGAAATTGCTATGCACGTCATGCGTTATTAACATCTCAAATGGTAATGGCGCGAAGATAATATTAAACAATATTTAAGAGTACAGTTGAAATTAGCATTAAGTGTGTCTTATAGAAGTTTTTACAACACTTTACCCTTGAAATCAATAATTTAAACAAAACACTGACTATGACTGCACTGGAAGTTGGGGCTGTTCTATTATTGAAAACGTGTTTACCACAACGTGTGCTTTATCAACGAGCGCCGTCATGGGTTGGTGATGACCAGCTCCTGGCCGGCATCAAGTACAATCGTTGGATTTTTATAAGCATAGGTTCTGGAATGCACCAAACTGCTCTCAAGAGTTGCTGTATCGTGGTCTAAAGCAGGGATCACACGATGCAAGATGCATTTCTCACAAGATTTCGTACGAGAATGCCAATTAAATTGCGTGCAAAATGAGTTCACACGCAGATAAATAATATGATTACTGTCTCAAATCAAAATTAGTTGATAGTCCTGGTAAGTACCAAACCGCCATGGTATTATAATACAAAATATGAAGTTGCTTACTTCAACAAGGTATTTGTTTCAAAGCTATCCCCCCAAAATATGAATTTATTATTATATTCTCACTGGCCCAGTCCATCTAGGTGCCAGTCCAGTACAGTACTTCTTTGCCCAGGCCAATAACGGGTTCTCTCTTACGTGCATATACATCCCGGGTACAAGTTTAGGTGGCGGCCTCTTTCTATCCTGTACCCACACATTACAATAACTGATCTGGTTTGCCCTGGCTACTTCATGTATTTGCGCCTGGTATTCGGCGATTTGTTCAGGTGGTCTGGGTGGGTTTTCGCTGGGTGCTCTGGTAGCACGGAGTTCGCGACCTTGTACCATCTTGGCAGGTGTTTTCCTGGTTGCCGCATTTACTTTTTACGTAGGCAAAACATTACCTCCGGGATCAATTCGACTCACCTAATGTGATCTTGGCCTAACCAGACACGTAATTGGATTTTTATGTTTTGGTTACTTCTCTCAGTTGGGTTAGCCCTGGGATGGTATGCTGGGGTTGTACCATGTTCTGTTCCCCAGCTGGTACAGTATTCTCTCCACTTTTGCCCTACAAATTGTGTACCATTGTCTGTCGACAAATATTGTGGATGTCCCCACCTCAGAAAAAAACTCAGTCTGCGTTACTGCGTTACTAACTGGGAATGCCTCAGTCCAGCGGCTAAACAAATCTGTGGCAACAACAAATAATCTTTTACCAGTTTTTGTACGCAGGTACAGGCCCACAATGTCAATGGCTACTGTTTTGATTGGATCGGTTGGCAGCCTTGGCTGTTGTGGAGTGTCGCAGTCTGCTCTCCGCGGCTTCCGGGTGTTACACGTGATACAACTCTGTACATGTTTCCTGACATCTCCCTGAATCCCTGGCCAGTGAAAAAATTTCTGCACTTTTCTTAGTGTTTGTGTGGATCCCAGGTGTCCATGCTCCAAACTGTCGTGTACATACTTTAATACAAGTTCCCGTTTCTCTTTTGGTACATACGTCCGCCATCGCGCACAATTACCAGGTGGTTTGGTTTGTATTTCTCTGTCCACTACTCTCCAGTGTTCTTTGTACCACATGGCGCAGTGTTGTCAGCATTGCGCAGCATCTGGCGAATTTTCTTGCGCAGTGTGTACTTCTCTTAACACGTCGCGTAGCACAGCAAGTGGTAGCGCTTCTTCCCACTCCGCGTTGTCAGTTACCGTTAGATTCGGACAAGGATTCCTGGTCAAGGCGTCCGCGAGCTCGTTGGTTTTTCCTGCCACGTGTTCTGCCTTGAAATCATATTCCTGCAGTAACAGTGCCCAGCGGGCAAGTTTGCTTTTCCCGTTATGCATGCCCTCTAACCATACAAGACATCGGTTATCAGTTTTGAGCATAAACTGCTTTCCTAGTAAGTACGGCTGGTACTTTCGCAATGCATATACAATGGCCAAACATTCCTGTTCGTTAACGTGATATTTACGTTTGTGTCCCCGAACTTTGCACTGTGGTAACTGATGATATGTTTTTCCCCGAGTGTTCCCTCCTGATACAACATGGCCCGAATGCCTTCTTGACTGGCATCTGTTTGTAGGACAATGGGTAACTCTGGGTTGAATCTAGATAGCTGATTACAGTTCTGAAATGCAAGTTTGATTTTTTTTAATGCTTGATCGGCTTTAGGTGTCCAGACAAATTTACGTTTCTCACACAAAAATGCAGTTAATGGTGCAGTGATTACGGAAAAGTTTGGTACAAATCCCCTTAATCAATTAATTTAGTCAAAAAATTTCCTGACTTGTTTACGTGATCTGGGTGTGAGTTTGTTTTGAATTTCCTGTACGTGTAGCTGTTCTGGTTCGTGTCCATCCCCTGTTACATAATGTCCTAGAAACTCCATTCTACTCATACCCAACTTACACTTTTCCACTTTGCACGTAAGTTTATTACGTTCTAGCAGTTCAAACACAAGGCTCAAAGGTGCAGGTGCTCTTCCCAGCTGTTAGACCAAACAAGTACATCATCCAAATATGCCATTGCAAAGTCTCCAATAAATCCATCCAATACATTAACCATTAATTTCTGAAACGTTGCTGGGGTACACTTTAAACCAAATGGCATGGCTACAAACTGAAATCTACGTCCATCTGGGGTAGTAAAGGCTGTTTTCTTCCTGTCCTGTGGGCGGATAGGCACTTGCCGATTTCAAGTGATGTGAATACTGAAGCTGGTCCTAATGTTGACAAAGTGTCTTTCATGTTTGTGACAGGGGGCGGAATATTTACTGTAATCTTGTTAAGAGGGCAAAAGTCGACACAGAATCACCATTCGCCATTTTTCTTTGGAGCAAGGGTAATAGCTGCATTATAGAAACTTAGTATAGGTTCAATAATATTATCATTGAGCATCTCACATACCTGCTGGTTGTGATGATGTGGCGAAAGAAAATACCTGGGCCTCGTGGCTTGGAATACACCGGATCCTTGTGTGTTGTGACGATCGCATGCTCCCTGACGTCGGTGCTCTGTAACTTCCCCTCAGTGTGGAACACACTGGCATGCTGGTCCAGCGGGTACCTCGTGCTCGAAGTCCGCAAGTGGCGCAGCAGTTGTTGTTGTTGGTGTTGCTCCCACGGCGTAAACAGTCCATCAGCCATGTGTCCCCACGTGCAGGTGATTGAGGTGCGGTTCTATCATGGCGTGATTGTCAACAAGCCATGGCTTTTGCAGTACTGTCAGTAACTTGGAATACTTTTGCAACTTCATTAGACGGATTGGTAAAATCAAACATTAACATGACCGCATGGTCAAGTACATCAATTTACATGAAAATTACACGGAACCCTGACAAAAGTTAACATAGAACCCTGAATAAAATATTGCACGTACAATATAACATAAATAAGTTCTCAAAACGCAATGTTGCCATATACAAATACTTGGTGTCAGTTAGCCACGTGGTTGTACATGAAATTGCCATAAAATATTACCCTCAAATACATATATGAAAACAAAGCCCTTAAAATTGCACGTCGCAATAATGCAGAAATTACAATGTAACGCAACTAACATAGGTGGATGGCGTCTGATTCAAGTTCACGCTGGTTGCGTGACCTCTCCGACAACTTTCTCCTCATCGTCCATTGAGTTTGAAAAATACCAAAAGGGCAAAACAAATTAGTAAAGCAGAAGCATTATTCTGGGGGGAAAATGTCTGGCAAAAGGTACACAAGCAAAGGTTGATCAGTAAACTAAATTGACTATGGAAACCTACATCACTGAACAAAAGTTGTAGTGCGTACGTGACAGTGTCTTACCTCGCCAGCTCTCCTCGACAGACTGCCCAGAGGCAAGCGCCGCACTGACTTACCGTGGCTGCCTACGGGGTTCACATAAGCAGAAGTGCTATGCATGCAGAGTTAAATATTTTATTATAGAAATAAAATAGCACAAATTAAATTAAATACTGTTACATTTTGTAATTTTCTAATGAATTTTTTCATATTATTTCAGTGTCTCTTTATGACGGCATTCACACCGGAATATTAGTGTTCTTAATCTTGGTGCCGCGGGCACTTTGAATTTCATAACCAAAAATTTTTAAAATAACAACAAACACTTCAAAACATTTCAAGACATATTAAACCCTACAAACACAAAACACATTTTACACTGAAAAATAGTATTTATGTGAAAGTTCAAAATATTGGCCTCATTGCGCACGTGCAGGACACGTGACACGTGCGTGGTGAGCGCCGTCATGGGCTCTAGCGCCACTGGCTGTTAGCCTGTGTCAGAAGTTATGTTTAGATTTTACACACTTATGCACATGGTTACCTGTAGTAGACCAGGTCCCGAAGGTACTTAAGTACAAAATAATGAAACAAGGCTAGAGTTGCTAGTTGATATATTGGCAAAAGTGGGGGTGCACTCGTTCACAATACATATCCGCAGCCTGAAGTGGGCATGGCAATTGGGCCTGCCATCGGCCGAGGTGGCAAAAAAGTAGTGTTTGGCATGGTAAGAATTACACAAAGAAAATCTCCGGGGCCACGAGTCTGATGGAGATAAAATTACGAGCACGGATTGTGCAAACAAAACAAGAATTTCCGGTACTTAAAAACTTACACTATTGCAGGTACGTGGCTAGACAAATGTTTGAAGACTCCTGCGGTGCAGCACGCGTGTACTCTCTCAGCCCGCTGGAACAAGACTAAAGATGGTTGGGAGATGCCTGGCTAACTCTCCAGAGATCTCCTGGGTGCACTGAGAGAGAAATTTAACATAGCAGGTTTCACACATTGCAAGATGCATTTTGCACAAGATTTCATAAAAAATATTTTGTACTAGAATGCCAACTAAATTGTGTGTGAAACGAGTTCACACGCAGATAAATAAGAGAATACTATCTCGCATCAAAATTAGTTTATAGCCCTGGTGAGTACCAAACAGCCAAGGAAGTATTTGTTTCAAAGCTATCCCTCCAAAATATAATTGTTTTTATTTTATTCTCAGCAAACTGTCTATACTTCAATCCATGCTTTAAAGTTATTTTCTAGCAATGTTTTATTTCCCTGTATTCCTCTTCGCACATCTCAGATTATGATTTTATTTGTCTCTATATTGTTGAGTTTACAACAGGTCACATGACCAGCATACAAGGACCAATAGGATCGCAACTTGCATTGATTGCACGAGAAAAATAGGACCTGCTCCATCTCCTCATTTCATGCAAGATGTGCCTTGCACACAAACTTGTGCAAGATATTCTCGCGCAAGTTTGGCACTCATCTTGCATCATGTGAAATCTGCTTAAGTACGTAGTTGATAAAAAGTTAACACAAGAAATTACTAAAAAAACACTTAAGAAACACTGGAATAAATTATAAACAATTTACGACACGCCATATCTGTTAATTAGGGCCCCAGAGTCTTTATACAGGATTTATATCGGTAGCTGATAATTAATAAAACAAGCTGGAATGGGCTGGCAGGGCACATGGAGGTGTTACAAAGAATTAACATAGCATTTAAAATTTTCATTGACAGTTTAAGACATTTAAATTATGAAAATAATTAATATAAAGGAAAAAAATTTAGCTTTGGACAATTGGCATGGTGGAAGCCCGAGCTGCCAGTATATTTACGTGTTAATTTTAATTCAAATCAAATAAATAAATATTGCCCTTTTCAACAAACAAAATACAACATTAACACTGGAAAATCACGTAAAGAATTATGAGTGTCTTTGGCTCGTGTTCCGTATTGATACAAACCCACGTGGCTTCACATTTACAAGGTAATTATGCCTCACTTAAGGGGAGTGAAAGGAAGATAACACTTTCCCTTGTGATTTTCAGACTCTGCTTTATGGCGCACAGATAAGAATTGCACTGTACACGCATAGCACGGAGTTAATTCTTGGAAACAAGGGTTCAGTAATTCCCGTTCCTGCACTAACGACAGCGGTGACCCATATACGAGGCACATGAATCAGTGCACAAGCAGAGCAGCAGTGGTCTTTCTCCCGAGGACCATAACATGCAACCTTTAATAACGCTATAGTCTAGAGGACCTGCAAATACAAAGGTGACAGGTTTCAATTTTGGTGATTGCATCATAATATAGTACATAATCTTATTAAACTTACAGCTAGTAGTATTGAAACTCAACTCAAGGTGTATTTTAAACTATGGCAATATGCAAGCACTATGTTGCAATATTTATGTGTTAATCACACATAAGAAATTTGGCATTAATGTTTGAGAAGATAGTACTTATAATTAAATTTAATGCATTTAATTAATGTGTGTGTGTGTCTATATATATATGTGTGTGTGTGTGTGTGTGTGTGTGTGTGCGTGCGTGCGTGCAAATAGAAGAAATCTAGGTCCTTGCTGAATAAATTGCTACATCCTAAGTTTATAACTGACCGGAATTAAATTGAAGTAGTACACTTACAAAGATTTTTAATTTATGAAAAGTATACTTTATCTAAGATTACCAATTTACTTTTGGTGTGCCTATGTCTATGCTTGCGATTATTTAAAGCTTCTAAATTATTGTGGGTTAATTGAAATATGGCTTTATCAGTAGTTGATTTAGTTTGACATCCAAACTGCACAGGTGTTAGTATTTTTAACTTATTTAGAGGGTCAAATAGTCGTTTGTATATGACCTTTTCTATTATTTTTGAAAAAATAGTTAGCAGTGACACCGGTCTGTAGTTCGTAATATTTGTCTTTTTCACTTTCTTATATAGTGTGATTACTTTGCCAAATTTCAAGTCTATCTGGAAAATTGCCTGACTTTAAAATATTGTTACTGTTTGAGCACACAAAAATAATGAAACAAACCGTCCGCCATTACTTTGCGTAACTGCCATTTACCACCACTTGCAGCGCTAGTATGACAGTCATGTACAGCGTGCAAAACTGTATCAAGAAACTCAAATTAAACATTTTTACTGGTGCCAACACTTATAAAAAACAAAACAAAAAAAGGTCTTTATCACTAGGGTTCTTCAGCTGCTGTTCTACTCCGTTGGCAAAGGACAAATCTTGACGACAGGCCAAGCAAGCTCCCCTTGAGGTGTCCGGGGTAAAACCACTCGAATCACAACATCAGGGCCTGGAGGTACTGCAGCCACGCATGCCGTTTTCCACTTCAGCGGGGGCAGTGTTGGATTCTTCAAAAGGACCAGCTGATCCACACTGACATTTGGAGTGGGTTTGGTCCACTTTGCTCTCTGCTGAAGTGTGTGGAGATACTCCAGACTCCCACATTTCCAAATTCTCTGATGAATCTGAGTGACCATTTGCTACCTATTTCGCCAATTAAGAGGCAACGCCAGTAGATTGTGGTGTGGTACAGCAACAAGGGGTTCCCCAACAAGGAAGCGTCCTAGGGTGAACACATCAAACTCTGGACTTGCTGACATGAGCACAGAGGTAGTGAGTTGAGTACTGCAGATATCTGTGCCAGAAGTGTTGTTAACTCTTTGTACGTCAATAGCTGGTTGCCTACAACTCGCTTCTTGTGATGTTTAATACTTTTTATAGCGGCCTCCCAGATACCGCCAAAGTGAGGGCTGACAGGTGGGTTGAAATTCCATTAGATTTCTTGTTCAGTCAAACTGTCTGCTATTTGCTGCTTGTTAGCACCCTGATACAGTTCTTGGTGAACCTTTTTCAAATAATTTCTTGTCCCCACCATGTTGGTGCCATTGTCCGAGTAGATGTCTGATGGCAAGTCTCTGATGGAAACAAAACACTTTAGAGCTGCTAGAAAAACTGCCGCTGACAGATCTGTCACCATTTCATTGTGCACTGCTTTGGTGGACAAGCAGACAAACATGCACAGATACACCTTTAGTGCAGTCCTCTTGTGACTCACGGCTGGCATAGCATGGGCTACCACTTGCTGCCAAAGTCACTTTTTTCACTCACGGGCTGCCAAAGTCTGTCCCAACTGAATGGAAGACTCTCACCTAACTCAACCTAACCTTTAGCAGCACAGACATCACGGGGTTGATTGACCGAGGTTTGGCTCTAAAGCAGTCAAAACAATTATGTACCAACTTATGGATGAGTGATCATGCTGAGATGATTCCAATAATATTCACGAGTGAGATAGACATTGATTTTGGTCCAGCCATGATAGTGAAGCACAATTAGCTCTGCAAGTTTACTCTGACGTTGTAACAGGATGGGATGCTTAGCTGTTTCAGGTATCACTGCATTCTGCAACCTGCCGCCCACCTTGACAATTCCTTGCAAATCAATAAACGGTGCCAGTGCCTGGATGTTCTTGCTGCACTTTTCACCCTGCTTGACAAAAGTGAAGTCATCCTTGAAGTTGAACAACTGAACAATTTTTAACCCATATGACCAAGGCATTTCTCCGCTCTTCCAATGTCAAACCTGGCTCACATGAAAGTCTCTGTCTCAGAAAGGCTGCCTTTGCCTGCAGAACCCACGCCGTAACATACTGCAGTTTCCGTAGAGATGAGCGATTCTGGAGGAGGCTTAGCATGGTGTGATGGCCAGTGTTTCGTTTGCTGAAGCAGCTAGTCAGGATCCAAGAACAAATTAGACTGGCCCAGCAACTGGTCAGGCAGACATCCACGTGAAGCTGCGTCAGCCACATTACACTCCGAGGGAACATGACTCTATGCACTTGGAGGCACTACTGACTGTATTTCTGTGACTGTTGGCCAAGAAAGTTTGCAACCTGTGTGGTGACATTCTTAACCATGTTAACACAACTGTCGATCTATCCAAGCATGCTAAATTGTATCCTTTATCTTAGGTTGGATGAGTTCCAAGACATGTTGCCACGTGCAGCTTGCTTAACAAGTGTGCTGCACAGAGCTCAAGTTTTGGAATTTACATAGTTTTTAAAGGAGCTACCTTTGATTTTGCGATCACCAAGTGAACAGTGACTTCTCCATTCACTCTCTTACACCTATCATACATAACTGCTGCATAGGCCTTTTCACTTGCATCACAAAACCTATAAAATTGAACCTTGGATTCTCGTACTGGAATGAGTCTTTGTACTCTCACCAGAGATAACAAGGGTAAAGTAGGCTTGAAGGTCTCCCAATCACTTAACATGTCCTCTTCTACCTGCTGATCTCAACCTAGGCCTCTTGTCCACAGCACCTGGAGCATTATTTTACTTGCAGTCACCACAGGAGCTAACCAGCCACAAGGATCATACAATCATGCAATAAGGGATAGGATACCACGTTTGGTAGTTGGTACCATTGACACTTTTACCCTGCATTCCTAACACCTTTACTGAGCTTGTGCTTTCAAAATTTATAGCGCCTTCACTTGGATCAGTGCTGTTTACTACACTGCTATGAGTGGAACACCACTTGGTGCCCAAATCACAATGTCATCCATGAACACATAATGTAATGTGCGAGTAGCCAAAGGATACTCTGCACCTTCATCAATTGCCAGTTGCTGCATTGTTCAGAACGCCTGGAATAGTGAAGACACCAGGCTATATATCACTGTATTGAGTTCAAAAATACTCACTTTGTCACAAGGGGAGTTTTGCCAAAGGATGTACTGGAACTTCTGATCCACAGGGTCTATTACAACCTGGTGATACATTTTACATAGGTACATCAGCTGTTATAGCAACTGGTGATGAAGTCCTGAAGTTCAGCACTATGTCACCCACATCCTTTTGCAACTTAGGCCCCAACAGCAGCACACTATTTAGACACAGTCCACTGCTAGTCTTAGAGGAGCCATCAAACACAATGTGCACCTTAGTTGTCATACTTTCTTCACTGATGACTGCATGATGAGGAATGATTTATACTGGCTGACTGTGCAACTCTGATGTTAAGGATACAACAGCCTTCCCAATGGTCCCAACTGTTAACGTTCCAATCTGTGACGTGCGCTAAGGTCTCGTATTCATCCATGAACTGCCTGTATTGTTGAAGCAACTCTGGTGACCTACATAACCTACGCTACAGTCCCTGCAGTCGCTTAAGTGCATTACTATAAGAATCACCAAGTGTGACATCTGTGGCTGCAAAAGTAAGCCTCAACACATACCTACCCTCGCTGTCACGCATGTGGATATCCTGGAATTGCTGCTCACACCATTGGTCTTTAACAGACATGGAGGTTTTCTGAGGTAGGTCTTCAATTTCCCAGAATTTTTTCAGGGCAACATCAAAGTACAAATCAGTAGATACCAATAATGACTATGCTTGTTGGGCAGCCTGTGCACATGGTGTATTACTTGCCAACACCCATCCAAACCCAGTATGGAAGGCATGTGGACTCTGCAACTATCTCTCCAGACAGCAACAAGTTTATTGCACTGGGTGTGGCAAACAGTGGATCAGCCTATGGCAGCCCATCGAGATGCTCAAGACCTCCAACTGCAATTGGGACAGAAGACATTTCTCTGGTAATTTTTTTCACAATAAGAGCACTGCTGGTGATGTGAAGCTCTGGCGACCGAAGAGAACCAATTTCACACAAAACCTGCCTTTCTTGTTTCTGGAACCACAACGTTGCTGACACCAGCGATGTTCACTTCTGTCCGATATTGCACGAGACTTAGTAGTTGTACGCAAGTCTCTGTGATAAAGGAGGACTGAGAGGCTCCGTCTAGCAATTCATGAACCACCTGGAACTGTCCTGCCCCATCCTTCACAAGTATTAATGCAGTCTTTAACAAAACAGTGGAAACTTGACTGTCAATTTTACACCCTTCTGCTGCACACATCACAACTGCACTGTTGTCTCTGGCTTTGGATTCATCCTCGTCTCAGTTTGTGGGTGGAATCTTAGGTTTTGTCTGTCTGCAACGTGGAGGAGTGTGTGGTGGCCAACTGCACTTGCTCTGCTGCTTTTTCCTTCCGGTTCAGAAATTTCATTACTTGGTGGTAGGAAGGGAAATCCTCTTCCTGCGATATCTCAAATGCCTGCTTCAAAGTTATGTCCAGCTTCTCTAACAAGATATTGAAGAGAAAGAATTTGCACTTTTCAACTGGAAATTCTTATTCCTTCAGAGTAATCACGTTCTTTCACACGTGCTACAAATTTGCTGATAGCACCCTCACTATGGCTGTCAGAATTTTTTGCACATGGAGAGTTGCCTTAATGCGTACACTCAAAAACCTTTTCTCCAGCTGATCCCATATGTCATAATTCTTTTCTGTGACCAGTACATTACTCACTATGTCCTGTGCCTCACCTCTCAGACACCGCAGCAAATAATGAGTTTTTTGCACCTTTGTTAAGTGCGGAACATTGCCAACCATGGAATTGAATAATTCTGAGAATCCCTTCCATTCTGCACTGTTAGCACTGAAAAAAGTCAGTGGCAACTGCGGCAAAAAGGCAGCTTGCACCTCATGAGTAGTGTCCCTGGAAAACCTTACCTCTCTTTTTTTAGAAAGCAGTTTATTGTACACTATACGTATTTTGCGAAAAACAATCTTGTACGCTGCAAACTGTTCCTTAACCTCATTAATATCAATTTTGTTGTCTGCTGGTGGGCTAGCACACAACGCACACAAATTTGCTAATACCACGTTTCGTTTGTCAGTGACCTGCTGGAAGATTATTTTGAAGTCCTCTAACTTGGACTCCTCTTTAAGCAACTATTCATACATTTCACGTGCTTCATCTGCTTTGCTCACTAGAAAGCAAAAAATTGTGTTGCAACTCTCGTGTTTGTGTCACCACCAATTCCTATTGCCAATAGTGAACTGTTGTCACTCCTTACGTAAAATTTTGTGCACTTCTTGCATCACAAAAACTATCACCTGATACCATACACAGCAATACAGTTTATGATCCACTAGAAATCTTAGTTTATCATCCCGAGCAATATATTTGGCACCTCTAAGTCTCATATTTTTTGTAGCTCAAACAGCATGTTGCTGTAAGTTGTATTATTTTGAGGATACAGCATCACTTATCACGCACCGATAGTTTTCATTTTCCGTTACAATCCGGCCCGGAGGGCCAAAATGTTTGAGCACTCGCAGCTAATGACACGAACCATCTGCCATTACTTCGCGTAACTTCTGTTTACCACCACTCACAGCGCTAGTGTGACATTTACATACAGCATGCAAAACTGTCTCAAGTAATACAAATTAAAAATTGTTACTTGTGCCAACAATTACAAGTTAAACTTAAAGGCCCACAAAGCTCCTCGGAGCAGTATTTTATTACTTCACTGTCTAAGACATCATAACCACGTGAAAACTTTAATTCTAACATATTAATTATGATATTTATTTCAGATAGATTAATCATTGTAAAGTCTATCTCAGGAAATGCCACAGGAAATAAATTTTTTTGCATAATCTATTTGTTTAGTAATCATTGTATAATTATTTCCTGAATTTAATTTGTTTGCCAAATTTAAGAAATAATTATTAAATGCATTGGCAATAACAACATTATCTTTGGTACATAAATTATTAATTTCAATTTATAAATCTGAGGTATCCTTTGTGATGATTCAAATTTGATTATATCCCATATATTTTCATTTTGTTTGATGACCTACTTATACATTCATTATAATAATTACTTTTAGCATTATAAATGATCTTTTTTAGTTCTTTACAAATTTCTTTGTATTAGAACTTATCTTTAGGTATACCAGACTGTTTAGATTTCACGTTGTGTCCTTTTAGTTTTACAGAATGATTTTATCTCACTAGTAACCCATGGTTTCTTTAATTAAGGAGAGCAGGCCTCAAAATACCTTAAAACACAGTTGAGAAATTTGTTTGAGTATTTGGATTAGAAAAGCTATTTAACAAATTCGAAAAGACTAACCTTAATTCTGTTTTGAAATATACAATATTTTCCTTTGTTATTAGTCTTGATTTATTTACTACATTATAAACTACTTTATGATTACTCTTTACTATTTCCACTCTATATCTTTACATTTGAGCATCATGATCCGATAATGCATTTACAAGGTTCAGTACACAACATAATGGAACATCATTAGAATTAATAAAAAAAAGTTACTGATAATACTACATGAATTTGACTATATCCTTGTTGGAAAATCCGCAACGGAAACAAGATTATAGCCTTGCATTGTACTGCCCAAAAAACTTTTTTGTGGTCTGTCCAACATGTAATTAATATTAAAATTTCCACAAATGATTACATGTTTGTTATGGTTGTACTCATTACACAAAAGATAATCGAATGTGTAAACAAAATTTTTAAAATTACCACAAGGTGCTCTATAAACAAAGTAATACAGTAAAAAACCATCCAGTTCTACATAAACACAATAGATGTAAAGATGTTTAATGTGTTACTTCTATGAGAGTTTTAAATAAATCTTGTATCCAAGTAATTGTGTATTGACAGTATTGCTTTTTGTGAAAAAAAAAAAAAAAAAAAAAAAAAAAAAAAAAAAAAAAAAAAAAAAAAGTTATTGCTAAAGTAAGTTCCCACTCTTGAAGACAACTATAACTTTGGAAATTTTGAGTGCATTGGGGTAGATGCCTGATAGCTTTTTATTTATACATTGTTATTATTGATTATGGATTCAGACACAGCTTAAGATGTTTGGTTGAAATATCATTATAACCATTACTTAATTGGTTTTTGAGTTTGGTAATAAGATAAGCCACTTCATAGTGATTGGTCATTTACATCCACTCTGCCAAACTGCGACAGTTCATCACTGGGCCTAATTAAAATTTTCTGGGATAATTCAGTTCCAGTTGTGGTAAAACAGTCGCACAGCATACAGGCTCTTGCAACTGGTTGTTTTATTGTTTGTTTTTTATATATTTATTATTGCTGCTATGTGATGATTTTGTCCTGAGTGGTGAGATGAATTTTGTAACTAATCAAAATTAATGAAAACTGAAAACTATTGATTTCAAAAGAAATGCTTTGACAAATTTTTGGGTCCTCTGTACATACTTAATGAACATAACAATTGACCAAAATACTTACTTAGAGTGGTGTTCGGTCATGTACAATGCCCTGAAAAGAACATGCTGTGTGTACTATGTTTAGTTGTTTCTTAAAGACAAAATTTAGTAACATTTTAACATTTTTGTGTTGCAGGGAGCAGAGAATTTGACCACTGTTTGCTGTGGAATGGCTGAAGACAGGGAGGATGGAAGTCCTGGCGACGAATTAGAGCAGTTTGAAGTATTGGACGAAGTGGGGGAGGTGGAGGGCTGGGATGGCGAGTTCCCAGATTATGATGATGACGATGATGATGAGCAAGATGTGAATGATGCCTGTGCCAGTGAAGATATAATGGTGAAAGAGTTTTCTACCAGTAAAGTTGCACCATCAAAAGAGTCCTGTACAAGAACAGGTGCAAAGTCAAAAGAATCCTCAAGTAAAGATGCAAAGTCAAGAGAGTCCTCAAGTAAAGATTCAAAGTTAAAAGAGTCCTCATCAAATAAAGATGCAAGGCCAAAAGAGTCCTCCTCGAGTAAAGATGCAAAGTCAAAAGAGTCCTCCTCAAGTAAAGATGTAAAGTCAGAAGAGTCCTCCTCAAGTAAAAATTCAAGGTCAAAAGAGTCCTCCTCAAGTAAAGATTCAAGGTCAGAAGAGTCCTCCTCAAGTAAAGATTCAAGGTCAGAAGAGTCCTCCTCAAGTAAAGATGCAAAGTCAAAAGAGTCCTCAAGTAAAGATGCACAGTCAAAAGAGTCCTCAAGTAAAGATGCACAGTCAAAAGAGTCCTCAAGTAAAGATGCACAGTCAAAAGAGTCATCCTCAAGTAAAGATTCAAGGTCAGAAGAGTCCTCCTCAAGTAAAGATGCAAAGTCAAGAGAGTCCTCCTCGAGTAAAGATTCAAGGTCAAAAGAGTTCTCCTCGAGTAAAGATGCAAAGTCGAAAGAGTCCTCAAGTAACGATGCAAAGTCGAAAGAGTCCTCAAGTAACGATGCAAAGTCGAAAGAGTCCTCAAGTAACGATGCAACGTCACAAGAGTCCTCCACAAGTAAAGATGCAAAGTCGAAAGAGTCCTCAAGTAACGATGCAAAGTCACAAGAGTCCTCCATAAGTAAAGATGTAAAGTCAAAAGAGTCCTCCTCAAGTAAAGATTCAAGGTCACAAGATTCCTCCTCAAGTAACGTTGCAAAGTCACAAGAGTCCGTCACAAGTAAAGATAACACATCTGGTAAAGATGGGATGTCAAGTAATCAGTCCTCGCCTGGCAAAGATACCAAACCCACTCACATAAATATCTCATCCAATAGCTCTGGTAAACATGAAGTTAATAAGACTTCAGAAGATAAGAAGACTGAAACAAAGGGCAGTGAATCACAACGGAAGTCTACGGTAAGTTTTTTTTAAATTCCAGCTAGTTTCTGTTAAACATGGTGCATACTTCGGTCTTTATTGACTTATCATGTAAATGTCTAACTACCATGCAGTCCTTTGAGATATAAACAATTTGTTTTGGCTACATGCAAATTGTGTGGTGAATGTTAAGTACAGATAATATTTTACATGTTCAGTAGAACCAGTTCAATGGGGACCGGGGCTAATCCGGGATATAGTGTAAATCTGAGTTGACTGGAGATTGTGGGAGAAATAAATAAGACAAAGTGTTTACAGCAAATTTCTTTTATGTCAAGTCAATTGTTTACAATCTCAGCAAACCAGGCTCACTATACATGACAGTAAATTTGTGTGCACCAATTAAAACAATAACTGTGCATGTATTTCTTGCACTAAATGTATTTAATTCTCTAAAATGTTTATTTCAAAGTTGTAGTTCTCACTATTGTGCAAGGTGTTCTTTCTCTTCCGTCAGCTGGTTCACAACGTATTTGTGTGTTTAGACTTTTGGCAATGCTTGCTGATAGTGTTAAGCATAAAAGAAATAAAAAATGTAGGATTCCCATCAAAAGTTGAAAATGTTGCATTACATTTTCAGTAACACAATTAATTTTTATAGCTGGTGGCATTTCTACTGTGTACTTAAAACCTTTTCAACTTTTATGTATTTTGCATGTGAATACAACATTCCTCACTCATGATGTAAACAAAGATTCAGTGCATGGACAATGCTCTGTTAGTTGACTATTACTTTTTAATGAAAATTTGTCACTCCAATCCTCCCTCCCCCCCCCCCCCCCCCTCATCGCTTCCCTGTTACACACTCGTGCATGTACACATACACACTTTTCAGTGTGTCCAGCGACCTGAAATCTGCATTATGACTTAAGAATGGCATAAAGGCAACTTACGGTAAAGAATCTGCGCCTTCTTTAAAAGTCTGAAATACCAAAGTGTCTTGCTAGTACCGGTGTCAAGGTCAGGGTGCATACAAACCAAGGTCACACTGAGAAAAGGTAGGAAACAATAAAAGGATGTCAATGGAGACCCCTGCTGTGAAGGCATTTATGAACATGCTTTAAATGTGATTTGAAATGTTTACCTAACTTTGGTTGATAAGTAACTTCCTCTTTCCCTATTATGCCGTGATCAGCTACATGTTTTCGCGTTAATCATATGTCAAATAACATGAACCACAATTGTTTCACAGGGTCATGCAAATGTACCCAAGATGTTAAAACATTCATATTCCTGTTCCCGGATGCAAGCTTTGAACTGGGGAGCATTATTAATTGTCTGTTAATGGCTTGTTACGTCATGTTTAATGAGTTGTGTAAGGACAGTCCATATCTTCTCTGAGAGAAAAAATTGTAGCTTTGGAATAGTTTAATTCATAGCTTCTGGGGGGCGTAAATCTCAAATTTTTTCGGGAGGGTGGGGAGGGACAGACCGGGACAGTTGCGATTGGGGGCTAATCCTAGCTACTAAAGTCGCCACGTGTATGCTACATATTAATTAAAGAGGCAGCATATATGTTGCAGACTATTTTGCTAATATTTCTACATTAATTTGAAGCTATATATTTCACACCCAAGTCTTTTGGGCCCATACAAGATGAAAAATTTACGCTTAAATGGGTGCGATACAACTTTAGAGGAGGCGACTGTACTGCCATCTGTCAGCCACAGTGCCCAGCTCGCTTCTGAAGCCACACCTTCATGAAACGACTTGTTTCATGTGTAAAATTTACAAACAAATTCCCAGAAATTTATATTTTCTGTCAGCTCTATATGTATTTTTAATATAAAATGTATTTGTGAGCAGCAATTCTGCTTGCTAATAACTTCAATTCAGTCTGTAATCACAGAGCCTTTCTGAGGTCCGCTTGCCATTTTGCCCGATCTCGCCTGTTTTATGAACTAATGTCACTTTTAATCGTAAAATACTTTATTATTATGAATGAAAATATACTGTAACAATTTTCCGGAATTTGTAATACTTCCAAGTTTCACATAATATGCAGTAACGTCCAATCTGCTACTTCATAAGAATAACAAATAACATCTCATTAGACGTCAAACCAAATTCGCAGTTTATAACAAATTATGCTTCATGTTGTGCTTTTAAACAACCTAGCCACACGACTCTAGTTATATGTATACTCAGTTAAACGGATGGGTTACAAATGCAAGTGTAGTCTTTTGATTAGAATATTATTTCAAGTGTTGTGGTACTGTATTGAATTTTAATGCAGATAATCTATACTAATATATAAAGAGGTAGTGTTTGTAACTTTGTGTGTTTGGATGTAGGAGGTAATCTTCGAAACTACTCATCCGATTTAAAAAATTATTTCACCAGTAGAATGCTACGTTATCACTGAGTGTCATAGGCTATATTTTATTTTAAAATTCAATAGGGTTCCCTACTAAAACTCCAATAATGTAACCCAAAGTGTAAATAAATGACCTATAAAATTTCTTACATTGCGTGCGCTGCGAAAACTATTGATGATAGAACAAAATAATGTACTACGGCTTTGCAGATCACATCATTATCTACAAAAAGTGTTGCGACACCATATGTCTAACTATTATAGTTATGTCACAATAACTATTTTTTTATTTTAAAAACTGAATTAAAATGCCGCCGCTAGAAATGGCACTTTATTTGTACCTTGGTATTAATCCTTATCAAAATAAATTTCTTCACGTTCAAGACTGGTTCAGTACCTGTATACTACTTTTTGAATTATTGGGGAACATGTTAGGAGGGCTTATATCCTTAAAAGCATGATAGGAGTACCGACTTTTAATGATAGTTCATGAGGTGGCAAGCCAGAAGGATTAAGCGAATTTAGAAAATCTTGAGGAAATTGGACGACATCATCAACATTGGTGACTGTGTCAATCGACTTATAGGTTTTGACTTGGCCGGGAACTCTTTGTATAATGAGATTGTTGATTTCATTGACAGTGTCGTTCCTAGGTGATACTATTGCCCTGGAACACAACCAGTGAAAGTCGCCTAGGAACGACACTGTCAATGAAATCAACAATCTCATTATACAAAGAGTTCCCGGCCAAGTCAAAACCTATAAGTCGATTGACACAGTCACCAATGTTGACAATGTCGTCCACTTTCCTCAAGATTTTCTAAATTCGCTTAATCCTTCTGACTTGCCGCCTCACGAACTATCATTAAATGTCGGTACTCCTATCATGCTTTTAAGGAATATAAGCCCTCCTAACATGTGTAATGGCACAAGATTGCTCATTAAAGACTTGATAGAAAATTTGATTGTCGCGACCATCCTCACCAGTCCAGCAGCCGGCCAGCTGGCAAACATCCCCAGGATTCCCATGATTCCCACGGATTTGCCAATATCTTTCAAACGGTTGCAATTTCCCGTAAAGACATTGTTCGCGATTACTATTAATAAGTCCCAGGGTCAAACTTTCTCTTTGGTTGGAATCGACCTACGAAAAGAGTGTTTTTCCCATGGCCAACTATATGTTGGTTTATCACGAGTTGGAAGTCCCGAGAAACAGTACATTTTGCTACCAAACAATAACAGGACGTCAAACATTGTCTACAGAGAATGTCTTAGCCAATAACATATTAAATACTTCTATCTCAGATAAATTACATTGGAATATAATGTATATTAATATGAAAAATTATAAAAAAGTAAAAAAAATATCAAATAAAAATTGCAAAAAACTTTAAACTATAAATTATTTAATTAATTATTAAATTATAATGTGCTTTTTTTAATGCTTTAGGAGAGTTTACCCAACCTAATTAACGCCGGGTTAAGCAGTTTTTTTATCTTAATTGCACCCGTGCGAAGCCGGGGCGGGTCGCTAGTGTTTTGAATATATTGCACCATATGAATGGAATTGACAGAAAAATAAAAATGGTAGTAGTAATATGATGAACATGTTACCCTCGTAAATCAAACTAAGACTTATAATTTGGCTAATTTTCTGTGAGCATTATGATGATGTATTGCTGTCGCCCTTGCTGTCGTGCTCGGGAGGCATACCAGTGATGCTCGCTCGTGCACCAGCCACCATGGCCGTGGGTGAAGTGCATGGGTCCTGACGTTTCATGCAGAACGGGTCAATGATCTATCCCCTGACCCGAACGACCCGCCTCGCTAAGAGTAAACAAGTGTATAGGCAGTTCATGGTAAAGTGAGCAGTTTTTGAAGCTGTTTATCAACATAATAACCAATAAATACATTTCATTTTTAGCCTCTGACTTTTAGTTTTTGGTATGGTGAGTGTATACACTGTGTTTATTACTCACATGGCAGGGTTTACATTAAAAAGTGGCGGAAGGATATAAATTGGCTGAAGAAATAAAGTAACTAGGGGCTTCAAAAGTGCTCACTTTAGCATCAACGGCCTATATACGTGTTTAGTATGGTAAAGTGCTACATGCCCCGAAAAGCAGAGTCTAAAGTAAACACAGGAAAATGTTATCTCCTGTTTGCTTTCCTTGTGTGAATTGTAATTAATTAAAGAGTGCCCGACCATGTGGCTTCCGTAGTGAAACAAACTTTTAATAGGCGACTCTCTAAAATCATTACATAATTTTTTGTTCATGCTATTTAATTTTTATTTTAAAAGGGCGTATTCTTATTTTCAGTTTTACGTAATTGTAAAACGTAGTTGACCTTGGTAGTTTCATCAGTCGCCATACCAAGCGCCCAAACTTGAATTTTCACTTAGTTCATTAAATTAACTTAATTTAATAAAGTGTAATTGAAGGGCTATTTAGATGTCTAGTGTGTTATGTAATTTTGTTGTAATTTCTTATTTATTTTGCAAGCCCGATCAGGATTTTTCTAGCAAACTCAATTTATCCGACACGTAGTAACAGAAACACTGAATTTCTAATATTAATAAAAACATTTAGGAATTAATGTCTTAACTCCTCAGAGTATTTCTGCTGTGCTTGTTTCTGTTTTGTACATGTATTTAAGTGTATATGTATAAATTTGGTTTTCCTTTATGCAGCTGGTGGGAGATCTCCGTTAGGTAACGGCATCTCCGCGCCATCCTCCACATTCTAGTTCGGCGGGCCAAGGAGAGTGCATGCGTTCGGTCGCGGGTAACTTCATCATCTTTGTCTAACCAGTAGCTGCAATAGTAAGTGTATTTTTATCCGGAACATTAATTATTTTCTTTTCTCTCCCCCCACCCCTCGCATTCTCGTCTCCGTAGACTCACTGCCCCAGAGATTTTACTGCTCTTAAAATTTCCACTCACTCTGAACAGTGCTTTTATCCGTGTCTGCCAATGGCGGGCCTAATACGCCATGCCTGCACTGTTCGAGGGATTCGTATCAGTGATTGTGTGCTTGTATGTATTATCTCACTCAATCAATATAGTAATTGCATTGTTCTTCTTTTTATTTCATTTTAATGTTAGTTTCACCTTGGGTTCTGGCCCACTCCAGAAAATAGGTCCACATGCTCATTTATGAACTATAAAAGTACTAAGGGAGTTTTTGTTATATTTCGTCCACAAACGTGTGCTGCGAGAGGGATTCGCCACATGGCTGTCGACCTACTACTGCCCTGAGAACCAGAGTACATGTGCTCACATGTGCAATGGATGAGCTGGGCCCTACCGGAGTTTACAACTGTCCATGCATCTGGGTTTCTCCTAAATCCGTCATCTCTCATCCCTCCAAGCAACCAAGCCACGTTAGTATTATTTCTGTGGTTGTGCAAATATTCAGCATACTGAAACGAATACAAAAAATTACAACTTTAATTTTCATTTTGGTAAGAAATTTGTTTACTGAAAGTTGTAACGAAATGAAAATTCTCTATTTGGATGAATTTTCGGGTGTTAAATGAATGTTTATTTAGTCTACCAGCAAAGAAAATTTTCGCTTATAAATTATTTTCTTTGTTTTCATTATTTTATAATTGAAATAACTACATAAAACAAAAATTTTAATGTAGGCAAGAATCCTTGTGGTAAATACTCCATCATATCCTACATTTTTTTCAGGAAGTACGTAATTTTACCTCCTGGTACCCAGCCACCTCCCACACCAGCGGAAATAATTTAGTAGACGCTAAGTTTGCCCGAAAACTAAGGATTAAAGAAGAAAAATGTCATGGGTGCTTGCCAGTGTGGGTGAAAATTTGTTTGTGCGCTACCTGAAGTGTCTTCCTTTCAGGCTGGTTGTAATCTGTTAGCGGGCAGCAGGTGCTCACGGCTAATGTCGCCATGCGCGCTACCCACACTCCTCACACCAGGATGTCAAAAACCTATCCTGATAGGGTATGGCATGGTACACAATATCTTTGGATGCCAGTTTAAATCCTGTTGCAACCACTTTCCCATGTCAGCCAAACTGCATCAAAGTTAAATAACTGAATTTCTAGAACACATTTGAAAGGAAAGCATATCCACGAACATAGTAACAAGCCTTATTTCCAATTGCTGATGAAATCTTAACTACAACTTCAGAAAAAGCAAATGCATCACAAATACACATGCAAACACAGCCAAAGTGTCTGAAATTCTGATAAGCAATTACATTTTCTTGCAAAACAAAAGAAAATTAACTAAATATTTCTGTTAAGTCAGTATTAAGTGTGTCCTTATATAACTTATTTGATTTGGGGAGGTAATAAGTTTATAATATTACTGCATTTTTTTTGTCAAATCTATTTACATGGTGACAATATATTTGAAACACTATCCATATCGAAATCCAAAATTACAAACACTTGAAAGATTATTGTAATCTAAAGACTGAACTTGCGTTTGCAACTCTTTCATTCGTTTCGCTGAAAGCACGTACAATTAGAGTTGTGTGCCAAGGTGTGTAGTTAAAGGTATGACGTACATTAAAACTATGACGCATTGTTTGTAAATGGTGAATTTGCTTTAACGTCTTTAATGAGATGTTAATTGTGGTTCTTATACAGTAGTAGTTTGGACATAACCATGTATGTGAAACCTGGAAGTTTTAAGAATTCGGGGAAATTGTCAGGCAGCACATTTTCATTCCTAATAATAAAGTATTTCGTGATAAAAAGTGGTGTGTGTTCGTCAAAAAGGCGAGATAGGGTAGTTTCTAAAAGTGACTATTTATAAATTAATTGTGGTACCAAGTGCACCTGGATGACAATGTATCAAGTTCACATAAATATTATTTACTGCAGAAATTATTTTATCACAAAATGGTGCATGGTTGTTTTAATAAATATATAAATTTTTATTTTGCTTTGTTGCCGAAGTGAGAGGGGCGCATGAGAAACAAGACGGCATACCGACTTCAGAAAGGTTGTGTGATAACAGCCCAATCGAAATTATTAGCAAGCAAAATCACTGCACATGTAAATATGTTATATCAAAAACTGTATAGAGCTTGCAGAAAATACAAAAGTGTCATTTCATACGAGTGTGACTTCCAAAGTGAACTGCGCGTGTTGGCCAACAGATTGCTGCACAGTTGCCTATTCCACTGCTGTATCATATGTATATCTATAATGTCCTTTTAAGAGTAAATTTTTCATCCTCTACTGGTTTAAAACAACTCGGTTTGTGAAATATATTGTGTCAAATGAATGTTCAAATATTTAAAAACTACTCTTTAATATGAAGCATGCACTTGGCGATTGCTAGCACTAGATAGAGCGTAGAAGAAGAAAGAAACAAAACAAATTTCTCACATGGTTTATGTTCGATTTGATTTGAAGCACTTGCCACTATTCTAGAACAAAGGTATGTTTATGCTAATAACAATTGTTTTGTAACAACATGAAATAAAATAGGCCTACATAAAAGTTTTTTTCTATGTATTACTACCTGCCTGCATGTTTACCAATGTCTGTTGTGCAAAGGCAGGGCTGTTAGAACACCAAAAATTAAAGTTTGTTTGAATTGTTCATGCCACAGCTGATGTAGAATTTGGTGTATGGTATGTTGTTAGTTTCATTTGACATGTTGCCACACGTCTTTCAAAAAATGGAATTCTTTGTTGAAGTAGACTTTAAAAGTGTAACGCGGTATTACCTTTCCAGTATGCCACAATTTTTGCCCAAATGCTGTTTTCAGGACAGCAGGAAATAAATAATGTGATTGTTGTTATTTACTGCAGTGGTAGGCAGCTTCACTATTATTTTCTTTGCAGTTATATTCTTGTTATTTTTAATATTGGCCATTAGTCATTTACTATGGCATCATAATTTTGAGTGAAAACTTTTTCAATTACTCTTACTTCAAGTAGTGATGATATGTGTAATTAATTTAGACATTTTTTTAATGGTTACAATTTTGTATTTACGAACCCATCTGTGTGTGTATGACATTTGAAACACCAGGTTTACAAAAGTTACTAGTTGTTTTCTAATGCAGCATTGCGAAGCGGTGCAATAAGTGAGGCTGGCCCATGGCAATAAATATATTTCACCCTTGCTTTTGTTGGTGTCGGACGACGACAGCACAGGAAAAATATTAAGTTTAACCATTCGTTGTCAAGAATCTATTTGCTAGCATGTTTACTTATGGTTTGTACTTTTTGTTAGGTTTTCAATGCTGTTTTTTCCTGGATATGGTCTTCAAGTGCATTCTCCTTGCCGGTAGTAAAGTATTCACTCTAAAGCATATAGCAGCTTGGCCTGAGATGACCTTTGTTGCAGACCAAGTGTCACTTAATAGTGAAACCACGTTCAATTTTGTCGTCTGTCTGCGTTTGCGCATCACATTGTATCTCTTTATCATTAAACTTGTTTTGCAAACTATACGAACGTTCACAGATTGGCTACACAAGTTTTATTCTACTTGATAATTCCTTTGTGACACAAATAAATGTTCACGAAACCCTTTCATTGACTATAAATACATTTACAGTATTTAACTTTTGATAGATACAGTTGGCAGCATAATACGTATATAGAAAATACATTTTATTACTGTATTTATAATTGATGTGTTTCAAAACCAATAAATTAAAACAATTTATGATTAGGCACAGTAGGCCTACTTATGCAAAAATATTATAGTAAAGCCTCTGTTCAAAAACTTAACCATGACTGAAAAGCTCAAAGCACATTTAAAACATACAATAATTTCGGGTACAATTTTATAGCGCGTTACAATACGTTACTACCAAACTCAAAAGAAATCTCTTAATGTTGCTCAAACTATTATTAATTAAAGCTTGTATTTACTACTGTTATATAATCATTGTTGACCAAACAAATTAATAGAGCGTTTAAAGGAAGAAGGGCAGCCTGAGGGGGCTCTTTAGAGCCTTCAACCTATAAAATTGTGAATAAAAAATACAGTAAAATGTTACATAAAAATAGGCATAGTGCAGAACAATCTTTCGATCCTACCAAAGTCCTAAAATAAAAAATAATAATTTGACAATACAATGATAAAAGGTTCGTATTGCGCCTACTTGCAAGCTGTGTTGAAGCAAGGAAAGTTGAATGAGAGACTGGGCCGCAGAGAAAATCAACATAAAACACGTTAAAAATTTCAAGGAAACACACAGTTAGCAGTACTTAGATACACTGAAACTCACATTGGAAAGGCTATCAAACTACAATTTAGAAAAATACCGCTAAGACTACGTACCCACTACAAGACAAATCTACGTCACACATTGAATAAAAAAAATCACCAGAGCCCTATTCTGAATAAATGCTCACCCCACAACTCACCGTTCATAGCACGGGCACATTACTCCTAAGTTACAAAATCATTTTGCGTTGTGGAAAAATATGACAGACAATTTTGACTAGGTCGTGTCATATGTGGCTGGCTCAGGTGGTAACAGCTGGTCTTGATACATGATGCAGGTTCAGCAAGGCTTATGGGGTAGACACAATGCATGACAATTGGCAAAAGACACGGGCCACCAGAGTGAATGCCCTTAAAGCAATTAAGAGAAAAGTAAAAAAAAAAAAAAAATGGTGAGACACAGCAGGAGGGGAAAAGAGGGTGGTAAGAGAGGGAAATCAATAGAAGAAAGATGAGTTCACCACCGCGAATATCACTGAGAAGAACAAATGTATGAATATAAATTAACAGTGATGGCAGTGCCGCCGCCGCAATCCCCACCTCGAAAATGTTGTTCTGGCAACTTACTCTGTAGTCCATAATAGGAGCATAGGAACCAAAAGATAAAGGTATAGTTGCGTCTTAAGGTAGGAGACGGTCACACAACATGGGCACAGCATATACCGTATATAGTCTTCTGCTTGTGCAATCATACCAACAAAGCCACTGGGAAATCTGTGGAACCTCTGTATGGCGCAGGCCTAGCGCACCCAGGGGAATTTGTCATCCATGGACCAGACTTGAACCCAGAAGCTGCAGGCTCTGAGGTGAGAGAAGGGGAGAGCAAGTTTCATTCTCAAGAAGTGCGCACCAATCAGAAACACCACATTCAGAAATGGCTTCCCCTTAACAGAACGACCTCCTATACCTTTGTTCCCAGGTGATCATGTTTATGTGCAAGCATACCACCTATCTACTGCCAAACAGAATTTTGTGTGGGATTCGCCCCTAAGTAGACTGGCCACACTGAGTTCTCGAAAGAATTAGCAAGACATCATACCTAGTACAAACCAGACCTAGGAGGAGATTTAAGGTCCATAGGGAAGATATTCATGCAGCATCTGTTCTGGATGACAACAGAGAGCCACGTCCACTTGCCAACCAGGTAGAAGTGCGAGAAGAACAAACGGACAAAAACTTGGAAAGTGTTGCGGAGGCAGAAAAGAGTGACATCTTGCCATCTAACCCAAGCCAAAGCCTCAATCTGAGTGTGAGTCAAACGCCATCAGGAGGGAGGTCACCTCTGGATTTCCGTGGTTTCCAAGTTACCACACCGCCTGTTACCTTGCCCGTCATAAAAACTGGTCTTAGGCCGGTAACAGAAGAAATTAGTGATCTGTGGGGAGGGGAAACCTCACCCCTCAAGTTTTGCAGCTTCCCAGCTGCCGCACCGCCTACTGTCATCCCCACCACAACAATAACATAGTGGTCGGTGGCAGGGGAAATAAGTGACGTGTGGGGAGGACAGTAGTCACCTCACGACTACTGTGGCTTTCCAGCCAGCTGACACCACTGAGTTTTAGTGGGCAGCACCACAGCTTATCGACGCCAAGTGGATGGAGGTGCCCACCTGCGTATCCAACAACGAGCGGCAGTAGAGAAACGGGAGTAGTTCTGCCACCAGCTCGACCTGTTTATCGGTTTATCACACCCAACCTACTCACACCATCAACACAGCAAGCGACCTCGCTTCAGGCACCGGCAATGCGCCAGCCAGAGCTCAGGCATGTTCACTCACGCAACCAAAACACATCCTTCCGCAGGCCCCAGGACAGGGTCCCCTGCAGTCATTACGGACGTCCAGCATTCTTGACGTCGTCAGCAACCACCAGAGATGTCACACGAGGTAAGGAACTGATCATTTCACAGTATTGGCAGATGGAGGGCCTTGTACGCCATGCCCTCTTTATTCTAGGGACTTGTGTGTTTGATTGTATGTGTATTCTCTCTCAATAAATATACGTGATTGCAGTGTTCGTTGTCTTATTTTAATGTTAATTTCACCACAGGTCCTGGCCCACCCAGAGTGTTAGTCCACGTGTTCATTTATGTAATTTAAAGGTATTAGAGACTTTTGTTGTATTTTATTCTTAAACGTCAGCTGCGAGAGGGATACGCCACGTGGCTGTCGACCAACTACTGCCCTGAGAGCCAAGAGTCTACGTGCTCACTTATGATATAGATGAGTTGACGTCCTACCGGAACTTATAATTATTCTGTTATAACTAGCCATGAATCTGGGTTTCTCTCAAACCTGGCATCCCTCGCCTTTCACAAGCTGCCAATCCACGTTAAACCATTGAAAGTCAACCATACTGTTTAAGTCTACCAAAGATGGAATTATTGAAAACACGAATTAAAGAATTGCTAGATAAAGGCGTTATCCATGTTCAGGTATGATAGTCCGACATTTTTGGTCCCTAAACCCAATGGAAAACAACGTTTAGTCTTGGATTACAGAAAGGTAAATAAAAAAATCTAAATTGAATTGGTGCCCTGGCCCAATCTGCATTCAGCTTTTGACTGGTTTGGTAAAGCCAAAATTTTCACCACGTTTTACCTAAATTCTGCGTACCATCAAATTCCCCTCCAGAAGGAATCCAACCATATTACTGGATTTTACGTACCCTGGAATCCATACCACTTTACCATAGTGCCTTTTGGCCTGACAATGGGAGCACAGGTTCTGACCAGACTCCTTGACAAAATCTTCCATGATGTTAAGTTCAAATTTGTGTACAATTATTAAGACGACTTAGTAGTATACTCAGAAAATTTTGAGGAATACATAGAACATTAGAAGGAAATTGTAGGCCATTTGAAAAAATCCGGTTTAACTGTCAACCTCTCCAAAGTGAATTTCGCAGTTAAGGAAATATCTTTTCTTGGCCACATCATCTCTTCAAAAGGAATAGCTATTAATCCTGAGAGGACTAAATCCATAAGAAATTGTCCACAGCCACATGATGCAAAAAGTATAGCCAGATTTTTAGTAATGATACAGTTTTTTGGTAAATTTATTCCTAACCTTCCAGAAAAAGCGGCCCCTCTAAATAGGCTTCGTGAGAAAAATGAAAAATTTGAGTGGACTCTGAACAACAACACGAGTTTGAGACACTTAAACAAGACATCATAAACCTACCAGTCATAAGAATGCCTGATTTTTCCAAGCAGTTTGTTCTTTAAACATATGCGTCAGGAATTGCAATAGGTGGTGTACTTTCGCAGGAAGTAGATGGTGTTCGGTTACCCTCACGCAACAAGAGAAAAAAGTCTCAACTATTTACGAGTCAGAATGTCTAGCCATTGTGTTTGGTATCGAGAAATTTAGACAGTATTTGGAACATGCTGAATTTCTGCTAGAAACAGACAATATAGCGTTGTCCTGGATTTTGTCCCATCCCCTACAGTTAGGGAAAATTGGTCGCTGGGCGATAAGGATCTCTTCACTGAAATTTAAATTTCAACATATCAGAAGGACACAAAATATTTTCGCAGATGCATTGTCTCGCATGTTCGAAAATTTGGATTGTCCCGAGCCTAACAACAGTTTAAGTTTTAATATCTTGGTTGAATTTGCTTTAGCTTTTGAAAGTATCCAATCTCATCGGGAAAAGGATCAGGAATGAAAAGTTATCATGGAAAACCTCAAGTCTGGAATAGAGCAAAAACATTAATTATTGTCTTAGGGCATGCTTTACTGTACCACGAAGGGAAATCAGACGTGCATTGTTCTGCTTTCGGAGTTAAACCTGTGGCTTCTGAGTACTACTATTCTTCTCCAGTGGGTGTACACCTTGGAACATAAAAGACCATAGAAGCAGTCAATCAGGAACCGTTTTATTTGGAAAAAGGATTAACTCAGAAATTGCATACGACTTAAGGCGTAACATCTATGCACCCTGAGCAAGTCTGCTCAGAATACGCATTTAGGCCTAATGGCATTGGAAGTTTCAGAAAGACCTATACAAAAGCTTTTCGTTGACGTTGTGGGTCTTTTCCCTAGAAGTGAGGCAGGCCACAACATGTTGTTGGTTGGTGTTGATGCTCTTTTAAAGTTTGTTTTCTTAGTATCTCTCAGAAAGGCAGATGCTATATCTACGATACAAACAGTTCAAGCCAATGTTTTTCAAAATTTTGGTGTACCCTCATCAATTGTATCGGATAATGGTTCCCAATTCACATCCAAGCTGTTTAGAGACATGTGTTTCTCATATAGTATTAAGCCCATCACCTTGTTCCCATCCCTGCCTTCACATGCAGATCGTTTCAACTGCAACCTCTGTTCAGCTTTAAAAGCTTTCCAAGCGAAGGATCAGACTTGATGGGACAAGCATTTACGTTGGTTGCAAATGGCTTTCAACTCTGCTCACCACGCGTCACACAAGTCGACTCCTTTCAATTTGATGTTCACGTACTTGCCAAATAATCCACTGTCAAATTTGTGGCAATTAAGTGACCTTCTCTCCGATGATACTCAAAACATTAGTGAAGTTTGGACAGCTGCCCTCAAAAATCTCAAACGGCTCATGGGAAGACCCGTGTCAAGTATAACAAGCACAGGAAAAGTAACCCATATAAGGTTGGAGACATTGTTTTGTTGAAAACTCTCAGTGGACAAAAGGAATGGCTAAATTGTCATTTCATTGGTCAAGTCCGTACGAGATCAAACGTTTTTCTTCCTCTGTGACATCTCGACTAGTCAATATGTTAAATGAAAGGTTGGAAAATATCTAGGAATTTCAAATGAGAAAAATATGGTAGTCCTGATAAGTGTAAGAGTTCCTCCAAGTTTTTGTATAGATTTTTTATGCCTATTTTTAAGTTTAGTTGTCAGTAATTGTGCATTGTAAAAATAACACACATGTTTCTAAAATGTGATTGCCGTAATGGACGTAAGTGGATTAAGCCTTTCTTTTCAGTCATATGTCAAGTTTGTGTTAAAAATGTTGATGTTGGTGAAGTCTAATAGTGGTAATGTTTTTGTGACCAGCATCAGATAAACAAGATGCGCTTTGTGAATGCCATGATCAACCTCTCAGAGGAGCTGAAGCTTGCAAGTGACTACCACGACTGGGTAGAGAAGGAGCGCGAGGACGGAATGTTGTTCCCGGTGTTCGATATTGACCAGCCGCCCGAGCCCATCCTCTTAAGCAGCTGCCAACTTGTCAGTGGTGAGTTGCCTTTTTGACAACTGGTTATTCTGACCACTGTCAAACAGGGTTGCTACAGGACTGTAAAATTCTAGAAAACAGGTGACGGATCCTGGTAATTCAAGCCTGTATATTCTATTCTTGGTAAAGTGAGCACTTTTGAAAGCCCTCTCATATAGAATGATAGTCAACAAATCTATTTTATTTTAGGCTTTAGGCGTAAACTTCAGAGTGCAGCGGAATATGGACACTGTGTTTATTACTTACATTGCAATATTTATTTTTAAATGTGGCAAAAGGATAAAAAATGGCAGAAAGGAAAAAGTAACTAGTGCTTCAAAAGGGCTCACTTTACCGTGAACCACCTATAATAGCCAAACAATGTGGTTTTCTGTTTGGCCAGACATTCTTTGTACAGTGCAAGGAGTTTTTCTTCAAACTGATGGGAACTGATAAACACAGTAGAACCTTGATCCCTCGCAGTTTCCAGAAATAACGAATTTATGACGTGTCAGTCACTATAAATATTTTGGGAAATTTTTGAGCAATATTGACACACCCGCAAACCCCTGTACATCAAAATTCACAATTTTTGCAAGAAGTCTGTGTTCAATTATTTCGAGTGCAAAAATTACAATTTTTAAATGAATAAATTAATTTTTATAGGCAGCTGTGTTTTGAAAAAGATGATACCTGAGAGTTGTATACTTAGCATCCACTTGTCACCAAAAATGTTAATAAACATTGAGTGGCATAAGGTTTTACCAAGCTTTGTGAGTCCACGTTCATTTGTCTCGAGCATGAAAATTGCACACATTTTTAAGGACATGAAATTTTTTGTGCATGAAATCATTGAAATGCAGTGAGAATAAATGCCAAAAATGATGTAAGTTATTTAAATACCTTTAGTTGTATAAAAAAGTTGCGTAAGCACATTTCAGTCGACTCCCTATCTATAGTTTTTCAGGGCACTGTGAAAAAATTGCTTACATGTGGGGTTCCAGTAGATGAGGGTTTGGCATGCACATTAATAAAATACAGTTTCGGACATTATTATACTTCATTTCGAGTATGAGATTTGTACATTATTGTGAATAAAGTTTAGCTAATAAATGCAATAAAAATGGGAATTAAAAAAAATTTATTTCTATATTTTACTGATGGGTGGGTTCCACTTTTTTACCGGTTCCTGGTTATCTGTTCGGTTCTAAAAAATAATTTCTCGGTTCTTGATTCTCGGTTTTCAGGACTAAGATATTAAGTGTTTCAATTTGAGTTTGGTGGCTCCCCTTATATACAGTAGTTGAATATCTTTTTAAATACCTACCACATTTTGCCTGTTCTGTAAAGCAATGTTAGTGATTTAATTAAAATAAAATATTGTTGCATTACAAGTCAAGTTCATTAAAAAAACTAAAATAATTGACATGTAGGCCTACATGTTGACTTGTGCTGCTTTCCTGTTTATTTACTAAACAATTACGACTCGTCAAACTCGCGTATTTCTACATAACCCGAGGAAGGGTGAAACCAGGCAAAATCTTTCACGAGTGTCCTTAAGATTGCCAATACCTTGGATGGAAATTCTAAACACATGAATAGAAGGTTGCGAAAGCTGTCAAGAAGCACCCCCCCCTCCCCCCGATGAGAGCCTATAAGCCGTCACCTGCCTCGGGGCAAGCCGAGCACGCCTAAGATTGCATGAAGCCAATGCCAAGCAAAGGGTAGATTCTCCCACCCCAGTCTCGTACTAGAGAGATCACGAGGCGATGGCACACCTCCCACTCCGGGCCGGCATGCACCTATCCAGCGGACTCTATAAGGCCGTGCAGGCCCGGGCTCAGAGTTATTTCCTTCTCCAGTAGTTCACCTCTACACTCTATGTGCTGGGGCTCTCTACTGCTACCAAGTCTTCAGCAGCCACCAGTGACTGTCACCACTAGTTACCAGAATCTCCATTGTTGTCTACCAGAGGCTTCTGCAGCCTCTACCACTAGCTACCAGAAGCTCCATTGACGTCTACCACCTTCAGCATCTCCCAGATCTCTCCTTCAGTAAAGCTGCAGACACCATCACACCTTCCGCTGCTGTTCCTCGTAGTTCAGTAGCCGCCTCTACTTGCTGGTAGAGGCAACTACACCCACTGCCCTTAAAAGTAGTGTCCCCTTTTTGTATAGTCTCTTCTAGATGCCCTTTGGTTAGAGTAGTTGCGACAGAGATATTTTTATAGCCGACAAAGTCGCTCGCCATCTTGGTTAGTCTAGGAGCAGGTCGCCTACTGCTGTTTACCGTGGGTTACTTCCACACACTGCTTGGTTAAGAGGTAGCATGCATTACTGTATTTATTATTCCTAATAAATACATCTTGTTCCTTTCACTGGGGATTTCTGTTATAGAGGTATTTTCTACGACCACTAGAAATTATATTACCATACAATGTCTACCGAGACCGGTTGTTGTTACAGAAGTACGAACCATAGAGTAGGACTGCAGATTCCCTTCAGGGATCTGTACGTCATACACACACACACCATTAGACGACCACCCATTTTAGAGACTTCGGTGGATAGAAAGGTGGAGCCACAACCACTAGGTACACATCCAAGAGGGGCGAGACAGTCAGCTCAGGTTGTGCTGCTACCGTAGTGCTTATGATGCTGAAGGAGTAATTGCCGGGGTCTGAAGGCCTAACCCCTGTTGCGATCTCACCCAATAGTGGTAGGAAGACTGCCCACATGGCTCACCACCCCAGGTTTGCACACCATGGCAGGGAACTGATTAGGGCACAGAGCTCGCGCCGTTGACCACTATTGCTTTCACCTAGCTACGAATCTGTCTCGAGTTCACGTGATCGGAGTGTACTTAAGTTTTGACAAGACCTCTATGCATTTTGAGAAAAGGCACGGCTCACAGTGGAGGAGCAAAAGGTGGCCTATACTGCCGCCAAGTTAGTGTGTACATCTGACCCCGCTACACTTAGCAGACAATCTGAACGGGAGAGAGCACAGACCACCCGTCAACTGGAGAGGCCTTCCTCTCCAGTACCTACGTTGGTTTATTTCCTTACACACATTCGCCTAGCCCACGATTACCATCCGATTGTCCGTGTTCTGGAGCCGAGAAGCAGCATAGTGAAACCAGTGGTACTGTGTTGGTCAGCGCAGTAAAACCACGCCCCACTCACCAAGAGTCTCCAGTTCCCAGCCAGCCAGCAACAGCTTCCACTGCAGTGACAGAAGCAATCCCTGGTAAGACAGGTATACCAAAGCAAGCCAGTGTCCCAACCAGACATATCAGAGTTCCAGTATTGATTAATTTTGTACCCAGTCGCCAACCAATCCAACCAGTACGAATAGCAAGTCAAAAACCTAACCCAAAATCATAACTCTAGTTATAACCAGAACGCGCCTGACATAGCACACATAAACAACATTGACAGTGTCTGCAGGACTCAAGGAAACACGCATCAAGTAATTTTCTGGCGCCCAACGTGGGGCCAGAGCATCTATTACTGCTGAACCAGTAAGAACAGTACCAGGTCAGAATGACCCTGAGAGTTAAGACTTAACTGGGATCCGTAACCAGACTTTGAGATGTCTTGAAACACCCATGGCGCCCAAACCACCACAATTTCAGAAGCAGACATTAACGCAGTCAAATCTGCTGCCGATAACATGGCCGACGTTTCCAACAAAAAATTAGCCATGCCATCTGTGAAGGTACTGGCACATTTCGCATTACATACGCCCACTGCACAAACCGTTCCACTATCTTTGCATAGGATGGTGGATGAAGAAAGGAGTACCGAGGAACTCGAATATAGGTGTGAAGTTTGTTGGGCCCAACAAACCACCTTTTGTAACCAGGTTATGTGTCCAGGGTACGGATTTAACAGAATACACTGTATAATTTGTAATGAGCCGTGCCACCGTGCTTGCATAGGCTGGCCTGACGAAAGGGTTACCAGGCCTGGACTAGCGTACAGATGTGAGATATGTAGACAAGCCTATGAAAACTGTCCTCACCAATCCCATACATCAAGACAGCCGGGAACCGCCCCAGGATATCCTACCACAGGACACGGCCTGGCTCCCAGGTCCCGGATTTTGCGGGTTGACCCCATGAGGACCTGTTGTATTCACCACGGAATGCGAGAGGGAGTTTAGGGAGTCCAACATCCCAACAAAGCAGTGGGTTAGCAACGTACAAAAGCATCTAAAAGGAAGGGCGCTTCAATGTTGTGATCAATAGTGCAAATTTATTAAGCAATGGAAACAGTTCTGTAGTCGGATGGCGACTGTGTTTACTGGTGAAGAAGTACTTGCCAAACTAACTACGCAATTCTATAGTCGGACACAGGTACCAGGGGATGGTCAAAATATTTATACGAAGAAAGGAACATATGTTCTGTTGAGTATTTCCGGAGAGAGGTGAGGCAAGCTCTGTTCGATCTATTAACAGAATGTTATTACCCGGCTTGCGGAATGTGCTATTCATGCCCAAGCATTCGATCATTGACGAACTGGTGGTGCAGTCTGCACTTGATAAGCCACGAACAGTTAAAACAACTGAGTCATGAACCCCATCGTCCGAGACGCAAACGAGTTCTCCATCTCCTACTCCACACACCTCATTTGTACCAAAGTGCTGGTTCTGCCCTGAAAACCATTGGTATAAAGACTGTCCACACAAGCCACCTGGTCAGGGAACTATGGGTAATAAACCAACACCGAATAGAAGCCACAAACCACCCCACCACTACCACCATAATGCCCTCAACTCACAACATGGAAAATGCCGCAGCCGAGGTGCGAAGTAGTCCGCCACCACCGGACAATCAGGGCCAAGCATCCAACGTTTAAATGAGGAACCTACTCCTTCTATTGCCCCCCACATTGAAGTGGAAGTAAATGGAAAACAGGTCCTAGCCCCGTTAGATTCGCCAGCGACAGGGAATTTCATAAGGAGCAATTTGTTTGAGCCCCCATAAAAAGGCCACCCTTCGACCGGAATTGAACGCCTTTCGTATGGCGCAACCCAAAGCCACCCTACAAGCCTACTGCTGAATTATGTTAACAGTCAGTCTACACAGGCACTCCAACCCATTCGAATTCGTGGTCTGTTCCGTATTAACCGAAGCAGTAATACGTACTTGGTTGCCTATGGCTTCAACAACAGCAATGTATCATTGACCATGGGCAACAACGAATTCACTTGAGAGACAAATACCGGTTGACGGTAAATTGGTAACACAGCCCTGAAGCTGTCTTACCCATCCCAATCAATCTGAATAAGATCAATCACGAAATAGAGGAGCCTGAGTTACAATAATTAAAGCAAGTCCTGGATGAACATCCCAGCACTTTTGGCCGTGGGGGGGGGGGGGGGGGTCTGCTATGCCAAACCCAGTCCATCTAACATGAAGTATGGACGACCATGAAGGCTCCCATTTATAATTGACCAGCGCCATGATGGCACCATTTAATAATGGAACAGGTCAATAAAATGAATGTACAAGGCATTGTAGAGCCATCAAACTCACCATACAATTCCCACGGGGTTCTAGTGCCGAAAATGGATGGCAAACTCCGGTTTGGCGTAAACTGTTCTTGCACGAGGCACCTAATTTCAGGGCCTTCTGTAGAGGCATTTTCATTACCTAGCCAAGATACCACTCCAATTATTCGTAAATTGGAATCAGAGATGTCTCCATGCTGGGAATATCCACAGGAAATATTAACCGATAGTGGTACTTAGTTTACCAGCACCCAGTGGCAATCAGCGTGCCAGGGATGGGGAGTGTAGATATGGACTACTGCTCCATACCACCCCCAGGCCAACCCCACTGTGCGAAGGAACCAAGAAATTAAAATATGCCTCCGACTCAGTGTGGGAAACTACCATAAACATTGGGATAAACATATTCCCACCATCCTGTTTGCTCTTGATGCTGAACAAACGAAGCAGTGAACACCAGTCCGAGCCAACTTCTTCTGGGCCAGTCATTCTGCCGACCAGGCGACTGGCAGTGGGAGAGTGAACCCACCAGCATACCACATCCAGAAGATATCCGCCTAGCCACACTGGCACGCACAGCAGACACCCAAGATGCCCAGGATACATACATCTGGAAAAAGTTTCTGCAACCGAAAACTGCTACAGAGTCATCCCTTCAGCAAAACCAGCAACCAATTTAGTGCTGGCCTCGCAGACAAATGGGCTGGACCATACCATATAGTAGGCAGATAAGAGAATGTCTCATGGGCCAAAGACCTACGGGGCAGTATTTGGAAGACCACGCTAGGCCAAATACGCCCCTTCCTGGGCAAAGTACCACACCAAGAGGACGAGGCTGTCGCCAACAAATCCTCCTGGCGTCCCGATGAAGTAGACGACCCGGTGCAGATAATGGCACCTCCCAAAATCGAGCCAAGGCCAACCAGGAGGCCTGAGGCATGAATGCCAGAAACAGACAGGGAGCCTAGCTATTTACTGCCAGGGAGAATAGACTTACCAAACCGCCAAGGAGCAGTTTCCATCAGATCACTGCCCTCGACGCCTACCAGTTATGTCCACTAGATCACCGTCAGACGTGATTGGGCACCCCGAGCTGCAGGGAAGTGTCGTGGCGAAGTTCTATGGATAGGGAATCTAGACAAACACTTCATAGGCCAAGCCGGAATTTGGAATGATACGGATCACTGCAGGCAAAGTAGGTGGAAGCACTACGAGCATCTTCCCCCCAGCCTGCTACTCCCCTAAGAGCCAAGAGTCGAGGTTGAATCAGCTTCCATGAAGCTGATCCTTAACCTAGAGGAACTACCACAAACAGTAAATGGAATGTCGAGCAACTGAGATACAGACGTTCCAACCCGATCTTCTGTGCAACAGGAAACATCTTGCAATGTCAATAAGGAACAGGGGTAGCTCTTACCCCCACCTCTGACAGCTTTAACCACATCCGAATCATCGAGCAACATAGATATAGATACAGATGATCCATGCAAACTTTCTAGGCCAACAGAAGGACCAACTGGTATAGCTAAGGAAAAAGAGCCAATCTTAACCTTTCCCCTAGCAGCCAAACCAGAACAGGGTGTGTCGAGCAACAGAGATAACGACACCCCACTCCCATCTTCTACGCAGAACGAAGATCCCGCCGGTACC
The DNA here is from genome assembly GCA_029891345.1 of Dryococelus australis. NCBI lineage: Eukaryota > Metazoa > Arthropoda > Insecta > Phasmatodea > Phasmatidae > Dryococelus > Dryococelus australis. Next base: position 19,382,184 of record CM056994.1, on the reverse strand, counting down.
ATCGAGGATGAGAGGCCCATTCTGCCTCCCGCTCGAATAGCTATCAACGAACCCAGGACGTTGAGCAACATAGACATTGTTATCCTGCTCCCTCCTCTTGTCCGAGAGAAAACAGATCCCTTTCATACGAGAGCCGCTGAGGTTGAAGGGTCATCCCACACTCTGGCTACCACTCCGGATAGCGCGAACGTCGATGTCTATAAACTCCCTGCCCTTCGGATAGGAATCCGAGCAGTCGAGGTGGAGGCCTCTACTCTGCCACTCCCTCGCACTGCAACAGAGAAACTCCTGGCCCATGGGTAGGAACCCAAGCAGTCAAGATGGAGGCCTCTACCTTGCCACGCTCTCTCACTACTTCATCGTCCTCAGTGCACGTTAAGTCCTCCCTAGCGGTTGCAGCTGAAGATGATACCTCAGCACCACATGCTGAACCCAGGAAAGTGATGCTGCCTCATGTTTCACCAAAGCAGAAGCAGTGCCAGGCTGGTACATAGAGTCGCCATGAATGTCCACATCACGTTTCATGTAGCCTTACCCTGTGCAGGCAGCACTACGGCAGAGGGGAGGACTGGCACAGAACAAGGAGCCATCAACAAGTAAGTGATGTGCTCATTAAATTGAGACGTCAATGAGGTAGCATTTAATAAGCTAACAAACCAGTGACAATCAGGACTCGTTATAGACCTGAAATACCAGAGTTAATTAAATAGCCACCAGTTAAAGACGGTGAGATTAGCTTCCAGACACTCACAATAGTGCTATTTAATATCAGAGTAACCAGTGATGATAAGCTTGTAAATATAACCTACACAGCCATTATTAAGCTGAGATAGGGAAGGAACCGGTAAGAATTACACGTAATAGTTATTCAGACACTCACCATAGTGATTCCTTTTAACAGCAGTCATTAAGCTGTATTATAAACCAGTGAAATGGACAATTTATTCTCACCAGCATAAGTTCTATAATTCAGTGTCCAACAGCCCACTAATAATAATCACATGCCAGTGAATATGTATTACGTATAGACACTCTCCACAGTGCCAGTGATTACATGAAGAAAAGACTTCACCATTGTACATATTAGTAGTGACGTAGTGTAGAAATGGACTCCCTAAAAGGAGAGATAGCTTAACTTTTTCTAATATAATTACTTGATGTGTAGGTACACAGTTAATTATAACTATGAATTTTTAAAGTGTACTATGTGAAGATAGATGATCCTACCTGGATCACAACAAATACTTGCAAAATGTGCCTAAGAAAATTTCTTATAATTTTCTTCCCATATATACTTCATGTAGTGTCTTTATGAAATAATTGTAGTTTTCATTTTGGAGTGTTTTGCATATTTTGTGAAGAGTTTTAAGTGACTTGTCTATCAACCAAGAGTCAAACCAGAGCTCCGAGCCACAGAGCTCAAATGAACTCGGCCCAAAGAACCAAGGTACATGCGTAATTAATCTAGAGTTTACTCATAGCTTGAGTGTTTTGTTTGTTAGTTTAAGATGACCAACTTGCACATTATGTCTGCATTCAAATAATTTATTAAACATAAAGTGTACTCGTTTTGTTTCGTTAGCTGATCAGCCCAGGTGATGGAGGACCTGGGTTAGCAACCTCTCATGTTGTCACACGTAACTGTTTTGCTTGCTGTGAGACCCACTGGTTGGCAAAGAAAGAGTGCCAGGCTTTCTTCAACTAATACACCACAGCAAGCAACGAGCTCAGCCAACAGTGCAGCATCCGGAGGTGGTGTTGACGTAACGTTTCTGGGTGAACAGTACAATCTAGGATCAGTTGTTTGTAGCATCTTCTGACATTGCTCCAACAAACTCTGTAGGCACGTTTCCTCTTCTTCAGTACTGTTTTTGGTTTGTGACTTGCCAAGGGTGTTGAACATTGCACTCAAGATAGGGAGAAGTCGATTAGTAGTGTGTGGATCATAGATGTGAAATACGTCATGCTTCAGCCTTTGGTAAACAATATCCTTCATCCATCCTCATATGCAATAATCTATGGGGTGATTGATCTGGAAATGGGGATGGCTAGGGGTAACAACTGCCTCATCCTGTCCATCTCTAATGAAAATTTATATTTAAGTGTTCAACGACAGCACGGTGGAAGTGGGAAGTAAACCATCGACCATCATGCTGGGAGATCAAATACGACATCTCTCCCCTAATGGAATATCCTCAAGTAACAGTGGCAGTTCTGGCAAACATTGCAGATACACCACATCAGTCAAGTGTCCTGGGGAAATGAAAGGCCCAATCAGCTGATTGTGTAGGACACCACACTACACATTGATGCTGAAACAGTGTTGAAGACTCCTTTCCACTATAGGTGGGTACGCTGACTGTTGAACAACTCTCTAAATATTAGGAATTGGACCCACATTTATATGACATATTTCGCTCCAAATGATGTTAGAAATAAGCCCTGTGAGAGGCTTGTGAATCTTCGTGTATAGGAATTTTACCAGGACCACTGAAAATTAACTGTGGATACAATTTATCGATAGATGCATTTTCAATATATTGAGAGTCCACTGTACTAGTGTAAAGCCATCCTTGTTCTGATCGTGCTTGCTGGAACAACAGTATCGTCAACACTTTCTACAGGTTGAAACACACATCAATGTTTTATTTTATTTTGTCTGGTAGCGAGGAAATAAATAAAGGTTCTGCAATATCACGCAGTGAGGTCCGATTTACGAACCGTATCATTCAGATTGTTCAGGCAACTGTAATGTGTATTTATTTTCGTTCTTTAACATGCATTCACTGATGAGAGGAAAAAAATCTTGTATCATTTGTCAGCTATCATCATGTAATTTTATTTTTGTCTTTAAATATTGGTCATTTGTGAGAAAAATTTGCAAATGTTGGGTGTGCTAAATTGTATTCCACGGTCATCCTACCAATTTCCATGTGTGTAAAAGCATTCCGATAAACAATGGTGTTCATGAAGTGTGTGTATGATAACACTACAGGATATGAGTCTACATAGTAAATTTCAGTTATATGTTACAATAATTCACCATAATGATAATTTATCTCACCGTAACCAGTTGTTGTTATTGTATGATCACACTGTACTGGTTGAACTTGCTACTTTTCCTCATCCACATTTCCTTCCCATCTGGCAGGCTAATGTCAAGACTTGTTTTTTTTTTCTTGCAGGTTACGAGAACGAATCAACCAAGTTATGTCTTGGATTTGAAAGAAACGACGAAGTTCTGAGGTTCTCAGTTTGTGAGGCAAAATATGTTCCTGCAGTCAGGAGTACTGTCAAGGTAAAATTTGATTCGTGGTTTCCCAAGGCTGATCCATTGGTTCCCCCCCCCCCCCCCCTAATAACATCACTCTGCACCGTGATATCAACTTAAATTCCATTTTACAGACAAAGTCACGGGCATTAGCATTGTATCATGTGAAGGTGTTTGCCATTGAAGAATGAAATTATCTCTTATAACAGTTGGATACTACTTCCCCCACATATAGAAAAAATAATAATTTAAGAAGACATGTGATCTGATGGCAAAGCATGCCAGCTGCTGTCAGAGGGACACATGGACGCTCTTAGAGATATGTTTGACTTTTGTATCATTTACAGCTTAAGAGTCTGTGGGAGTCACTTCATTTTGCCATGCCAGATGCCAGAAATGTGTCTAGTTGTATCATGATGGTTAAGTTCTTTTTGCACCGCTAACTAGCTGTAAGGCAGTAGGGCGCCTTATCGCAGTTGTCAGGTCAGCGGCATGGCACAAAGGAAGGTCTCATGTTTCTGACGGCGAGAAATATGCTGCTTCCAACGAATGAATTCGACTTGACGGGGAACAGTGTTCCAATTTAGCTATTATACAGCTAAATCTAGCTTTTCTGAGAAAGCAATTTCTACAAAATATTCATTTTAGCTATTAGCTATTTTTTTAGCTATAAAATTGTTACTTAAACTATTTTTTTTACAAATATATTTATATGTAGTATTTTTTCGCTGTGCCATTTCCCCTTTGCTAAATATTTACATGAGGCATTTGAGTTATAAATTAAGATGTTAGATGCATATTTAGGGTTACCAGACACCCTCTTTTACCTGGACATGTCCTCTTTTCCAATAAAAGTGAAAAACAGCAAAGTTTTACTTATGTACTTTTTTTGTATGTCTCTTAACATTTAGTAACGGTGCCAAAAAATTTCTTGAATAAGTTTAAACTTTTGGAGAATATTACGTAAATATTTTATCTTTATCAACAGTCATATTTTTCTGTGGCTGTTTTTTGTTTTACATTTATAAGTTGAGAAGTACCTAATAAACTCAAAATTTCATGATAATTTGCTAGGAAATAGAAACCTGTTTGAACAAATAAAATTGTCAAAAGTGTCAGAAACTGAGCTATACTAGAGTGATTATCTGTCATTTAAAAATTGTGTCCAGTGCTTTGTACAACTATGTTTTGATTGAATAATTCTTTATTACTTGCTTGCGAAATATTCTGCAGTGCCTACAAACCAAACTGAATTAGCTTTCATATTCAGAGTGATCATGATTATCACTTCATCTGGTTGCAAAAAAAAATTGTATTTCTGAAAAACTGTATGGACCAGATTTTTTGTTACAATTTTTCATGTACTGTATTTTCAACTGACTGCAACTTTACAGATTTTTTAATATTTCCGTTGTGAAATTGTGGGTCCACTTTCAACGTGTAATTTTCTCGCAAGTGTCCTCTTTTTAAATGCCAGTTACTGACCATCTCCTCTTGTTGAGTGCCACATAGCTGGTAACCCTATGCATATTAACATCATACATGCATAGAACAATGTGTCTATATGCCGTTCTCGGGAAAGTATGCACTTTTGAGGCCCTAGTTACTTTTTCCTTTCAGCCATTTTTTATACTTTAACCATCTTTTTTAAATAAATAAATAAATATTGCCATATAAGTAATAATGACAGTGTGTATATTCCACCGCACTCAGAAGTTAATGTCTAAAAATAAAACAATATATATTTATTGACTGTTATTCCAAATGACAGGGCTTTCAAAAGTGCTCACTTTATCGTGAACAGCCTATACCAAAGGTGCATAACATTTATTACAAATTTAGTTGAACTAAGGTGATGCTTCTCCAGCACTTTGCTGGCTTGATAATGACAAATACATTTTCTGTGGGAGAGACTGACTACCATATTTTTGTGTATAGGCCGTATGCGTGTATAGGCCTCAACAAAGTTTTTGATAAAAAATTAGGGATAATTAATATTTCAAGTAAAGACCTCACCAAATTTTTGTATTCTTGTAAATATTGTTAAATCAGATTCCATGCAAACGTAGTAAATTCTGACATTTGTCACAGAAATTTGAATTATATTGCAATGTTTACATATATATATGTCACGCAATTACTATTCCACGGATGGTAACGTGACTTCAGAAAGCAGAAACATGGCAACATGTTACACTGCAGCATATCTTACACTTGTACAGCAGCAAAATTATTTTCTTATGTACATTTTGAATATTGTGATTGATAAAGTGCAGTGAATAGGGTTTTTTAAATTTTGCGTTGCTTTTTTCTAACTTTCCGGGAATATTTATTAGAGTTACGTTTATACGTAATGCATTTGTAATTTTCATGAAAATAACTTGTGAGTGTTGTTGGCAATGTCTCATTTTGAATTGATATCTCGAAAATATGGCTCCACTGCTTCTTGCTTGTCGTTACCGAAATGGCTGCCGCCATAAACATTGTAATAGTATGCTGAATATCTAATAAGATTCTACAGGACATATTTCATATAAATAATCTACTCTATTCCACATTTTTTCAGTTTTTTTTTTTGTGCTCTCTTAATACACAATTTGCAGTCTGAGATATCTGTTGTGGTGAAAGTTCATTAGTCCCAGATGGCTCTGAACTTGCAACCAGATCAGAGCCTTGTAGCGAAGAACACCTCACCGTCCTCTGTTACAACATGAACAGCAATGACAAGCAGATCCCATGCGTTATTGTAAGGTTTGAGAACCTGTGTGCCTTTAAAATCCAACTACAGCATTGTGCTCTTCGTTCACAACTTTCCCGACCATCCACATGTCCAGAACCTAACAAACTTCAAGTTTTTACTGCCGACTACAACCTTGAGCCCTTTCAGCCCCTGGACCAGGACATCGTCAGAGCTTTGAAATTGAACTTTTCAAGACAGTGTTCAGCCATTGCCATTACAGATCTGATATTGTGTTGTGTTTACAAGAAGTGGGGTGTCTTCAAGGCAGTGCAAACAATCAGAGCATCATAGGATAAAATCAGTCTCAAGACAATCCACAACTGTTTCCACCATACCAACTTCATTTTGAGAAAATCCTCCCCTTCTTTTGGTGCCATGATGGACTTTGAAGAGGATAGTGAGACAGTGATAACCTTTAGGACATCAAGACTGGACTCCAGCTAGGACCGTTGTCTGAACACCAGCCTGGACCGTCGACCGAGTCCCAGCCTGGACCATCGACCAAGTCCCAGTCTGGATCATCGGCCGAGAGTCCCAGCCTGAACCGTCAGCCAAGCCCCAGCCTGGACCGTCGGCCGAGAGCCCCAGCCTGGACCGTTGGCCGAGCCCCAGCCTGGCACTTCCACAAGCCTCAGCTGCTTTCCATCATGCTATGAGGGGACATGGAAATAGATGTCTGGACTGCAAGTGAGGTGGCAGTGTGGGGCATACTTAGCGATGACTTCATAAAACATGAGGAATTGTCGTATGTTGGGAAAGGAAGTAAGTGAGACAAAATAAACAATAATGATGTCAGTCCAACGTAGGAATTATGCAATTTGGAGTTCTGCCAACATAGTGTGCCATGGATGGTTTCCAAGGAAATGGGCTTCTATCAAGGACCATGTATATAAATAAGGGAGGTTTGTGCTGATTATGCTTAGGAGACAGTTGTAAGTAAACAGTGTCACCATGATGTTGTTTGACTAAAAATTGGTACTGATTGTGCGTAATAACAGCAGTTAAACTATGCCAGTGTACTGTGGTTTATAAAATTGTGGCAATCAATGCAACCTCTTTGTTTATTTACAAGTATTGTTATACTTGTAGTATCACATTTTGTTTCAACTATAACTGTAGTTAATGCAGCTGCGGCACTACCTTTACCGAATGTTGTTGCAAACGTGTCACATCCATCAAGTGTCCGTAAATTTTTACTTGAAATTACTGTTGTTTGTACCCCATTCCTGTCTGCATTTAATGAGCCAAATAATTTTTAAAGCTTATTTTATAAGCAGGTAATATAACAAGCCAATAATAATAAATAATACATTTTCAGTTCTTAGCATTGCTGCGGTATCAGAATGCAACACATCGACCTGTTCAATGTTAACAAATGTGTTGTTCCTTTTAATGTGATAGTCTAACGTGGACTTCATGTTGGCTCAAAATGTATACACATAGTGCATTTACCGGTGTATAACACATTTCCTGCGATATAGTATGCCTTATATACCCTTCTGATGTATACTTTTATTTGGAAGACTTCTTGCTTATTTTTCCAAGAGAAGCAATTAAAAAAAGACTTCACTGTCTCAGAAAATAACGTGGTGCCCAATAATTGGTATTTACCTTAGCTCAGCCCACCTCCACCCCTCATGCAGCTGAATGTTTCCTTGAGTGATGTCACTATAGTGAAATACAAATGAGAAAATAATGTGCAGAAGTCGAATATGTGTTGAGTGAGTCGAGAGAATCCATTGCCGCTGCACGAAGGGGTGTGGTTGTTCAGTGAGGTCAGCAGAGCCCTCCCCTACCTTCCCACCCTCAAAGCTGCGTGAAGATTATTTTCTCAGTGTTTGTCCTGCCATTATTATCTCACTTGCCTTCTGGCTTAGCTTCTACTTGGATTCTCTTGGGTTTTGAATACTGTTTGTTGACAACTTATATTGCTTAGTTTCTTTGAACATGCCATCAGCTGCGTGGAAGCCTACAAATTGACGCACAAATACAACTCTGGACTCTGAAACCATGGCCAGTCTTCCTTCCCATGGGGCCTCCACCTCTCTGCCAGTCCATCACACTTGACGAGAACAAGATACTTAGTACATTTATTGCTATAGTGGTTTGGAGTAATGTGTGTGAGTGCAACCACTTCTCTGTTGAATGCACTCTCTTGTAGGATATGCACACCAGAACTGTGTACTGGGGTGACACTTAGGTTTTCATGTGGTGTCGAACAGTGTGTCAAAATAATGTGTGTGACAACAGAACTCCAACTTTAATAAAATTATACACAGTAACAACTGTAGGGGTATAATGAGATGTCCAGCTTAAAACTGAAATCATTTGACTGTTAGTAACTTTTTAATTAGCTGTACACATGTAGCACAACATATCAACTATGCCTAAATATGACACACACATGTATTCCAGAATCCTCAAACTGGTAGCAAACAAATACAACACAAGGATTTTCTTTCCATTAATGTAATCTATTCAAAGATTTAAATAAATAATTCTACTTGGTTTTAAAAATTTAAGGGTTTTGGCCACAGAAAAATTTATTTTATATTTTTACTGTGTATAGTTCTACTGATAGACATTCTGCGACTAGTTTAAGTTATTTTCTATAAATTTACGGACAGCCACAAATCAAAAATTTGCAAGAATTTCCTTATTTTCAGCAATTTTTTTTAAATTACAAAAATATTTTCTTGTGCTATTGCATGGATGTCTTGAAGTAGCTCGTGGCATTATCTTTCAGTGTGAATCATCTCATTTCTGTACGTAAAATGGTTTTCATTATTTGTATATTTCTAAAACAGTAGAATTGTGATTTTCATATTTATTTATACAAAAACTATGCATTCAAAAAAAAATTTTTACAAGTGTAGAGTATTCACAGATGTCTAATATTTGAACAATATGATACTAACACTATTTTCCATGTCCAACGCCCTTCAGCTGTTTTACATTGCACGAAATTAGAAAGTCTGCCCAGATAATTTACTGGCTTGAAATACTGTTAATATTTTAAGACAAATACTTAAGTTTTGTCCAGCTTCTAGTATAACATGAGCTAATGAATATTTTAGGCCAGTATAGGACTTTTAGTACTGGTTTGTATGTCAGACTTGCAAATAGCATTTCTTAAATCTACACTAAAATTAAACATTTTACACATTCCTAGGTAATAAAAAAAAATATGAAGAGAAAAAAAATTCAGTTTTTTACACGACACACATTACATTTCAGCTGATTTATAGTCGGGAAAAGGATAGTTTCAAAGGATTAACGGAACGGTCTTACTCTGGACGGATGTGGAGATGGCACATTTTATATTTATTGAGAGTGTATTCTCAGGCCATGTTTGAACGTCTTCTATCTTCTTTGTCCTCGTGATCAACTATGCCACACATCTTAAAGTGTCCTTAATGAATTTTCATTCACAACTTACTTATAAAAGTGAGCTGTGCTCGGGACACACTGGTCTGGCACAAAAGATGAAAACGTTCTATTCAAAATATTTGGAGATTCGTAGGTTACCTTTTTTAACAGCATTTTGGACAGACAGTTCAAAAATTTCAAGCTGGGTTAATAAACTTAACAAAATCTTCAAACGTATTTAAATACAAAATAATAAATTATAAAATTCATATATTTCATTTTCTTTTGTCGTAAACGTACAATTAATATAGGTGGCTAAAACTGACTCATCACAAACTATCTATGGGGCCGTGGTGGCTGAGCAGTTAGCCTGCTCGCCTCCCACCAAGGCAAACCAGTTTTAATCCACTCGTCAGCAGGATTAATCTGGGATCTCCTGTTTCTCCTGCCCTTTCATTCTGCCCTGCTCCATGCTTACCTCAATCACCATTACTAGCTCTCATGACCTCTCTGTTAAAAGCCGCATAAATCCCTTCACTCACTCTCACTCGCTCACTGAAGTAAAATTGAGGAGGACTGATTTTGACCACCTATAACCCAAAAGATTGTGGTTAAAGTATAGTTATTGAATTATTGTTGTTGTTGTTCGTTGCTTATGTCCTGGTGCAAAATATGTGTTTTCCAAATTAAATGAAACCCTACAAAAAAAAAAAAAAAAAAAACCCATTAAATATTGAATGCCACATAACTCTCAGCCACCATGGTCCATTTTCAGTTGCTTCTCACTGGAAAATATGATTTTTGTTGCAAATACAGCGAGGTCCACCTAACATGGACACCCCCAAAATTTCCGGAACAGTTGCAGATCACAAAATGCTGTTTTTGCTAAATGAAATTACATACGGGGGCAAGTAATTTGCCGCAAAATGACTATTCGTAACGCGTGTATGGACAGAAATATGTTAAATTAAACTACATATGATTTTTCCCCTGGAAAAATACATTTATTTCAACGGCATCTGAAAGTATGTGCAAAGAGGAATTCATTCATGTAGCATATGCAATGGCAAGTAACACATTAACACCAAGAAATAATGTGCAAAAATGATTAAGTTAGGTGGGCCGGTAGCATGGGGCAGTGGATCTGTACGCACAGCTGTAAGCAAGCAACACATGCCGTGACTCATCCTGCCGAGACCACTTCTTAATAGCAGCGCAGCGCCAGACCCCATTAACTGTTCATGGTAAGAGGTATTGCAGAGTGGGGCTTACTGACGCATGATGCATTTCCGCGCATTGGGCATGCACGCTCTACTTTGGTGCTTCGCCCCATAATCGAGCACTAGTGCTCATATGGGCAAGTCATACTCTCTATGGTACAATAAATTAGGTGCTTACAGGGTCTGTAGACTGCACTTCATTAGCGACTACAGACACGTGGTTGGAGAAATTGTACTGTTCATTCCAAAGCTGTAACGCGGTCGCCCTAACCCCAGTGCCGGATTTTACTGTTCGACGAGCAGTAGACACCATTCCCAAAGACAAGCCAGTTCCACAGTTTGCAGCAGGAGCGCAGCACCCATTCCACTGGAGCGCCACAGCCTCCAGCACATCGTACTGAGGCAATAAGATATGTCAATGCTTCAAACTCAGGAGATAAGAAAAGGGTGGCACGACCACCAAGCCCGAATAAACTACCCCTGTGTAAATGTGTTCTTTTGTACTATGCATGCAGATGTGATTGCATTTCTCCTTAGGTGGGTTTGTTCTATTTTTGTTATGCATCTGTACACACTCATTACTCAGTACAGTTAATGAATTAACACGTGTCGGACTATAGATATATAGTTACGTTCAAAGTGGTTTTGGCTGCATTAGATCAGGCATGCTGATTTTGGCACTGGCTAGATGTTAGAGCTATGCTTTCGACTAGCGACTCGTGCTGCATGTGTCGGTCGGCTACTGGATGTGAAATTCTCCACTGTTGGAACGACAACATTCTTGGTCGGGACTATTATCATTCTAGAGGTACCTGCTTTACGAGGGATTTCTTCTGTCACTGAAGAAGATGGAGCTGACGATTGCTGACTGGAACAGGTGACTCTAGTTGGAGTGTGGTGGGTATTTGTACTGTGCTGACAATTCCACTCCACAGAATCTTGGCTCCGGAACCAGGTGTTGGGTGCTCCATACCTTACCTTGGTACCATTAAGTAGAGCATGCACTGCTAGATAGTACTCTCGGGCTAAGTGAATATGTGCAGGGAATTAGATAACTGTAAAGACTGGAGGTGGTCTCTCCAGAAGACGCGTGAGCTGAACTCTGTCTCGTTCTGTTTGCCTGCTAAGAGAAGGCGGGGCTAATATGCATGCTCGCTTGGCGACGGTATAGGCCTCATTTTGTTCTGCGTGCCATGCCTTTTTCCAAACGGCGTAGAGGTTGGTATCCCACTTAAAGATATTTCCCGATTGTCGTGAATTAAATACAGATCCCTATATAGGTGTACTGCCAGTAGTGGTTGCCGGCACAAGCTCTGTGCTCTAATCAGTCCCCCACCACTGGCACGCAAACCTAGAGCGTTTAGCCGTATGGGCTGCCTTTCTACCACTATTGGGTGAGGGTCGCATCATGGGTTAGGCCTTCAGTCCCAAGCAAATATCCCCTCCAGCACCATAAACGTTTTGGTGGGATCCAACTTGAGATGACTGTCTTGCCCTTGGTGGATGAGTTGCTAGTGGTCAGGGTTCTACCATTCTATCCCCTGTGGCATAGAAGGGCTGGCCATCGAATTGTGTGTGTGTTCAGATGTATGGATTCCTGATGGGACTCCGCAGTCCTACTCTATGGTTCGTAATAGTTCAGTAATACCCTGTCTCGATTGATGACATACAGTAGATATTATGTCTAGTGGTCAAGATAAAATACCTCTAGAATGGATAGCCTTAATGATAGGAACAATCTGTATTTATTTGAAGTAATAAATATAGTGACACTTGCTACCTCCTAACCAAGCAGAGAGTGAATATGTAAGTATCCTACGCTTGACAGGTGTAGGTGACCTGCTCCTAAACTAACCAAGATAGCTAGTGGCGTTGACGGCTATTAAAACAACTCTGGTCACAGCTACTCTATCAGGGGTATCTAGAAGAGACGTTGTATAAAAGGGATTACCACTACTTGAAGAGCAAAGGGTGTAGTTGCCTCTACCACCAAGTAGAGGTGGCTGCTGATCCAGGAGGAACAGCAGTGGATGGTGTGTTTAAAGTCTGCAGATGTTGAAGAAGGAGAATCCTCTGGGAGATCCTGGTGGTGGTTGTTGACAATGAAGCATGTGGTAGCTAGTCGTAGAGGCTGCAGGAGCCTCTGGTGAATGGCAATGAAGCCTCTGGTAGCGGATGGTATAAGCTGCAGGAGCCTCTGGTAACATCAGTGATAGCAGCCTCTAGCGGCTGCTGAAGACTGTTGACAGTAGAAGGCCCCAGCACACATAGTATTAGAGTGAGTTACTGGTGAAAGAAATACAGTAAAACTAGTTTAAGACGTTCCCATGAAAGATGTTTTCCCAGCTGAAATGTTTGGTTCGTTTGGTCCCGTCAGTTTCGTCATAAAAGCCAGTTACAATTTCTCCTATATAACACATCATCAAGTGCTGTTTTCCCGTGTAATACAGTCAACTTAATTTGTAAATATGAGAATTTGCTTATTAATGTGCACACAAAACTAAAACTATAGAAACTACCAAATCTTAAACAACATGACTAGTTAACAGGTTGTGTTGCATAAAAGCGACCATAGATTATACGACGTTATGTTCAATGCAAGTCAGCGAGCAGATACTGTCAGGATGGCCAATGTACGAACTTGAAACTTCACAAAAGAATCAATATGTTCCACCGCGTTCCATTTCATGCGTCATTGCCGATGAAGTGCAAAAATATTTTCTTGATCAATTAATTTATGCACGTAACATCTGTTAGCAGCAGAACTAACAATATTATTTTTTCACGTTTATTTAGGGCTCGAACATACTACGACGTCCGTGATGTTTTGAAACGGATATTTTTTTTTTGCAATTGGAAGTTCAATGCTGTAATAAGGTAGGGTTATTAATAAAGACTATTCTGTTTTAGTTTGAATACATTAATGTTTGTGTTTTAACCAACTGGAAATGATGTCAGTAAAATGAAAAGTATTAACTGTAAAAGAAAAACAGGTGATAATTCAGAAAGTTCATTGTAGTCCTTCAGCTACAAGTGTTAGTATAGCCAAAGAACTTGGACTGCCAGCATCGACTCGACACTTAATTCTTTCGTGTCTAAACGTGAAGATATTTTACGTGAAGCTGCCAACACATCTTCTACTTGTAAGAAACGCAAGTTGGGGAAGTATGAAGACATTGAAAAACCACTACTGGAGTGGTTAAAGCAGCAGCGAGCCCAGAACATACCTCTGAATGGCTCCATTGTGAAGGAAAAAGTAGAACAAATTGCAGTTTGTCTCGGTATCAATTTTCAAGCATAAAATGGGTGGATTGATCACTTTAAAAACAGATATGGGATTTTGTACAAAATGTGTGTGGTGAATCTGCAAGTGTGGATAAAGAATCCACTGATGCACAAATTTCTTTATTGCCTACACTGATTTCAGAGTACAGCCCCAAAGACAATTTTAATGTAGATGAGTTTGGGCTGTTCTTTAACATGCTACCAGACAGAACACTGACATTGAAAGGTGAAAATTGTCATGGAGGAAAGCTTATCAAATAGAGACTGACTGTTTTGGCGGGAGCCAATATGGATGGGTCAGAGAAGCTGCAGTTGCTCGTCATTGGCAAAACAAAGAAACGAGGTGTTTCAAAAATGTTAAAAAACCTTGCCTTGTTGGTATATAAACAATAAGTCTGCTTGGATGACATGCAATATTTTTGAGCAGTATTTACACTAACTAGATGCCAAATTTGGATGCAGAAACAGGAAGGTTTTGATTTTTGTTGACCACTGCCCAGCTCACCCAAAAACTGTTGCAAATTTGCGGACCATTACCCTGCAGTTTTTGCCACCAAACTGTACACCAGTTATGCAACCAATGGACCTTGGTATAATCAATGTGCTCAAACAAATGTTCAGAAACCATCTTGTCTGCAGAATCATCCAGAGGATGAAACCAGGCTGTAAGCCACATAAAATCAGCATTTTGGATGCTATGCACCTACTAGCAGCTTCTTGGAATTCCATTGAGTCAACCACCATCACCAACTGTGTTAAGAAGGCAGGTTTAATTGAAAATGCAACACCATCTCCATCAGTAGTTCCTGCACATTCAGAAGATCCCAAGTGCCATACCCAGCAGTGCTTGGAAAACTCTCGAGTCAACGTTGAGCATATCGTGTAGTTTTGAAAGCTATGCGATTGTTGACGATGATGTGCAAACGTGTGCTAATCAGGACAAAGAGGACCTATGTGCTGATCATGAAGAACAAAATGAATACAAAGATGAATCTGATGGGGCTGTCTCTAAGCCAACAGGGTCGGACACAACAGAGAATGTGGACAGTCTGAAGAATTTCTTAGCCTGTACACCAGATGTTCCTAGCCATATATGGAGCAACGTGTGGAACTTGGAAAATTATGTACGCTTGCAGGCTTAGAAAACTGCAAACAGAAGTAATATTCCCAGCTAAGAATTTTGTGGACCCACTTAACTTAATCGTATTTGCACATTATTTCTTGGCATTTCTGTGTTATTTCCATTGCATATTCATTGTCACTGAATTTGCGCATTCTTTAAGATGCCGTTGAAATAAATTTATATTTTCAGGGAAAAAATCATGTCCATACACACATTATGAATAGTCACTTTGGAGCAAATTACTTGCCCCCATACGTAATTTCATTTATCGAAAACAGCATTTCGTGATCTGCAACCATTCCTGGAATTTTGGGTGTGTCCTCGTTAGGCGGACCATCCTGTCTGTAAATTTATATTAATTTTTAGATGTTTTCAAAATAAAATAATACCTCAGGAAGTTATGACCACCCGTAGATGCCAAAAAAAAGTTTTAAACATTTAGCAAATGGAATGTCATTTTTCACTTGTAAGAAAATCAAATAATTTATTACTCTGGCTTCTTCCGTAAAAAAGAAGATATCACAGAAGGGTATCAACTTCCCAGTGTCATAAAAAAAGTGTTACTGCAGTTCACGCACACTGTGCATTTTTAGCTATCATTACGTCAATTTAAATATTGAGCTAAAAGAAAAACTACATTTTTTTAACATGTATACTTTGTGCATTCGGATACGTTAGCAATGCTCACAGCTGAAAATATTACCTTTATTATTATAATAGGCTCGTTTTATTTCCCACTTCTTGGTCTTCTGGGACATCTATCTGCTTTAAGTTTGACCCAGTTTAACATCTTTGCATTTGTGACAGACATTCAGATATAAACATGTTGGTGGAGAGGGGCCTTTTACAAGCACTGTTGACTGTCTTTTCTGTTTTGTAAATATGTATTGGCTCTCAAGGCCTCAATGGTCATAGCTGCTCAAGTCTCTCCACTGCACTGTTTAGTGAATTATACACAGACACAGTAGTGCAACCACGCACATATCCTAGTGCAAATAGGAATCACAGAGGACTGCATTAATGGTTGTGATTTTTGGGACAACAGTATTGTGGCATAGTTGGCAGCATTATTAATGTGTACAGGTTATCAGTACATCGAAAGCACAAAACAGTAATCTGTAAATAAAATTGTAAGCCAAATGAACCTGCTATGATTACTAGATTAAAGAAGGATGCTGTTGGGAGGTGAAAGGTTTGATGTGCAATTTACACTGTTAAGTGGCTCCTTTTGTTGCAATGTACACAGGATTGGAGCATAGGAATACTGTTGTGGCGGGTAGTGGAGGAGAGAGGTGTAAATAAATAACAAATTATGCCGTTATGACGTTGTGTATTGCACAGTGTCTCACCATACAAGGGGTAAAGGCGGGCAGCACTTGGCACCCCTCAAAACTAATAGCTTGTACCTAACCCAGTAACCAAACACTTTGTGGCAAACAAAGGTTTAGGATCCCTTGACTCTGTCATTAAACATTACATGAGGTGTGGCACTGGGTAACAGACTAGCAAAGATGATCATTCTTTCTGCTTATCACATCATAGCACCTGTGGACTGTAGCATTGAAAATAGTATGTACTTTGGTAATGTTTTCATGACGAACAGAGTTAATCACCTGAAACGTCACATTATTTCATCATATGCGGTGGCCCAATGGTTCTATGAAAAAATATGAGAGCTGTGGTTAGAAATATATTAAATTAAATTAATTAATTTTGAATTTTGGCACTTCTACCACGTGCCAGCTTATTAAGAGTTGTACTGTAGATTATTGTGGTTTATTCCATCAATACAGGAAAAATTTTTATTGTAGAGCGTATTATTTCTGATGCAGCACACATCAACATAGTGCAAAATGAGATATTAGGTACTAATTTTAGATTTTGCAAATAAAGTACTAGCTTAAATAATAGTTTAAACACTTTTAGTACTAGTGAATTTTTACATTGTAGAATGTGTCTTCTTTGTAGTCTCTTCTTTGTTGTGATGTTTCTGGCCCTGACATTTGTGGCATTTTTCACCCTTCTTTATTTTTATACTATTGTATAAATATCTATATTGCACAGAAAAGTATCCATAAAGAAAGGTTATATATATTATATTTATATATATATATATATATTATATATATATATATATATAATGCTACCCAAAATAAGAGTAAATTTATAGGGAATGACTAGGGATGTGCAAAAGTCTTATTTGTGATAAAACAAATTTTGATGCGAATTTTTATGTTTTAAAACCAATAAACTCAATTTTTAACTTTTCGTGATAATACTACAAAAAAGTTGGGAATAAACACTTTTTAGCTGCAAATAGTGGCATATCAGTTTGATAGCAAATTTAAATTCCACAAATTCTCTAGCGTGAGATAATATAAATTAAATAAGGAAATAAAGTAACAGAGAAATTAGGTTATAACCTCGCTTCTGGTAGGAAATCACCCCTACCGAAAAATATCTCATGGTAGTTTG
This sequence comes from Dryococelus australis, assembly GCA_029891345.1. Lineage (NCBI taxonomy): Eukaryota > Metazoa > Arthropoda > Insecta > Phasmatodea > Phasmatidae > Dryococelus > Dryococelus australis. Next base: position 19,364,701 of record CM056994.1, on the reverse strand, counting down.
CTCAGCAGAAAAGATACAGGTTTAAGTTATATTTCAAAACATTTGTTCTCTATCAACACAGAAACACTATATAATTAGCCTAAGTTAACGACAAAATCACTTGTTTAACCTCAGATTATGTGTGTAATGTAAACAAAAAAAATCCTTAGAGATCATACAGCACTGCGTTTAGTAACTGTCAAAATTCTCCATGGTTTTGATTATCGACAGTAGCGCTGTGAAAGATCACTGGTGGTCATATTGCGACATTGTGTGGCTGCGACTAACAAAAAATAAATCTTTTGGATGTTTCTACACTCATATACATATTTTGCTAATCCATCTTTTAATTTTGTATTGCCACTTGTTCCGGTTTGGGCTGATATCACGTCTGGGGTGTGGTTGAAGTTAGTTTTGTTTGAATATTTGGGCAATTTCTATGACGTAATTTTTTTTCAAAATGCTGAAACCCACCATTAATACAAAGCAATGTGCTGCAGATTTTTCAAAACATGGCTTGAATGCAAGTGATGATAAAACTATATTTTGTAAATTTTACAATACATCGGTGACTTGGGAACATAGAGACTTTTGCATAAAGCACATTGAAAGTGGGGGGGGGGGGGGGGGGAATCTGCTGAAAATTTATTAAGTTCAAGTTCTCTTATGTCTCATTTTACGAACTGTAACTGTTATTTTCAAGTAATTTTGTTAGTATTTGCATAGTTAATTGTTAACCAAAAATAGCACCGCTTTCATAAAAAATAACACTGATTTTTAAGACCTCGAATTCTGTATAAAAATAAACACCTAGAGTGCATGCCGCTAGGAATAACTAAAAAGTAATTTAAATTTTTGCAATGTATTTTGATTATAGAGAAAAGTAACATGATACCTGGATATATCAGAGAATGTATTACAAGGATACTGCTAACCACCCAGGTTGCAGTTTATGCATCCAGAATCATAATCCACCTGCTCCTTGTCGTGGCAATGAATGACAAGGAGCAGCCTCAGTTGTCCGTGTTTATTTCATGTCTGAGGCTTAGTTTTTGTTACATTGTGAAGTAATGGTGTATGTTAAAAAATATTTCACTTATAATGGTTGGCAGCACTGCTGTTGTAACTCTTGGCATGTCTTGGAATTCAGGTATATATATTTTGTGTGTGTGTGTACACGTGCGCGCATGCTGTCATGAAGGTCAATCAGTAGTTTTTGTAGTTGAGAGATCCATTCAGCTAATTATTGTATTTCAACTCTAAACAGAGAGTCTCTTGGTGGTAGTGTTCATGAAGAGTGCAGGCTCGTGGCTGGAAGGCAAAGCCAATAAAGAATAGTTCCAGTGCTCGTCAATGTGATTACTTACTTTGGATTTCAGCTTGGCATTGGTATTCATTTGGTTTAGGAGCACAAAACAACACATCTCTATTAGAGCCCTGCATTTTTAAATTTTGATGTGTAGTCCTATTCACTAAGGAGGTATGTCACTGCCCAAATGTTTTAGTGGGTGTGAGAGCCGATACACTGGGGTGAGTTTGAACTCTTAGTTGTTGCGTGGAATGGGAGCCCAGCCAGTGTAGAGAACTGACCCCAAAAAAAGCGAAAAGATGAAAGAAAAAGCATAAGCAAGATGCGTACGGTGCCACAAAAAAACTGGCACAGTGTGGCGTCACCGGCCGGCTCGGGATCCAGCTGCTGCATGTCTTGGCAATTCATACTAGTAGTGCCATCCCTTGGTGCGCTGTAGTACTAGGTAACCTTGAAGTATCATCTTGGTGGCTTGGCCAGTGAACAGTACTATTTCTTCGGGCTGATGAGTTGTGTGTTTTACCATTGGACAAACTGTACAAGTTCTTGATATCTGGGAGATTGTACTGCCAAAATCAAAAACTGTCCCCATGAGAAAATTTTTTCTCTCTATTGATTGGCTTCCATCTCTTATTCTTTTTCTGTGTGCTGGGCACTTTAGGCTTTGGAGTGGCGTGCTGGATGCATCACTGGCAGGTGTTGGCGGGTGGTAGCTCAATCTCTCTATCTTGGTGCAGATGGGCAGACTAGACGTGTGCTGTTTCTCTCTGATTCGAGGCGACTTGGCGCTATCCAGCGCTGCAGCTGGTGGCCGGATGACATGCAGATAACGTCTTCTTTTTCGTGTGTAAGATCAGTGTCGTGTGGGGGTTCCGGTGTCTGTGTTTCGTGGCCTTCATTTATTATATTTGCCGCCTTACGTTTAGCAGTTGATGGCTGTGGGTACTTACAATACATGGTTAACAAATTTTTAACCTTTGGAGAGAAAGGCAAGACATGGGATGGCACATAAAAAAAATTTTCACTTGGGGAAATAAGTGCAAAGTCTCACTCGTAAAGGCATATGTGGTTTTAACTAGCTATCCTGCTGTGGCCGCAGAAGGCGGAAATAAAATGACACCTACCTGTGGTCGTCCTATGTGTTGCACAGCAGGTAAAGTTACCTGTGACATGTTGCTAGGGGAGTGCCAACTGAGACCTTCCGTCATCTCTGCAGACTGGCTAAGCTTTGCAACACAAGTGCCCTGGAAACGAAGGAATTTAACTACCCAAAAACGTACAAAACCACCTACAGAAAGGAAAATGTGTGACCCTCAAATGTTTGCAAGAATTCTGAAATATTTTACGATAATATTCCGAAAATAATTCACATACTTTCATTTGGGTTGCTTGGTAATATCCTTTGTTTGTTTGTGATTTCTTAAGGGAGTTTATACAATGCAAAATTATTAATAAAGAAAAGACATTATTTACAATACCTAGCAAATTTCTTAAGATTTTCTGTCCATTGCTTTTGAGAAGCATGTGGTTGGCTTCTTATTTATTTCACTCACTGGAAGTCTTCATTCAAAATTTTCGTGGCACTGGCACTGAGGGGTGGCCAAAAGTGTTAACGTAAAAAAAGTTATTAATGGCAGTCAGCCATCTAATGCCACTGATAATGAACCACTTTTATGTAATTTCTTAATATTTGTTATGGGTCTTCTCCCAGTTGTTAAAGGCTGTAAAGTCAGTTTATATTTAATTCTAGCATGGTGGTGAGCATCCAGAATATTTTGACTGTATGTAAACTTCACTCTTTTAATACGTACTGTTGACATGTACATGTTTAATCATTTTAATACTGATGGATAGCTTGTTGACGACCATCGGAACTCATTGAATCTATCGTTGTGGAGCTTTCACTTACTCCCTCTGCGATCACTTCTTCAGTGGTCGTCCCCACTTGTTCAAGGCCACGTACTGCAGGTGTGGCTAGGTTTTGCGGGTTGTCGGCCTCCAGGGTGACTCAGTACTGTCATGGCACCGAGCCGACATGGCAGGTGCGGGATGGCAGCAAACTTCGGGGTGGTTCTGCTGGCATTGAAGGCTCGTACCCAGTGGCTGTCATTGGCAGACTACCAGGCACCTGGGGACGACCAGCAGCCATGTTGTTGTGGAGAGTTGTCTGGGTAGCCGTGTAGTGGTTCTGCTGGTGTGACTACCTCCTCGGCTGCTGGCGCCGAAGTGGGAGGCCCCTGGGTGGCTTCCATCTTGATGGCGTTGCTGAGGGGTCCATCCTCTTGTTTGGGAAGCTGGGCCTGTGAGTTGGCCTCGACGTCGGGTGATGTCGGGACCTTGGTAGTGGCAGCCTTAGCACTGGGTGACACCAAGACCGGCTGGGTTACCACGTTATCCAGATAAGATGAGGCTGATGGTACCATCTTAACTAAGGCCTCTATGATGGCCTTGTCTCTGCTGGTAGTTCTAGCAGGTGCCTCACTCTCGGGAGGCAGCTTCTCTGCGGCGGCTGCAATGTCGTCCGGCGCTTCAGTCTCCGTGGTCTGGCTCTCCAGGGCTGTGGATGCTGGGGTGGCCAATCGAGGTAGGGGTTCCTGTCGTTCCATGGTCTTGATGGAACTGGGTTCTTCACTCTTCTTGGTAACTGGGCTCGGCATTGGCCACCTACGATGTGGTTCACGGTCCAACGGGCTTTGCCAAGAGATCTCACTCGTGCTTGGTGTCAACCTTCCTTGTCAGGCGGCAATCTTTCTATTAAACCCTGTTGGATTTGAAGGCAGCGTCTGGACAGATCTGGCAGTGGACGCAATCAATGCGATATGTCCCTGTACCGAGACAACTGGGTTGTGGCAACGTTCGGGTATGGCGTCTGACATATTCTCTTCGGCTTGCGTGGGTTCATTCACATGTGTCTGACATGATTTCTAGGTTTCTTGAGCACCACGGTGTGTTTTAAAATTCCCCAAAATTGGGTAGTAGGCAGTTCGGTTCCCTGCTACGTCACTTAGGCTCACGGTGACACTGGCCTAGTTCTGCTTAATTAGTTTATGTAATTAAGTTACAGGACCCCATGTTAGGTGCCAGAAAACTTTGATGCGTGACGTTCTATTGACTAAGGAGGCACGTCACACCCAAGTGTTTGTTGGGTTTGAGGGTTGGTACACTGGGATGAGTTTAAACTCTTTAATTTCTGCATGGAACAGGAGCCCAGCCAGTGTAGAGAACTGATCGTGTGGATTTCCAGTTGGGCACAAAGTGGTGGATGGCAAGTACAACTTTATGTTTAGGCTGAAACCACTTTCACTGGTATCCCTGGTCGATGGGTGGTCTGTGGTGGCTGCTGGACCTGCTGTGGCTCTGGAGGTGATGCGGTGGGCGGTCATCTGGGTTGACTCAATGAGCTTCAACCCCCTAATCCATGGGTCCCCACTTAAGTATGCTAGCAATCATGGGTGAGTATCTCCTTTGAGTTTGACTGGCGGTGTGAATAGTTCTTGTACAGGGGCTGGTGATGCTGGCTTCTCTAGATGACGGATTACTTGAGCTCTCTCCCGTGGGTTTAGGTTGTCAAGGACAGTGGAGTTTGAGCTAAGCTCTTGTTGATATTTAGAGATAGTAACAATCTTAGCCCTTTTACAAATACCACTCCGACTGGAATAGGGCATGAGGAATAGACTCTCTAATACTAGTCCCGTGGAGGTGGAGCAAGCAATATTTGTCCCTGTCTAGATGTACTCCCACACACCGTAATTGACAGACGAAGGTTGCCCCCCAATCCCAGCATCCGGCACCAGAAGCAAGGTGGATGGCAAGAATCAGGTTACACAGTGGCTAACAGTTACGTTATGTGGGTGAGTTCTCCTGAAGGATCAAGCCCCTCAGACACAGGAAAATACTCCCTCCGGCACCAGAAGTGTGGTGGAAGGAGCACAACCCAGACAGACAGTCCAACTCCAAGAGGATGAATACCTAGTGTCGGGGCTCTGCAGTTCTATACACCGTGGTGGATAGACGGTGTAGGTGTGTGTCTGACGTGCAAGTTTCCTGAAGGTAAACTTGTAGTTCTATACTACTTCAGCAAACTGGTTTAGAATACAAATCCTGGTCTCCTGCTGTCCATTGACAGACCTGATGTTTACTGGGAAAGTTCTGATAATACGGAAATAATATCCTAAGTGGGATAAAATGTGTTTATTTCTGTATGGAAATAAACATGGTGGTTTGTATTACCTCCAATCAACAAGAGTTTAACGGAAGTTGGCTACGCTAGACAGGTGAAGGCAAGCTAATGAGGTAGGTGGGCAAAGCGGCTATGAAAATAACTCAACTTTAACTATGCTACGTGTATGTCCTGAAGGGACAGACGGGCATTTAAATGTACGACAGCTTAAATGTAGAGTACTTCCGGCAGATGGCTGAATAGGGATCTCGAGACCTGAGCTTCGTCACCAGAGGCATGGTGATGATCGGGCGAGAGCTGATGGTTCCTTTGGCACCAAGAATGCAGTGAAGGAACAGGACAGACTGCGTTCCAAGGGCCGTGTCCCGGTATTTATACTCTTTCTGGTTCACCCTTGGCCAGGTGGAGGGAGGTGGTGGAGTTAGTTCCTCTGGGCGTGTGAAGTCACCAGCCGGCCTATGTTCCAGCTGCTACATGTTTCGACAATTTACTCTAGTAGTGCCATCCCTCGGCACGCTATAGTACTAGGTGACCTTGAATTATCATTTCTGTGGCTTGGCCGGTGAACAGTACAATTTCTTCATGCTGATGAGTGTGCGTGTTTGACCATTGGGTAAACAGTACAAGTTCTGATGTCTGTGAGATTGAACTGCTAATCAAACTCATTTGGGGCGTGCAACTGAGTGGTTCAATCTGATCAGTAGAAGTCAATGTAAATAAATTTAAAAGATATCATGCGTCAGTTAAATACAGTGTAGTGCATTGCTATTGAAAAAAAATGTGTTTTGTATACAAGTACAAAGCTGTTTGGTAGAAATAATTTTTATTAATAGTTCAACCACTTGGTCGCAAAAATTGGCATTAACACTGTGCCAGGTTGCCAGCAAACATGTTCAGCAATGACAGAATGTAATACCAACTTCATGTTGTCCATTGGTTTCAATACAGAACTAGGCAAACCCTTACGCTTCAGCTGCAAAGTGAACATTGTTTTATTGGAGGTAAGTTTGTTTAGTAGAGAAGTGAAGCATAAGAGGCTGCACGTAGTTTGTGCTAATTAAGATATGTTGTGATGGATAATATTTCTTTCATCTTCAGCATTTTAATTCTAGCTGAAAGTCTGTGTTTATAGATTAGACACTTTGCATGGCATAAGGAGGTAGGCAAGACTAAATACATTGGATTCTTATCATACGTGTAAAAATAGTTTTTAGTCATAGATTAATTACTGCTGTTGCTTTTTGATAATTTTAATTGCTCTTTTCACTTGTTAGCAGTTGTAAACACATGTAGGCAATAAAATATTCTACATTTATTATGTCAGACTTCTTCCTTCCGGAAAAGCACGTCTCCCGTTTGTTTGCCAGTTTTTATAATTCTCAGAACATGACATCCTTCCCAAATAAAATGTACCCTGTCAGAAATAACGTGGGGTACCAAAGTTATTGAACAAATGTGATTATTATGTTATGTGTTTTTGTACAAAAAGTGCTCCTCATGTGTGCAATAGAATGTTGTAAATGCTTGCAGTATGAAATATGTGGTGTACGAACAGCATGTGAATATGGTGGTTGACCAGAAGTCAGTGTACTGTGATAGAGCACCTTCTTGTGTCTGCCGTGACGGCAGACATTGGAAGATGTCGAGCACGTCAAGTTCTGCTGTGTTGTGACACAGTATCTGGTGCTTGGAGAGCATCTGGGCACCCTGCACATCTGAATGGCTGTGTCCCGGTGTTGTGGCAGGCGTTTGAAGAGATGGTCCGGAGTTGCAGCAAGCCGCTTTTCGACCCCATCACATGGTGGGGCTACTGGCATGGTGTGACCGTGATTGCCAACAGCAAGGGTGAGACCCTCCTGCAAGTCGACCTCTACGCAGCCAATGAGAAGGAGGGCGAGGTTCGGTTTTCCGAGGCAAAGGACATCCTGGTCAAGTACTTCAGCTCAGAGAAGGCAGCGCTGGATTGCCACATTAGCAGCATGTACCTCAGGCTCGTGTTTGACATGAAGAACTGCGGTACAGAAAGGTGCGCGGCGGGTCAAGGCCCCACGGAACACAAAGGCTTGGCAATGGTGGCAGAACCTGTCTCGTGTGATGTTTTGGGGCTGGTAATTGAGCAAATAACTGCTCTTTTTTCTTATAAAGGGCTTCTCTTTAAATAATAAAATAAGTGATAGCATCAAAAATTAGCATAGTTGATGTGTATGGTTTATATATATATATATATATATAATTGGTTAGTTGGTATGGCCGGGTTGAAGTTAGAAAAGACCTCTGCTTCTAGTATTAAGAGCCCACTGTGCTGTTTGTCTTTTTATAATATGCTCTTTCTTTCTCCCACAATAATGGATGTATTTTGCTCCTCACCCTGCCGACTAGATGTGTGTGGCTGTGAAATTAGTTACAAAATAATAATCAAATATTTGGAATTTTTTTGTATCTTGTTTATATACATGAGACCATCTTAAGGTGAAACTACATCAGTGCATCTATTTCTCACGTGTAGCCTTGACTGAAAGTGCAGACTATCTGCTCATTTTATTATTATTTCATTAATTTCTTTTGGGATTTTTATTTCAAGAGAAAAGTCATGAAAGTATTAACTTTGCCTGTGTATGGCCACTTTCTTTAGGCAATAGCCGCATGGCTTTTCAGTTGATGCACAGAAGTCCAGACATGAGAGCATTGCGTGGACTGATCCTACCCTCCCCTGTAGACAGCAGATAAAGTTTGGTTTCCACAGAGTTCTCTTGATAAGAATTTGAATGTATCCAACTATCCGGCAATCTGAAAAAATGGGAAATGTAAATACCACACAATGAATTGTATTAATTTGGTGTGGTATGTACTTGCTTTAAACCTGATTTTAAAGTGTTGTCCCAACTTCAGTTAATAAACACTCCTTTTCACCATTCACACCCGAGTTGGCTGCACGTTTTTTATAAAATATAAAGAACATGTAAAATGACAACATACACCACAATTTTTTCACATGCATTCACCGAGGACAAGGCATAGCAACATTCACGTTCTTCATTGTCGACGTAAACCTTAAGTGACGGGGAGCATAGTCTTTGTTTGATGCAGTCTGTTACAACCTTTTTAGTCATGTAGGGAGACAGTTGTAATTTTTCTAGGATAACAAATTTACTTTGGTAACTGTCTGCTTGTGGCATCTAGGGATCATCATTGCTTTGTGTTGATAAATGTCTGAACATGTCTCTCTTTCTCCATAAATAGATTAATTTTACACTGGCATCATTCATTTTCATTGCTGCATTTAATGTGCCGTCTGCTGCTTTCTACTGGGTACTAAAATGACGTCTCATCACAATACATGTATTTTAACGTAACCGGAGGAAGAGTCAAACCCAGAACCAGGATCGCACCCAGCCTAGAGAGCGATTACAGGCATGTGAAATGTACATTGCGTAAGCATTCAAGAAACATGCCAGCCTCCCCGACGTGTGCAAAATTATAAAAGATGAGTCAGCAGGGCACACTATCACAAAGCGCCCGAGCCAACTGCCACGAGACATCACACCTGTTACGAAGTGCCAGAAACTGCCACGATGCACCCTGAAGGAAGTAAGCAGAGCGCAGAGGATGATACCGTCTCCCCTTGGTGCTGCTCCAGTGGACATCACGAGCCTCGGCATGGGACGGCCGAGCGCACTATGAAAGGGAGTGCACAGCCAAAGATGCCAGTTATCTTCTCCAGTAGCTCGTTTCACAACCTTATGTTCTGGGGCCCTCTACTGCTAGCCGGGTCCTTACGATCCACTACAAGAACTCCAAGAGTATTCACTATTGTCTACAGGACCTACCGGCGGCTTCCACCACCACCGGCTTCTACCACCACCAGCAGCCCCAGAGGCTCCCATCAGTGACTACCCGCAGCTCCACCACCATAAACTTGGAGACTTCTGCACAATGCTCTCTATCACTAACATTGCACACCTTAACACAACCTACTACCCTTCTGGTAGTGGCCCCATTAAAGTCCCTTCTGGACACCCAAGCTAGAGTTAGCTAACTTTGAGTTGTTTTAATAGCCATCTAAGCCTGTAACTACCTTGTGCAGTCTACGAGCAGGTCACCTTCAACTGTCTAACTGTAGCTTGACTTCCATTCATGCTCGTCTTGTTAGGAGGTAGTACGTGTCACCGTATATATCCTTACAAAATAAATACGTATTTGTTTCCTACCCGAGAGTATTTATACTGATTGCTAACAACCTCGCGCTAGTCAGAGTAAGCAGGAAACAGGGAATTTACTATACTATCGCAAACCATAGAGAGGACCGCAAACTCTCCTTCTGGGTCGTCGGTCATACACATTCGCTGGCCACCCATTCTATACACTCAAGTGTAAAGAAAGGTAGAGCCCCCTACTAGAAACTCAATCCAAGAGGTGGCTAGACAATCAGCCCAGGTCATACTCCGTCCACCATGCCAACGGTGCTGGAGGGAGTGCTCGCCTGGACCTGAGAGCCTCACCCCTCTTGTGAACTACGCCCAACAGTGATTGGAAGGCGGCCCATGCGACCCAATGCTCTAGGTCCGTGTGCCACTGGTGTAGGGCTGTAAGAGCACAGGGTTCGGTCGCCAAATACTGTTAGAAGTACATCAAGTTAGGGACTCGTCACCTGCCCACAATTTGCAAGACTTGGCATAAAGTGTCTGGCCTCCCTCTATGCACTACACTTGCAGGAGGGGAGCTCAAAGGCAGGAACAAAGGCAGCTTTGATCACAGCCAAAAGAGCGTGCAACCACTGCACTCTGCAGCTTGACTTACCAGGAGAGAGCTCAAGCCGTCCGACGCTTGGAGAGGCCTTCCTCTCCAGTCCCCTCCCCTTCTCTCTTTACAGCCCCCGTTTACATTGATCGCAGCCAATACCCCTTCATTGTCGCCTACCTCACAGGCAAAGAGACCAGGCATGGTAGGGCCAACCTCTGGTTTGAACGACACAGACCAGCCAGCCTGCCCAGCGCAGAAACCAGCACTCCAGCAGCCAGTCCAAGTGACAGTGTATCAGGACGTGGGGCCACCACCAATGGTAGTCAACCATCTCTGCTACTGGGTAAGAAGGAAGAGTCAAGTGGGCAAGGTAAGGAAGCTTGACAGAGTTAGTATCCACGTCCGGAAAGTAATCCTCGCCATCCCCGACTTTGTGCAGAGCCGGATACAGACTCACCCAACATTGTATACCGGCAAGGCCCCCGATACATCATAATTAATTGTAATTAAAGTACCATGTGCCTGACCTAGAGTAAATCAAAACTACATAAACAGTCTCACAGTTTCTGATTCCACGAAGCAGGACGCGTCAACTGTCACATTATAAATAAACATTTTTATGCCGAGTTGTTGGTTTTTTTTTTCCCCTTTACTTCAATACCTTTTGTTTAATATATCATCTCCCTGCCACAACTCGCTTACTGCTGGCATTGATGCACACTTCACAAAATTGTTTAAAATTTAATAATTGGCAAATAATGTGAAATGTTACTGAAAATGAGTGAGTAGTTGAAGTAGAGATACGTGCCGTGGTTGTGAAATGTTTCTGTGGTTACCCTATCAAATGGAATGGTGCCCAGTCCCTTGCACAACTGGGATGTTGCCAGACCTTGTACATAGTTAGAGCAACAATCAAGCACAGATTGGGGAAAAACAATATCTCAGTGTAGTTGATTGTTAGGGCCAGATGTATGGAGGAGCATTCATCACCGAAGTTGTGCAGGCCGCGAGCCACAGTGTCGAGAATTTGTGTCAAGTGAAACCTCCACCGCCAGCGACAGCTGCCATGGTGTACGTGTATATATGATGTAGGTCGCTGTTGTCTAGCTCGTTTCAGTCTACAGTGCAGCAGACGAGTCTCACCAATTTTGTGCTGAACCACAACAACCTAAGAGCAGCCATATCATCCAGAACCATCTCCTTGCTATGAGTTACAGAAGTCGCTGCCAAACTAGGATCCCTCTGCTCACCACATGTCACAAGGCTCAACGATAAATGTGGGCATTGAAACACTGATTTGATCCTCGACATCTGGGGAAAAGTTTGCTTGGATAGATGATTTGAGGTACGTGTTTGTATACACCGATGGCAAGGTATGAGTGCGTTGCCAAGCATATAAAGCAACGGATCCTTTGTTTCAGCTATTTATAGTTCAGGCTGGTGGTGGTGGTGGTATCATATGGGAATTATTTACATGGAATTAAAAGGGGTCCCCTGGTACGTGTGCCATCATCCCATTGGCATGCTGCGGATCATGTTCACCCATTTCTGCACCTGTAGCATCCTGCTGGAGATCTGCACCATGTCATCATATATAATAATTATAAAAATGGGTTTATAAATGAATATGAAACTGATAGATTTGCACTATTAACCATGGTAGATGTTGTGCATTGCTACATAACAAAATGTATACTAGTTGAGTCTTTTCAACAGTAGAATGAAAATGTTGAGTTTGGAGTGCAAAATACAAATTGAAGTGTTTGTGTTTACCTATTGAGGAAAAGTTTAATAGCTTGAAAGCAGGTTTTAGGCAGGGATTTCAAAATTATTAAATGTAGTTATTTCTTGCTGTTACTAATAAAATTCAAGATTAACCCATAATGTCTGCAGCTCTTCAGAATTTAAAATTAACAAATTATTTAAAAATTTTATGTAGTGCTGCCAACAGCCAAGCCAATATTTGAGGACCGTGTAAATAGAAATTCTCCCAGTGTACTGCTTATACAAAAGCAGAAGTTGCTGCAACTATGTACTTAATTCTCAGTGATACCATTGTAGTTGCTGTTCACACAGTTGTGCCACGATCCATAGTTTCATTAGGGAATTTAATACAGAATAATGTATAGTCTGTACTAGGTCTTAAGGTGTGTGTTAGGAGCAGTAACATTCCTATAATATGTTTTAATAAAATTAATACAATTTATATTTTTGATCGTGGCCATATTTTCTTGCGATGGTGGTAATAATTTATTACTGCGGATTAGTAAACAGTTTTAACGTGGTCGAAAATCATTTGGATGCTTTTTTTTTTCCCCGTGAGTCACTCAATGATGTGTTTATAGTGTACGGTACTGCAATACTTACATTAAATTATCCTATATCACAATTTTTGCCTGAATGCTTACAGTATTTATAGAATGGCAGGAAATAAGTAATGTGATTGTCAGAGACAACTTTTATTGTAATTTAGGCTTTTTATTTTCCACCAGATTACAGTGTTTTTATATACAAGCCAATCTGTTTGCATGGGACTTGAAATGGTGGGTTAATGTGAATTATTAATTATGCTGGTTTCACAGAAGAGCGATTCAATGTGTACAATGAGCTGTGGCCAGAGTGAATCAGCTGGCTGTTGTTGACTGACAGTGATGAATGCTTAGTGTGAAATTCAGACATTGCTGTTGTCAACAGTAGTTGATGGAGTAGGAGCAGCATGGAGTATTTAATTTGCAACTGGGGAACTTTGTCAATAACAAGAGAAAAATATTTTTAGTGTTATTTGCTTCCACAATGAAAGTAATTTTCAGTTAGTTTATCTATTTGCTATCAAGAATGTATTCACCAAATTTTAGAAGTTTTTAATATGTATTGTTTCGTTCAGGCTTTTTGTGTTTAGTTTTAAATGCTCCCTCCTTCCCGCTCCCCCCCCCCCCCCACACACACGCATACACGCGTGCACACACGCACAGACGTTAGAAGGCCTACTGTTGCAAACTCTTCCAAGAAGTAAGAAGTGGCCATCTTCAGCTTGTTGCCGACAAATGTCGCTTGATAGTGAAACTGCGACAGAATTTTGTCATCTGTCAGTGTCAAACATGTTGCACCATATTGTGTTACTGTATTGTAGAACCAGTTTCAAGTACTACAGAAATGCTCGGGTAAGCTACGCAACTTTGATTCTACTTTATAGTGTCTCCGATGTTTCCTTTGATGTACGGGAGTTCCAGGGAAAATGTGGGAAATTTGATTCATATTCTCGCTGGATGTTTGGAATTGTATGGTTTACTGTGTCTGTCTGACTATGAGCCATAGTGTGTGGTGTACAGTCTTATCCAGTATACTTTGTCACCAAGAGTGGCTTTTCAATTTTATATTAGCTTAATTCCATAGCAGTGTTTGTGTTCGTGAAGTATCTCCAGCCTTACAAAGGGACACATTCAGCTTGCTGTTGACAGGCAAGTTTCTGAAAACAAGCTCACGGGTGATGTGGTGTTGGCTCTTTCTGAGGAGTGTCAGAACAGCGTGAAACCTGCATTCATGCTGTGGTTCCATTTTCTGTCTTTGTTGGTTGCAGCAAGTACTTAGCTAGTGTTCATGTTGCCTGGGAACTACTGTTTATGTTGCCTGGGATACTCTGAGAGAAACAGCTAACACTACCAGTATTCTCAAAAATCAAATTAACGAGGTTACAAGACTTGTCAGCTCACTGCTTGTAGATATTGTACATCTAAAAGGTTTAATTTCCTATTACAAAAACTAGGGTTAATAACGATTGTGCAAGTAATTTTTTGAGTAGGAACCTGCATCCATAAATAGACAATGCTACAAATAAAGCAAAGGCAAATAGTTTGTTCAAAATAGACACTGGAAGGTTAGTGTCGGAGAGTAATTATGTAATATTCATGTACATATCACATATGTATCAAGTTTTCCTGTGTAGCTGATAACCCACAATGTCAAAGATCACAGTTTTTATTTCATGCACTGATCATTAGTCATGCGTTTTCTACCTCAGCACTCAAGTTGCTTGCTGTTGTGAACAGTATGTCAGTTGCTATGGCGTCTTCAATGTACATGAGTGAATACATTTTAAGTAGAACAAACCTCGAGGTAGTCAGGAAGTTGCCCATCACTGAGCAGTAAAATGAAAGCAAGAATGGAAACATGAGGTGTGAGGTTTGCCTCCTTCTCGAAACAATGCGTCTGCACCAATGATTGTATGTAAAAGGCCTCATTTCGATTGCTACTTCCCTTCACGTGTGAAGCTAAATTCACCATGGAAGATGCTTTCAAGTGTTGAATCAGCCACCTTTTTTTTTGTGAAAACACTTGTCCCTCAACATTTGCAACGATTCCAAAAAGGTTCATCATCAGTGTGAGGGCATGTATCACTCACTAATAGTCATTCTGTTGGGTTCTACATTGTTTCACTCCACCTAACCAGTCAGGTGTATGTAACATTTGTGAGGGAAATGTGGCCAAGATCTTTGAAGACATGCTATTGAAGATTAGTCAACAAATGTGGTTTCAACATATCATCTCTGCCAAACATTCATGGATAATATACATATGTTGAGGTGGTACAATTGCTTGGTCTTATCACTAGCTAGAATTAACTCCACTGGACTTTTTCCTGTGCATCATCATGAAGTGTCATTATATACTAGATGTTTAGCAAGTGGAACATGCTTCATGGGTGCAGTGTTAGCAATGGAGTGAGTGAGTGCCACATCAAGCAGATGTTGTAGTGGACAAGGATGGAATTCCAAACAACTGGGTCTGCAAACCAGTTAATAATCCAATCACTTCCTTGTAGAAGCACTATATTTACATGCCGTATTTGATTTTGTTTTAATTACAGCACAGTACATTTTAGAATGTGTGTTCCTATTCAAAATGTGTTCTACTCTGTCCCATCTACAATGTGTAGGAGATTTTGATAGGTATTTTGTTGATTAACATATTTTAAGTGTAATATTTTTACGGTCCATTAGTAATACAAGCTTCTTCTGTTGGCAAGTGATATTACCTGTTTGCTTGTAGAGGGAGTGCACAGTATCTGTAGGAAATGGGGCTGTATGCTGTTATATTTGGTTATGACAGTGTGTCTTCCTATTTAACATATTCTGTATCCCTACTATTGCTCAACATTGGTACCTGCTCACTGCTCCGGGTCGGTGGGCTGCTCTTCCAGGGGCCATCCCTCAGCTCAGTGGTATTTGGCACGTCCATCTCCACCAGTCTTACCAATGAAACTCATTCTCATTGTGAGGGCTAGCCTTCCATAGGGCTGGACGGTGGGATAGAGGGGCAGTGACTTCTGGTTAGCTAGTTCCTCCCATTCCCTTGCCCTGGCCACAGGCTTAATAGCTCTCAGACCTCCCGTGCAGTGATCAATGGTTCCCACCAAACTCAAGGCCTTTGTTGTGATGAGGAGATGTTGGGTCCGCTGGAAAGATGGAGGTGACAGTTACCCCTGTGACTACATTGGTGTTTTGACATTTGACGATCTGTGACATCCCCTCATTAGCCTTGTGTTTAGAGTCTTACATTTCCTCTCTGTCCCTAATAAACTGGCCAGTGCAACACCGTCTCTCTCTGCCACCTAGAGCTTACATGGCTGCTTGACACTGGCCTTACGATCGAGCGAGCTAGCGAGGTGCAACAAGTATAGTGGAACGGCATTATTGTGAGTATGGCCTATAGCATCACGTCCGCTATTGCGATAGTTTTTAAATGCACCGTCATTTGCCCTATCATTTGAAAGGTTCTTAATTTTGTTTATAACAAAAATCTGTTAATGAAGCCTTTCACTATAGCGATAGGAACATTTGTAAACTCGTATTTTAAAAATGTTTGAACACATTGCATCGCAAGTGACTTCCACCCATTGCCACACCTGAGCCAGCCTTTGTTAGTCTGTGTGGCGTGGTGATACTCGCATAAGATGTAGAAGCGAGCGATGAGGTGCATGCAGGTGCAGTAGTGAGGGAAAAGTAGGAGGGGTACGAAGACGAGAGGTACGAATGGGAGCTTGACAATGACAAGAAAAGGCAGGGCAGGATATTAGATACTATGCGGGGGGATGGCAGAAGGGAATGGTAGGTACTATTAAATGT
The DNA here is from genome assembly GCA_029891345.1 of Dryococelus australis. NCBI lineage: Eukaryota > Metazoa > Arthropoda > Insecta > Phasmatodea > Phasmatidae > Dryococelus > Dryococelus australis. The sequence continues at coordinate 19,348,371 of CM056994.1, read as the reverse complement.
AGCTCAGGTGACAAGGTGATGAGGATGAGGAGGGGAGGGGGTGGAGCATCAGAAGAGGAGGGAGAGGCGAGGAGAGTTCAGCAAAGAGGGGAGTGAAAAGTAGAAGGCGGCGAGATGCTCTCCGCCTACCGTTCCTTGTATGCTGTAGGGGTAGGAAGACTGCCGCTTGCAAGGTCATTGCTTCGCCACGTGCCAGGTGTGTAAGGGGAAAAGTATGATTATGTCTAACAGTTGCTAGACAGTACTACATTGTTTATGATAATTCATGCGTTTTTTGTTTTCATCTTATGATGAGCGGATTAAAATCATGAACACAGATTTGTGTGTTACAGTTTTTGTAAACCTTAGTTGTGTGTAAATTATGGAGTGTACTAATAAAAGGAAAACACTTCATATTGCAACAAAGCTCATATGCGAGATTTTCAAGTGTTCTTGGCCAAAATAAACACCCTTTTAGTGTAGTTCATTGTATAAAAAATGTAACAATATTTCTCGCATTTTTAGGAACAGCGACACATTTGTCGCATTTAGTTCTTTCGATGAAGATAACTTTAATTTTATTTCCGTACAAACAAAATTTTCCACTGCATCATCAAAACACTCTCTCATAAGAAGAATTGCACAGCAATCATGTCTCACAAAAGATGTTAAACTAGAGTTCCCCACATTACCAATATAATAAACAGAACCATAACTTATATTTGTTATGTGGTCATAAAAAGAAAACAAATTCGGAATGGCAACCAGCTATAGTAGCCTACGCTCAGTTGTGTGAATTATACTGTTGAGTTGAGCAGAACTATCAATAGGGCATGTATGCAATTGTGAAGTACAATCTATGAGATATTATTGCAAGTGTAATAAGACAGAGAATTCTGCATGCTAAAAGTAATAGAAAAATAAAGGTAATTTAAATGTTGTGCCCAAGTAAGTAAACAAATTGTAAACATATGCCGGTAGTTCGTACTTTTCTGTAGTAGAACAAGTTAAAATCGAAAGTTTTAAATTTTTTGTAAATGTGTTTTCAATGTCGACATTTTTTATTTCCTTTGAAATATTATTTCTGATCGTCCAAATGCGTTTCTAACCTACCATAAAGCTACATTTGTTTACGTACGTGTGTTGTCCGCGGGTTGGAACAGTACGGGAAAGTAACATTGTTCATGGTGCCATACCTTCCCGTTACGAAAATTTACCATGTCTACACATGGCACTGCTGTTTGCTTCGTAAGCACGCACGAAAGGAGTGTGGTGTTGGCGAGCTAAGAGCAGAGTGTCTAGGGCCGAGGGGAGTGAAGGGCAGAGAGACAGGAGAAAAGAGACTCGTAGAAGAGGGTAGAGAGACAGGAGTACTGTAGAATTGTAGAAGGATGCAGAAGGAAGTAGGGAGGGAAGTTCAGCGATCTCCGGGCTTTGTGTGTGTGTGAGACAGACAGAGAGAGACAAAGAGTGAAGTAGTGCACTGATTGGGAGGCAGCTAACTCTCTCACATCTCTTCAACATGATGGGAGAGGGGGGGGGGGTATGGAGGAGGAAGCAAGTTCACGCCAGCTGGTCATTACATAATGCCGCTGTCAGACCATTGGACGTCTCAATTTTTTTTGTATTAACTTGTCGCAGCACACGCATAGTTTTACGGCATTCATTAACACAGGATGTACTAGGGCAAATACAATTACAAAAATGATGGGGCACTGTAAATTTTATTATAGCGATAACTTGCTGTAACGATAATTAATTTTTCCATTGTCGACTGTCGTTATAAAGCAGTTGCACTGTACAGCTCCATCACGTTAGTGGTCCCTCAAGGTCCGTCACCGTGTCTTTTTTTTTGTCATTTAATTGATTAATGGATTTAAAGGAAATACCACGTATTTTCACTAATACTTTTGCATTTACTTTTGTTTACAGACAGAAGGTTGAAGTCTCCGTATGTAATATAGACGCTAGCATTGGAATTTTCAATGTACAATAAATTTCCAAGTGGTGATAATTTGAAGTAGGTACAATCGAGATTAGTGATAACTTTTAGCTGTTGGTAAAATAAAAGGAATTTTTTGGGTGTTTTGAAAATGTTGTTACATAAATACTACAGTTTGGGAAAATTTTACAAAAATCAGCAATATTCAAATTTTGTGTTCCACAGTATTGCAAATTATCACTTAACCAACAATATTTTGTTATATAACTGCTAACAGAAGTAAAATCTGTGACAGCATTGTGAGAAAAATGTAGCGATTAAATCAGGGGAACATGTATACCAAGTTACGCCAAAATTAATTATAATATGGTGGGAATAGGCCGCCAAGCTACGGACTACATTATAAAAAGTAGACCGAATTCACAAGTACTCTCAGAACTGTACTTGTAGATAGACACACACAAACAAAAGTCAGACGGTCACATTTTTCATGGGGATGCTAGATCGCGCAATGTTTCACTGGCTATGCCAGCTCCATCAGGTGGGGAGCGATGGCACACTGCAGTCTTGAGAGTGGTGCTTAGGGATAGGTAACACAATTAGCAGTTGGTCACAGGGATGTGTTTTTAGCGGCACCCTGGAGACATCAAAGTCATGGTTTGGGTGGTTGTGAGGTACGCCCAGCCAAGTGCAGGACGGGTCGCCACACTGCAATGCTCAGTAACTGGGGGAGATTACCACACAAAAGCTCTGTGAGCAGGCAAGTTCATTCACAACAGTTACAATACTAGTTCGCAATAGGAATGATTTATCTCACAGTCATCTGTTACATTGTACTCTAGAGAGGGGAAGGTTTGCATGCATGCACATACTTTTGTGCTTACTATATTCACAGAGATTTCAAAAGAAGTCTAATTTACTTAGAAATACTGTGTGTCTGTACTTAATTTTGAAGTTTTTATAATATTTTCTTCATAGTATGCTGTTGATCAATTATTTTTAAGATTGAATTTTACTGCCATAAATTATTAAATATGCAATTGCTTGAATGGAGGGGTAGGGGTTGCAAACTCTCACAATCTATGAATGCCATTTTACTATCAGACTATAAATAAGGAGTACATACTTGTCTTTGGTTTAGGGGTGTCTGCCTTAGTGCGTAATATGTTGGTTGTGGTGCATGTGGGCTATAATAGGACTCTTAGAAATATTTTCTCTCACACTCTCTTTTAAAAGGGGGCAACCTTTGACCATTTTCGATGGTTTACAAATATGATCAAAAGCAGTAGTGGGATGTTACTATCTAATTTGTTTTGGAAACTAGTCATTTGGTATTTTATCTAAATTACTTCAAGTACATGTGTATGTAGGAAAGTAATGCTGATAATGTAGTAAATTAAAAGGTGTTCACCATTGCCAGGTTTTTGCTGTTATCTTGTATTACATTATTAAATGTTAGTGTTGTTTTCATGCATTAATGAGTTTTCAGTTGTAACTAAAAAAAAAGTTCGTCACTTTAGTAGCAGTGCGGCCAGAAATATTACATTTTTGGCCATCGAGTAATGTCACTGGTTAATAATGAAGATGCATTTGTTAAGATTTGTTATTTACATATCTTGGTTTTCACCGCTTACTGGCTGGTAAATGTGCTTGTAAAGACTGGTTGCAAGGTACCAGATCTGCCAAGGCAAGATTAAATTTAAGGAAGGAGAAAAAGTGGGTTACACAGCGGGATTTCGCGCCAATTAGAAGACGTCATTAATAGCTGAAGTTTGTTGCTACTCTACAGTCGTACAGTTCTCGTGTCACATTTTACTAAAGGATGGCACTGTCCAATGGCTTATTGGTAGATTATTGTCACCAACTTGTAGCATAAATGGAGTGACGAGTGATGTCAACATCACTTTACTATTGTTGCTGTACCATTATCAGACTTAAGATCTGGACACCTCACAAGGTGGTTGTCAGCACCATTCAGAATCCGGCCAGTGGACTACATACCACGATAGTCAGACACAAAGTAGTCCTCCATCTGCCCACCGGACCAGTGCAATATTTTTGCACTCCTGCAGATTAATCTTGCATAGTGATGTAAAATTGTTATCCATCATTGTAGCATAAGGTTTTCACTGTTGGCTGACAGTCTTTAGTGTGTGTAAACTGTGAACAGGTTCTCTGGCAGCCTACTATAGTAGTTAGCCATCACATCCATCTCACAGCTTGGAAAATATGTTTTTTATTCTCAGGCAGCATCTGTAGTTGTCATTCCCAGCATCTTGCAGGATAATGATAGAGCACTAGTACCATTGTGAATTATGTAGTCTACTGCCTAGCAGGGTTGTCTGATTGTAAGAAAGTGTGATTACCATTGGACACAATAAAAGTCTACACCTTACAACATCCAAACATAGGATGTCATGTCATTAAAATCATAACTTAACAGAAGATTGCCGCCATCAGATAAACCTAGCATAGGATTTTACTATTTGATAGTATGAGCAAAAGATGTCGCCATCCAGTAGTGTTATAAGGCAAAACAGCCTAGCTGCCATCAAAAAGCCTAATAAAAGATTACTGCTGTCAAGTTGCGCAGCAGTGATTGTGGCCATACAGTGCACCTGGAGAAGATTGCTGCCACATGGTAGCTTTGCAGATAAATGCAGCCATTCAATGATAACACTGAAAAATGTATGCCACCATCTGACTATCTACCCAGGGGTTAATGTCCTTCACTTGGTCTATGGTCATCATTATCCTACAACGTGGCCATGGGTTGCCACCATCCACCAGCCTGGCCAAGGGTCATCACGTCCGGCAGTCTGACCCAGGGTCACCACCGTCCGGCAGCCTGGCCCAGGGTCGCCTCTGTCTGGCAGCCTGGCCCAGGGTCCCTCCGTCGGCAGCCTGGCCCAGGGTCGCCTCCGTCCGGCAGCCTGGCCAGGGTCGCCTCCGTCCGGCAGCCTGGCCAGGGTTGCCACCATCCGGCAGCCTAGCCCAGGGTTACCACCGTCCGCCAGCTGGGCCCAGGGTTGCCACCGTCCGGCAGCCGGGCCGAGGATGCCGAACGAGACAGACTTGCTGGCGGTGCGTGTGCGGTAAGCACGGTCGTCCATTCACCCACGTGTGTACATTTGTGTGTGGTCAGCGCTATGCAGGTGCCTGGACAGAGACGGCGCGCTTGCAGCCATTGAAGTAGCGCACGACGACTGCTGTCAACGGCGACAGTGGCCTGCCGGCCGAGTCAGCAGTGCTGCTGGCCTGGAAGCAGTGGTAAGTGGTTGGGCAGCCTATGTTCTGACACAGAATAAGGTAGAATACAGAGTAAAACTCTATGCTCAAGGATACAGAAGTGAAACGTGCGTGAATGGAAAGTTTTTGTGCCTCGTCCGCAATCTCAAAGATACTGTTTTTTTTTTTTTTTTTGTGTGATTTTGCGATAGAGTGACATTGTGATTTGAGTAACTTTGTGATTTGTGTGTCCTAGTGACCGAGTGACTATGTGTAGCACTTTGTTGCGTTATGTCTCTAGTGTTAGGGAATGTCCAAACTGCGACAATGAATGAAACGGAGTGGTGGACTCGTTTCACTGAAGTGCCTGCCAAATGGCACTGCAGTAAACCGGACAGACATGCTGAGCTAGTGAAACTACCCATAAAAATCTAAGGCAAGAGCAATGTATTCATTGAATCTTTTAATGAACAGTGAAACTGACTGGACACAAGTCAAGAAACCTAGCAAAGCGATCATTGATTGGATGACAGTGGCTTACCCATTAATTCATGGACAGCTGCTGAAGAAATCTGCAAAATAATATATGAGTACTATGAAGGAAATACGGAACATATAGCAGGCCTGGGAATTGGAGGAGCTCTCGAGCAAGGTGGACACCCTCTTTGATAGACTCCTAGATTATTGCACTTTGGAAAGAAAGAAAGTAAATAAGGAGAATGCAAATTACATACTTCCAAAAATTTTCTTGCTAAAGTCTTACTATGACAGGATGATACAAAAGAATGCTTTTCTTCTTGGTTATGCCAAAGGATTGGAGTACAGTGTGAAACAAGGGATGAGACCAGAGGTGGCAATGGAGAAAACAAACACCTAAACCATCCTTCGCTCAAATAACGAAGGCGGTTAAGAAACTTGCACAAGAGGTAAAACCATCTAAGAAAGTTATCCTGGTATATACAGAAAAGGACGGTCAAACAAGTGAAGAGACAAAGATGACAATCTGAGAGAAGGTAAATCCAGTTGAAGAAGAATGGAAAGTGAAGAACTTTAGAAGGGTACGTGGGGGAGGTGTTCTCATCAAAGCAGTTGATGAAGCCACCATAAATAAAATCAAGACAAGCGACAAGCTGAAAAATTTGGGACTTCGACTTGATGAACCAAAGAAAAAAGGACCCAAGGTAATAGTCTATGACATTCCAAGGAAAGAGGATAATGAAGAATTACTGAAAAAGTTAGGAAACAAAATATTGAAGACAAGGGTATTGGCACAAGAAACTGTGTATACTGAATATGTGGCATGTAAAGTGAGAGACTTTCTGGTTCCACTCACATGCTACAAATGCCAAGAATACGGGCATCAAAGTAAATACTGTAAAGAACAAGAAATATGTTCTACCTGCTGTCAGGAAGGACATAAGTATTCTGAAAAGGATAAATGCAAAGGCAATAAAGAAAATCCTGCCTGTGCAAAGTGTTTAAAGGATAATAAAGGCCATAACCACAGAGTTGATTAGAAAAAAGTCCGTGTTGTGAACTAGCATTTACTACGGAGCTGGAAATGATCGATTATGGCTATGCATGATCAGCTAAGATCTAAAATCACTATTGGGTAGATAAACCTGCAAAGATCTGCGGTGGCTACAATGGAAATAGCGATTGTGGCTAAAGAAAGAGACATTGACATAGTCCTGATGCAAGAGCCATACGTCCTACACGGGAAGATAATCGGGTTACCTGGGACAGTTTTCTCAATAAGCGACAGTCCAATGGCAGCTATAAGGATTAAATCTGAAACTCTAAGTACTATGACTATAGATGCTATGTCAAACAGTCATCATGTCTGTGTTCAAATTAGAATGAGACAACAGAATGTCCACTTGGCCAGTTCCTACTTCCAGTACTCGGATGAACTTCGAGTACATCTGGAGAAGTGGGACAAAATTATAAGAGTATTTGGAAGGGAACTACTTGTAATAGGAGCTGATGTGAATGACAAGTCGGAAATGTGGCACTCGCCTGTGACAGATGAAAAAGGCTTGACTCTTGATCACTATTTATTGGCTAACAATCTCCATGTCGTGAAAATACCAGGGACCCTTCCAACGTATGTGTCTCCTGCTCATGGTACTGAATCCTACCTGGATGTGACGGTTGTTACTAGAAAGGCAGCCATGCTGGTTACAAATTCGATTGTCATGGAAGACTCAACCAGTGATCATAGGCTAATTATTTATGAGCTGAACAGGACAACATGCTGAAGATAGAATTGGTCAAACAAGATTTATTCATCAGTACCGCGAAGAACACTTGAAAGATCCAAACCAATGTGCCAATGCAATTACAAAGCTGATCCACGATGTATACAAGGAAACATTGAGAATATCAGAACCTGGCATTCCACTAAATTGATGGTGGGATGATGAACTGGAAAGCATGAGAAAGCAGGTTCAAAGAATTCGGAGGAAATTAAAACTGCAAAGAGATCCTCGATGAAGAGTAGAAGTGTTGGATGAAAGACGAAAGAACTATGCAGTAATGTTGAAAGAAAATAAATAGTCATCCTGGAGAAGTTATGTAGCAGAAAAAGGACATGAAGAACCATGGGCGCTCGTATACAAGATCCTTGCAAACAAGCTCAAGCATAACCACGTCATGAAAAGCCTTAAAATCCAGAACAGGATCATTATCAATCAGCAGGAGAACGCACAAGATCTTGTAAATGTACTCCTACCAGAGGATAGTGTGAAAGATGAAGAAGAAATTCATCAAATGAAGAGAGAGAAGATGCCTGTGTTGGCAGACACTCCTCCCACCACTGAGTTCACTTTAAAAGAACTGAATAAAGTTATTAACGAATTGAAAAACAAGAAAGCTCCAGGACATGACGTAATCACTGCTGTAATAATGTGGAGAGTTTATCTTCGGATTAAACTCAATCTGTTGCAGTTAATGAATGACTGCCTACAAAGTGGATGTTTTCCTAACATCTGAAAATCAGGAATACTGAGAATTCTGTATAAGGGAGGCAATAATGGTCCAACATTAGCTAAGTCATACCATCCTTTAACCCTGTTGCCAATCATGGGAAAAATGTTAGAAAACTCGTGAATATGTGACTGATAAGCTTCCTTGAAGCTACACAAGGGCTCCACGCAAAACAATATGGATTTAGAAAAGGATGAGGTACCAAAAAGGCAGTATGGATGTGATTGAAAAAGTGAACTCAAGCAAACAGACCTATCTATTAAGAATTTTCCTGGATATCATTGGTGCATTCGACAATGCGTGGTGGCCGGAGGTGCTCTGGCAACTCAGAGACAAGGAATGCCCAAGAAACATTTAAAGCATTATTGTTAATTACTTTGAAGAAAGGTACAGCCAGTATGAAGTAAACAATGTGACAGTGAGGAAGAAACTCTCAGGGGATGTCCCCAGTCACTTAAATGAGGGCAGTCTCAGCATCATCATGGGGGCTTGGGTTCAGAGCCATGATGACACTGTACAAGAGTGTTATTCGTAGGAATCACCCTTTATGGAGCTGGTGTGTGGTATAGGAAAGCAAGACTGGTACGTACTCAGAGATTATTGCTAAAGACACAAAGAGCTGTGCATTACTAGCCATAACAAAGGCTTACAAAACAACATCAACTGAAGCACTACAGGTGATTGCTGCAGCAATCCCGCTGGATTTGCTTGTTGAAGAACGAGGACAGCTGAAGCAATAAACTCTAGGAAGATCTGCAACGAATATCATGAAGAAAGAAGCCAGATGAGTTACACTATGCCTATGGCAGGAAAGATGGGACAATTCGGAGAAGGGCAGAGTCACTTATAGAATCTTTCCAAACATAATGGAAAGATATAGCCAGCAGTGGACTGTTACAGATTATCGTCTCTCACAGTTACTAACTGGACGTGGAAACTATAATGCAAAATTACATGAATTTTATTTAACTGACTCTCCCTTCTGCCAAATCTGTCAGAAGGTACTGCCAAACATGTACTTGGAGAATGTCCAAGAATGAAAGATTTAAGAATTGAACTTTGTAGGAAGCTTGAAATAGAAGAAAATGAAATAGATCTTAGAAATATTATGGCAAATAGAAAAACTGCCAAGATAATGGAAGAGTTTGCAAGAAAGATAAGCAAACGTCTGGAAGAATTCGAAGAATGGATTAGAGAAAATCCACAAGAGTTCGGGAATGATCCGCCATAGATGTATAAAGGTTTCCATTACCTGATTAAAGAAAAAAAATAGTTATACTGGAAGTGACACTGTAAAACCGCTATAAAAACATTGAGGTGGGCAGCCCCACCACACAGCTTGGGTGTTCCCAATGCACATAGACTGGAACTTAGAAAGAAAACATCAGAAGGCGACTGTTGAGTTGGGAGCCCTTGCCTTCCACTCAGAAAAACCTTAAAAGATATAATGAAGATCAAAGCAACAAACAAAGGGCATGAGAAATTGGAATATGAATGACCAAGGAAAGTGAACAGGAAACGAATCAGAACACTGAAGACAGGCAATGTATAAGGAGAAAGAGTAAGGTTATGGCAAGATTCCAGACTGAAGGACAGGACTACGGGGGAGGGGGATCGAAAAGGAATCCATGGACACCCCTCTCCGCTGGCAGTTCCAAAACTGATGGCTGGAATTGAAATGTATATAATCTTAGTAGTAGTAGTAGTTTAGTGCCACAATATAGGCGTAATATAAATCATCAATAGAATAGAATGTCGATAAATTGACCCTCAAGCTGCTAGGGGAGTGAGGGTGGAATGCAGGAAAACTGTGCCACTCTCACCTTCCAGGCAACTTTGCATAGATAGTTTTAATATTGTATAAAATTGTAATCTATATAGGCTGTAATGAGAAAATAAAGCAATCAAATAAAAGAAAACAAATATAAAAGGAACTTCCCATACCCTTGTATTACCCATAAAGGGTACAGGTACAATGGTAATAAGAAAAATGTGAGACTGGATTTGGCTGGCCACGAAAAATAAAAGCTGGGCCGAGGGTCACCACCGTCCGGCAGCCTGGCGCAGGGTCGCCACTGTCCGGCAGCCGGGCCGAGGGTCGCCACTGTCCGGCAGCCGGGCCGAGGGTCGCCACCGTCCGGCAGCCGGGCCAAGGGTTATCACCACCCAGCAGCCTGGTCCAGGGTCGCCACTGCCCCCGGCAGCCGGGTCGAGGGTGGCACGTCAGGCAGCCGGGTCGAGGGTGGCACCGTCAGGCAGCCGGGCTGAGGGTTACCACCACCCAGCAGCCTGGCCCAGGGTCGCCACCGTCCAGCAGCCTGGTCAAAGAATTCTACCATCAGCTAGTGCCAAGAAGATTGTCACTTGTTTGTTGAGGCAGCTGCCCTTTTCTGTCAAGTGCCAAGGTTTGGTGAACATTTCAAGTAAAGTCAGTCCTTGGACAGGTAATGTAAACATTATAGTTCACTGGTAATTTTTTGTTGGTCACTACACAGGTATAAACTATACTTCGATTAGAGATATTGCACAACCTTTGTTCTCTATATGCTTCATCTGGTTATGCACTGTACTAGCCAACGAGTGAATCAGCGCTCTCTTAGATCTGTAAATGGATGTGTGTGCTGTTGGAAAGGAGTGTCATATTACAGGTTCTTTATGCAGCAGCAGTGTGTTTTTTGAAAGTTTATTTTCTCAGACAGTAGACTTTGTTGATTCAGTTTGCATACTTAAGTCAGTCATTTTTTGGATCCAGTAAAAAAATCTCCTGTTCATGAATTCAAGAATGGATCATAATGAACACTTGACCTGAAAGAAAGAAAGAAACAATATGTCTATGTGTGTTTGCATACAGATGCACATTTTATAATAGGTGGGATGTTACAAAAAAAAGTTGTTTGTGACATAATTCACTTTAAATCATTTCTGTGTTTCAGTGTGGCTACCAGTTTCAATAAGTTTTCTTTGCTGTGTGTTCAGACTCTTTTAACCTTGAAGATGAATGTAGTTGGTTTGCCATAATTTATTGTGACCTATGTTCTGATTTTCCTTGATATACTGGTTTTGCAAAATGAAGCAGTTTTTTTCACTGGCAGAAAGCATATAACATTCAGAGTTCATTACAGTTGGTGAAAAGAGTTTACAAGTAAAAACAGGTACTGTACTTCTGAAGCAGTTTTCAGTTTTATGCAATGGCAAATTACTATGTTGGGGTTATAGAATCAGAAGTCAAACAAATGTGTGAACTTACATGTTGCTCACTCCACTTTTTGCTTCACTGTGTTACAGACCCACTGGCCTAATTTTTGACCACTACACTAGCAGAACTACTTTCTATGGTTAGCTGTTTCTAACAGACTTTATATGTGATACACGTTATCCCAATCAAACTGTATATATCTTCAATGCAGTTTTATAGACACTCATTTGCAAAAAAAAATTGTTAACCCTCAAGGTGGCATCACAGATGCACGTAAGTGGGTACAGGCACAGGACATGATGTAGTACAGTCACGGTTTCTTTAGGTGTTTTGAAACTAACCTTTGAAAAATCACCTAGGAGTAATATGTTAACCTGTTTTTTCTAAATAACTTTTGTACCACAAATATATAACACTGATTAACTTTAGTTAAAAGTATAATATTTTTTAATAAATAAAACTTTAACTTATATCTTCTATAACTTGTAATATTTACCTCATTCAATACGAATTAGTAAAGTGAGAGCAGCAATGTTATGTTTTGGCAATTGCTAGTAAGAAATAGTTCACAGTTAGAATATTGTTTTAACCGAGGTGTTATGTTATTTATAAATGAAACTTTGCCTATTGATATATTTCAATTTTTGGGTAGCCCCCCATCTCCCTTCTTTCCCCCCTTCTTCCTTCTATCCCCCTTCTCCATTCTATCCCCCTTCTTCCTCTCCCCTCCCCCTCTCTCGTTCTTGTGCCATAATTATGGTACGAGCATACCATAACATTCGGAATATGTTAGAATAACATAAATTTCGGAATTCGTACAATACTTTTGAATAGCGTTCCATAATTTAATCTGCATCCTTCCGGCATTCCAACGCAGCTATAAAATTTTACCTAGGTTCAACTGTTTGCAAGATATTAGCAGCAACTTTTAAACACATACCATACCTATTTACCCGAAAGGAAGACAAGGTTTTTTTGACAGAAAAGGAATTTAAAAAGTAAGGGGTCTACAATTCAGAGTAGTCTTCAATTCAAAACCTAGGAACAAATACCATAACTGTGCGACACTGCTAGAACAGTTGTACGTATTTTTGTAGTGCTGAGACTGTACCTTCCAACTTTGACAAGGGTCTCCTTATCTGATGTTGCATAGGTAAAGAGGAAGCACTTTGCTGGGAAGCAAAATGGCTCATGTCACGGTTATATAACACCCACAAAAGTTTTACATTGTAAGAAAGATGCTGCTACCATACAGCCGGGTTACACACACCTATTTCATTGTGATTAGCTTTTCTTTAAAAGTAAATAAAATATATCATATTATTCATATAATAGCATTTCTTCTTAAAGGGTTTGTCTTAAATTAATTCAAAAATAATTTTAACCTAAATAATTTTTTCAGCTCTTCACAGGGGTAGTCTTGAATTCAGGTTTAAATATTTCCCCCTCAAAAATATTTTTTTAAGATGAGGTCGTCTTAGATGCAGGATCGTCTTCCTTTCGGGTAAATAAGATAATTATCTCGGCTGGCAGCATGCATTCCAAATCTTCCTGCAATAATTCCAAAAAGCCTTCGCGGGTCGAGTTTCCAGTGTGACATTGGTGTTTATAAAGTTTCAGTGTGTGTCAATGATGCTATTAAAATGAGCATTTTCTTGACCAAGTGCTTTTGTGTTCATGACAATTTTAATTTGGTATAGATAAAGTTATTGTATCAAGTATTGTGAGAGTGTTTTGGTTTCGAAACTGGTATCGAGTATCAAGAAAATGCAATCTCGACCCATCCCTAAAAAAATGAAACAATGCAGTATCCTTGTTTGAATATACTGTCTTTTTCTTTGGACTCTTTGCTTCTTGTTTTAATATTTGTTCCAACTGAGGCCGTTCTTTTGAAGCATGACATCTTTTCATCTTATTTAAATTTACTTCTACTCATCAGTGCGAACCAGTCAGCTCTACATCCCAAAAGAGTTTGATTGGCAGTACAATCTCCCAGACATCAAGAACTTGTCCTTTTTACCCAACAGTAAAAGATGCATGCTTATCGGGCCAAATAAATTTTACTGTTCACTGTCCGAGCAACCAAAACCATGCTTCCACGTCACTTAGAAATATAACACGCAGAGGGATGGCACTACTAGTATGAATCGCAGAGTCATGCATTAGCTGGAACTTAAAATGTATGGTGACATAACATGCCCGGAAGCCTAAACCACCCCTACCTCCTCCACAGCAGTCGCCCAAACTGCAAAAATGCTGCTTTTTCCTCAGAAACCATTTCAACCAACAGCCAATACCTATCGAGACACGAGACACTGCACCAGCCCAGGAAAAGGGGACCAATGTAATAAGTAATTGAAGGGAAATGGCAATGCCGACAGAAAGAAAGGAGCATTTTCATCAGGCAAGAACAATCTACAGTAAAGGTCCTAGAACAGATGGTAGAAACACCAACTGCCCCATATATCAATGTGAGGGTCAACAATAAACCTGCCTTAGCACTACTGGATTCAGCAGCAACTGGGAATTTCCTATGTCGTGATATACTCCTGCCACACCAGCATAATTAGCTGAAACCACAATGCAAGGAAGTATGGATGGCCAGGTCTGATTGTATCCTCGAAGTCGACGGAAGAATGCGGACTTCATTGTCACCGCAGACTTCGTTATACTAGGACATCCTTGGTTGAGCACCCAACAATTCATCATGGATCACGGGAAACGTAAGGTCTACGTGGGTGACGAGTGACGAGTTATGCTTCACTGGGAATATCTGACAGATTGATGTCACAGAGATCTAGCACAACGTGAACCCCACTCAGTTCGTACAACTGCAAGAAGTACTGAATGAACAATCATCTGCTTTCGGAACCAACGGCAACTTACGTTAAACACTTACAGTTCAGCACAAAATCCTTCTCAATAACACCACACCTATATATAATTGGCCCTGTAAAGTCTCCGCAAGAAGCTAGCGTATTATTATCGAACAGATAGACGAGATGAAATGCCAGGTAATCATTGAGCCATCAACATTGCCCTACAGCTCACATGTCATGTTGTTGCCGAAAAAGGATGGGCAGCTTCGCTTCTACGTCAATTATAAGGCACTCAATGATGCCACGCTGTCTGTTGCACCACCAGCTTTCTATCTGGCTCATATGTTGAGGGATATCGGCGAGGCAAGCATCTTCAGTACTTTAGACATTCAAACAGAGTACTCGCAAATTTCCGTGCATCCGGATAGCCGCCCTTTCACCACTGTCACGTCGTCACCAGGTAATACTGTTCGGACTGAAGAACGCGCCGGCCACTTTTCAGTGGCTGATGTCCTCTGAAGTTCTTACTGTATACCTGGGTCAGTTTTGTTTTCATACCTAGACAACATAATCATCTTCTTCAAAACCTGGGAAGAACATCTCAACCACCTCCAGCGAATGTTAGAAAGATTAGAGCTTCGTGGGTTAACAGCAAATTTATCAAAAATACACGTGAGCAAGACCTCCATTCAATAACTGGGACACATTGTGTCTATGGGAGGTAACTATCCGCAAGAACGCACACTTCATGCCATCCAAGAAGCCGAAGTACTCCACACCAAGAAGCAGCTTCGCAGATTTCTAGGGCTCTACAACTGGCTTCCAGTGTTCGTCCCTAACATATCCAAAGTAATGGCTCCCCTTGCATCCACTCCTCGGGAAGGATACCTACTGGAAGTGGACACCGGAATGTCAAACTGTTTTCGACACCCTGAGAAAGAATTTTCAAGACATCCGCCAACTGCATCGCCCACAAGGAGACGGCCCTCTGATACTGCAGACCGATGCATGACAAACTGGATTGGCAGCTGTATTATACCAGGGCGAGGAAGGGAAACCTTTGGTCATTGCCTATGCCAGCACAAGGTTAAACCCCGTCGAGCAGAGATACTATATTAACGAGCAGGAGTGCCTCGCCGTAATATGAGCAATCTGAACATTCCAGTATCACCTAAAAGGGAATCATTTTATACTCCACACGGATAGTAAAGCCATAAAATGGCTTGGGGAATCCAAGCACAATGAAGCTAAATTAGGACGTTGGTACTTATTGTTGTCAGAGTTCGACTTTGAAGTTCAACACTGCCCAGAAACCCAGCACGACTTGCCTGATGCCCTGTCCCGGCAACTGGACCTGAAGGAAGAAACGAAATTCGACGAGGATATGGAGCAGGTTTTTTCTCCGGAACCCCTTGTCGCTGGAAGGATGACTATATTCACTTTAGCTCCAGTTAACACACCATCAGATAGAAAGGCACCAGCAGCTTGATACGGAAATTCATTCATTGCTCCAACAATGCCCACAGCGATACGAGATTTGCGACCATGTCATATGATCCCAGAATCGCCACCCGGACACACCCTGGAAAATCTAGATTCCACAAGCTCTACGATCTAATTTCTGCCACCATTACCATGACCACCCCGATGCAGGACACCCAGGAACCCGGGAGACACTAGCCGACATAAATGTTAGATACGTCTGGGACAGAATGAGCAGTGATGTTCACCGACACGTGAGTCAATGTTCCAAGTGTTGCCAATATAAGAGTTACCCTGCTCGACGGAACACTGCAAAACCATGTAAATCTTATGCGCCATGGAACCAGGTCGTCGTCCACTTAATAGTACCAAACCCCAGAAGTACCCGAGGTAACCGCTACCTGCTGGAGATAACCAATATGTTTTCACGCTGGGTCGAAGCCTTCTCGATAACCATCCAGGAAACACACCGCATCATAGCGAAGTTCAACCGAGAGATATTTCCATGCTGGAGATACTTCCAAAGTATCCTAACAGATAACGGAACACAGTTCACAAGTACCACTTGGCATAAAGCTTGTCAGAGTTGGGGAATGGAAACCTGGACGACGCCGTCGTACCACCCGCAGGCCAATCCAATGGAATGTCAGAACCAAGAACTCAAGAAGTACGTACGCCTCAACCTGGAAGAGGACCACCGGTACTGGGACCATTGTCTACCCCAAATACTCTTTGCACTTCGCCGGAGAACTAATGAAGCTATTGCTTCCAGCCCTAGTCAACTTCTTTTCAGACACACGTTAAGATGACCAGGGGAATGGCAGTGGGAACACTTGCCCACCTCAATGCCAACGTCCGAAGAAATCCGTCACGCCACAGAGCTAGCTTTGACAAAGCACAAAAAAAAGCAAGATGCTTACATCAGCCGGAAATATCTGCAATCCACACCGGCATACATTCATTCACAATGGGAGAAACCGTCCTGCTACGAAGCCATCCACTGAACAAAAGTGGGAACAAGTTCAGTGCAGGATTGGCGGGCAAGTGGGAAGGACCCTATAAAGTTCTTGGACATCAAGAAAACGTATACTGGGTCGAAGATGCATGAGAAAGCATATGGAAAGCCACCCGAGGCCAACTATGTCCTTACCCCAATAACATCCCGGCTCTCACTCAGTATGATACCCCTGCATTACTTTCTGAAGCCTCTGACAGCGGAAAGAGAGGATCCATCATAGCTACTGGTCAGGAAGAACCTCAATCCCCTGCTGCCAGTTCAGTCGAAGACGAACCTAAGGTAACCCTGGATTACCCCTTAGAATCAATTGGGAATAGGGTGCCCAACTATGAGATACGAGGAGGAGTTTCGATACAGACCATACCGTCCACGCCGACTGAGTTTTGAAGGAAGTTTGTTCGCCAGATAGACAAATGGATGCCTTTGATAATGGAAGTTTCTTGGATAAGCCTGGAAGACAGGAAGTCCAATCACAGGCGTCAGCGACCGTCAGCACCAAGAACCCAGTGTCAGCCAGCAGCCAGTTCTGCCCAATCACCAGTGACTACTGCATCATGACAGAATGCTGTACCAGCTCAAGTGAGCACTGCCTGCAAGGGATCTACAGTGACGGATGTCGACAGAACCACACCTACAGAGCGACTGCCGTTCACGTCCAGGATGACATCCAGAGCAGCCACGAGGTTCTGCCGCCATTGACGCGCCTGCTCACCTCCACGACGACGCAGTCAACACCCAGAGAGAAGGCAGTACTGTTCAAGCACCTGGAGCCACCACTGGTAGATGGTATCGTCCCAAATGTAAAGTCAGGTAAAACCGAGGAGAAGACCCTTAGGAGTTTTATTACTGATATATTTGTAGTTAGTCTAAGTGTTTCTGCCGTAAACTGTAACAGATTTGAGAGTGCCCACGATGATGGATGTTATGGGGAACCCATTGGAGGACGTGCCGCCTCCCCACTCCGGATCTACAGTCGAGAGCCTACTAGCACAGTCAGCAAGCTAGAGACTTCATGCCAGCAGCAGGAACGAGAGCCCGAGCCTGCCACTGCAGCAGGCTAGTCATTGGAGCATCCTGCAGCTGCAGCCCAAGAGGAGACTACTGACCCTGCCGTCATCAAAGGCCTGACAACTGGTGGGGCATTACTTGTCATGTGCTGCAGCCAGCCACTTGAGCCTGGCATGGTGGTACAGGCCACTCCTTCAGGCATACCAGTGGTCGTGCATCCCGCACACCTCTTCCAAGAAATTGGGGTCGCCCTAGTAGGCGGGGACCATTCTATGCATCAGGACACCTGAGCCGACCAACGCCCCTAGCAGACAAGCAGATGGCACCATGCAACGATCATTCTAGAGTCAATGTAGATAGCAGTCCTCCCCAGTGCTACGTGATCAGTGTGATAAAAAGGTTGAATTGTCCTTAGTAGGGGTTTGTGCTCATGAAGAGCCCGTAAAAGTAAACAGTGCTACGTAAACATCAAGAGCTCTCACATGTAAGCAATGTTTTTTAACAGGTTCACATCAAGTCACATCAAGAGGTTATAAAGACAGTCACATTTCCCACACCCTAGATCAACCTGTGCGTAAAACGTTGCAGCTCTTCTATTTTGTTTGCTGAATGAAACCAAGATGTTTAATTAACTGTAAAAATAGTAGGAGAGGCTAAGTAGTTGCTACATGCAACCATGAACCTGCAGTGAAAGAGAGCAGGTTGTGAGAAGAGAGTCGTGTAAATGAAACGTATTGTAGGCCTAGTTGTTTTTCAACTGTCATGTTTACAGGTATCCATGATGAAAGACATTATGAAAGAAAGCTAAAAAGCAAGGTAACGTAATAAAGACTTTTACGTAAGCCAGTAAATAACCGCACATCTAAGCTCCATCGGGAGAAGGCAGAAAGAGAAATACTATGTGAATTAAACACGCAGACAGCTGCAAGAAGAAAAGCAAACTTGAATTTTCTGTACTGAGAGAAAGGGTTTTTGCAAAGAAAAGTGCAGTGTGTGTGCCTATATATACATAGGTGTAGTGATGCATGACTTGCCTCTGTGACGTCAACTGTTAGCTGGAAGGGGATGCTGAACAAAAGACAAGTAATATTACTACTAGTGCGGAGTAAATGAACTCGTTTGTCCTAGCGTAATTACAGTGGACCGGTGAATAATAAAATCTGTGAGACAGTCAATACAACATAACTTCCTAACGTAATAATTTTAACCTTCAAACTCCGTGCAAAGGACTTGTGGGATGGAGCTGAAGTTCTTCAAAATTATTTCTCAAAAAGCATCATGCGTCAATCTCTTACACTGGTTTCGCTGCTCTTTGTGTTTGTTTGCATCACAGCACTTTACGCTAGGCACTATAACAGTGTCCTTGGGTGCAAAAAAAGTGAGCGTAATAATTACATTGTTCAAAGCCTGTCTTTGAAGATCACTGGGAATTCCACTAATGAATTAAGCAGGTATTTACTCTCCTACAAAGATCTGTCTCTTCACTGGTGTGTACTAACAACAAATAACTGTTGCCATATGTCTGTTAATTCACAAATTAATGCAGCAATTTGACGGCTACAAATTATAATGTTCTACATGCTGTGGAATGTAAATCACTGGAACTTGGCGGCAGTATACGACCGCATTAACACTTATATTTCAGCTTTCTACAGCTGACAAAAGTTTATCACTCACTGGTTCTGACGGGATTTCTTGAGCGGGTGGCCCCTCTTCCTGAGAGTCTCTTGGACCGGGTAAGGCCACACAAAGGATCTCTGTATCCATATGGCTTCTCTGTACCACCTGGGCTGATGTGGGCCGCGGCAGGAATGTGCGGGCTGCTCTCTTCTCACCTGGCCAGTCATCGTTGTGTTGTTCTCCCCGGCAGCGGTTGGCTGTGGATCACTGGGCACCAGGGGACGATTGTCGGCAACCTTCTTGATGATGGTTGGTGTCATGATGACTGGTAGAAGCAGAGGCATGAGTGGCTCTAGCATCTCGGCGGCTGGACAGCTGGGCTCATCCTCTCGTTCTGATGCCAAGGGATGCCAAGACTGGCTGAGTGGCCATGTCTTCCATGAAGGACGCGGCTGGTGGTGTCGGCTGGGACGAGGTCGCCATGTTGATCCTGATCTCTCTGGCAGTTCTAGCGGGGTCTCCCTCTCGGAAGGCGATGACTCTATGGCTTTTTTGTTGTCATCCTGCATCGGACTCTAGTTGGCAGACATAGGCAGTCTCTCATCGTAGTTCTCTACTTCCTCGGCACATCGGTGGCTGGGTTCTTCTCCTTATTCTCCTCCCTCAACGATGGTGGCCTTGGTACCAAATGGCACCAAGACCAGCTGGTTGGATGCTCTGTCCTGCATCATCCAGCTGCATCGAGGTCGCCGGGTTGTCCTCGACACCACTGGCATTTCTGACGGAGGCCTCTCGGAAGGCAACATCTGGGTGGTGGCTGTGACATCATACAGCGCTACAATCTTCTCGTTGTTTTGGCCCTCCAGGGCTGGGGTGGCTATGGTGGTCATTCGAGGTGTCTGTTCCTGGTGTTCCGTTGTCTCCGATTTCTTTTTTCTTCTCCCGTATAGGACGGAGCAGCAGCTGTCTACAACTTGGCTAGCTGTCTAACAGGCTATGCCAGGAGATCTCCGTTGTGGCTGGAGACATCTGAGTATATCGGTTGGTGGTCTGATGTAGGTAACTGCTGTGGGTTAAGGGTAGAGATTAGGGATGGAATCCTTGATACAGCAATACCTCGATACTTTTTAATATCAAGTATCATATGAGAATATCCAAAAGTTTCACATTTTATCACCCATTTTCTTGTACAAGAATTAGGATATGTGGTACCATAATTTTTTTAATGTGTACGATACTTTCAAAAAGTGTACCATAATTCAATGTGGATCCTTTGGGCATTCCAATGCATCCAGAAAATTTGTCCTAGGTCCAACTGTTCGCAAGATATTAACAGTAACTTTTAGATATGTACCATAATTATCTTAGCTGGAAGGAGAATTTTAAAGCTTCCTACAAGCATTCTAAAAAGCCTTCGCGGGAGGAGATTTGATGAACGGTTTACTAGTTTTTAAATTTTAAATGTACAAGTGTTCCATAATATACCATATTTTATTCATAGCATAATATTCACACAGCTGCGAGCACTTTGAGGTCTTTTTAGGCAACCCGTACATACCACAGTAATGATTTTTGACATTTACTTTTATGGTATATAATTGTGGTACAATAAAAATGGCTTGATAGTTGCGAGCGAGCGACAAGAGGTGCGAGTGAGCAACTTAAGTAGTTATTGTACACCCAATACGTACCACAGTTATATGCTGCTCCTAAATTTTTCATTTAATTCATTTTTATCCCATTTATATTTCAGGTACAGTAAAAGCAAATTGAGTAGTTATACATCCCACATATACTATAATTATGTGATGCAACATCATTATTAAATATTCATCAAAAAACACCATAATTATTTGATACACCTGTCATGGCCTAGCTTGTGTATTCTGCAGGCTAGGCCATGGCAGGTGTATCAGATAATTAAACAATATTTATTTAACGTTACAGTAATTTCCTTGAAGTCGCAAAATGTATTAAAAAACTGCAAAATAAGTGTGTACTGAGCTATCATTTCCCTCACAGTTTAATTACAGCTTTTACTGTGGAAATGTGGTTCTATAGAATCAAAGGACACTGTGTTGGTTTATCATTGGTTAAGAACCTTTGGGTTACAGGATGTTCATCATTTGTTTCCAGTGTAATGTAGGTTTTTATATAGTTTCAGTGTGTGTCAAGGACACTAGTAAAATGAGCAATTTTATTGGCCGAGTTGTTTTGTGTTAATAACAATTTTAATTTAGTATCTAGAACAGTATCTGTAGCGAATATTGTGAGAATGTTTTGGTATTGAAACTGGTATCACGTATCGAGAAAATGTAATATCGACCCATCCCGAATAGAGGTATCTTCAATGACTCGTGTTGCAGGAAACTCAATGCAGATTGGCATTGCCTAGCAGTTGGCGGTCAAATCTCGTACTCGCCTCTTGTCCTTGGAGACGAAGGTATTGGGGGGACTTCAGGTTCTTGGTGCGGGGGTCATTCTCTTGCTCGTTGACAACAGATCCTTTGGCGGGTTTGGGAGTTTGACCAGGAGATGGGCGTATCTGTCCTCTGGTGGCTTTCCTGATACGGCCTCTGGCATCTTCAGCCCATTCCTGCGATGAATTTGGCCGCCTTGGCACAATGAGGGGTTTCTAAGGAAAATGGCTTCTCCCATATTGAAGCTGCATACCACGGTATGTGGTTGGAGGTATTTCTTATCAATGTAGTGAACCTGAGCTGCTCGCGCTTGGTCCATCCGTCCGTGCTAATTGTGGCTCTTTGGATCTCCTCTGGTTGTGGAATTTCACTTGGCTGTTGGTCCCATTGCCAGTTCCCAGGTCTGCACAGGGTGTGTCCCATGATGAGCTGGCTTGGGCTCCAGTTGGTGGCCTCATTTGTTCTTTGGCATAGAGCGAAGAGTATGATGGGAATATTTTGATCCCAGTGGTGGTGGTTGGTATCCACACTGAGTTGGAGGTTCTTCTTGAGCTCTTGATTTCTTCGCTCAGTGGGGTTTGCGTACGGGTGGTAGGGAGGCATCATCAACATCTCAACTCTCCATGAATTACAGGCTTTCAGCCAGTGTTGGCTAGTGAACTGAGTTCTGTTGTCTATGAGAATGCATTGCGTCAGGCGCTGGCAGGGGAACCAGCCTCTCCCATTATTCTTCTTCCTTCTTGTCGCTGTCCAAGTCCGGTTGGTGTGTCAATTGACGTCTTACCAATATGACTTTTCAATCATTAACACGTGAGTCCGTGTAGTGTCAAGCGCTCCACTTCACATTGTAAGTGTCCACAATGCTCTTCCCAGGTTTTTGAGTAAACTACGATGTTGTCTAGGTCGGCGAAACAAAATTAGCATATGTGGCCGGTAAGGACTTCGGCTGACATTAGGTGCCGGATTGTTATGGGGGTGTTTTTCAGGCCAAATGGCATTACCTGGAATTGGAGCGTTTCTCCTTCTGGCGTGGTAAATGCAGTGTACTTTCAGCTGTCTGGGTGGATCGCAATCTGCCAGTACCCTGATTGCATATCTATGGTACTGAAGATTTTGGCTTCCCCAATATCTCTCGGCATGTGGGTGAGGTTAATTGCAGGCAGTGCTATGGGATGTGTGACATCGTTCAGATCCTTGTAATTCACACAGAATCGAAGGTATCCATCTTTCTTTGGTACCAGTATGACATGAGAATTGTAGGGTGAATCCGACGGTTCAACAATTGTTTGCTTCTTCATCACTTCGACCTGAGTCATGATGAGATGGTATCTTTGGGTAGATACGTGATTCAGGTGGTTTAAATCTGCGTGTTGGTGGTGGTCCAGATTTCATGCTGAATCAAGCAGGTTTGACGTAGTTGACCTGGTTGCCCAAATGCAGTGGTGTGCTCGTCGTGTGTTTGCTTCAGCTGGGGTCTAACGGCAGTGGGACTGTGTTCACAGTTTATCGTTGCCCTGTTCTTGTCTCCCAATTACACTTTTCCTTGGCCGTGATCAAGCACGCATTCTTGCTGGTGCAGCCATGTGTGGCCTAATATGGCGGCTTCAGATAGGTCCGGCAAAACGACGAAATGTACGGTGCTATAATGCTTGGGTAATTGTACTTCTAGTGTGGTACAGCCTTCTACTGGTAGCGTGGCAGTGTACTGTGCTATTTGTACAATATTTTTCTGGGGGTGCAGTGATGCCCTTTGTTGTGCTGTGAAAAATCACTGTGGATAAAATTGCTGGTAGCGCCAGCGTTTCCCAGGGGATTAGACTTGGCTTCATTCTGAGGTGGAGCAGAAGGAGGCACAGATGTCCTTGCGGTTTCCCCTTCCCCTGCACACTCCTTGTCTGCGCTCCTGGTCTGTCTGGGAAATCTTGGTTAAAGTGGTGGTCGGGACAATACCAGCATCTTGGCAAGGGAGGGTTGGCAGGTCGCTGTGCTGGCAGAAGAAGTGGCGGAGACACCACTGGAGGGGAAGGAGGGGTGACTCCTCGCCTATCTGTCTGCCTTTCAAGTTCCTCTCACTTCTCACGTGGCTTGTCAACGGCTTGTGCCATATAATTGCGTTCGCTTTCACGTGCTCTTTTGACTAGCTCTTCTACTGTTGTAGGCTTCTTGATATGCAATAAATTGCGAAGTTTCGGAAAGAGTATTCTTGTGATGTTTCTTGTGCAGCTCTCTTCATCTGCAGTATGGTATATATGTCGGTAAAGCTGCACTTTCCTCGAATAAATATCTTGGCCTCATCTAAATGCTGAGTTTTTTCCATAAAATTCCGTGGTTATGTGGGCCTTGACTTCCTCACCCGAAAACTGTGTGGCGAGGCGAGTGCCCAATTGACTCCAGTCTGTCACGAATTCACCGTACTTTGATGACCACTCTAAGCCACAGCTGCGTACTTACTTGCTAGTCCGGCTGACCCATTGTTTGGTAGGAATCTCGTTTTCTGTCCCTTTACGTGTTCATCAGTGAATGAAACTGGGTCCCCATGGGGAAGGGGGTCACGAATTCTGGCAGTTGCATTTTGCTGGAACCACATGATGTAGTCAGAATGATCTTTTGCCCGGGATTACTCTACCTGTACTTGGTGGCTTGTCTGCACACCTCACATCTATAGACGATACTGGGGTGGGGGACTCATTCCTCTGACCAGCCTATGCGACTGTGTGATGGAATGGCTAAGCACATATGATACAGTGGACCATATTAATACAATAGACAATTAATACAATAGACTATTTGGTGGTTTCGGCAATCCTGACATCTGAATTCCAGCCCATCCATGTACCGTACTTCGTCAGGCCATCCTAGGCACCAATAATGAAATACCTAAAGAGTGAGCGCACGTGATAGAGTAGTTACCGGTTCTGGGGCAGGTGGCCACTGCAGCTTTTTGGCCTTTTTTGAGTCTTACTTTGCTAGTCAACATAGCTGATTTGGTAGTTGGGAGCCACAAGGTTTTAAAAGAATTCCCGAAGTCCTAGATCTGGTGGTTTGATTAGCTTCGCAGTTCTCAGCTCGTGCTGGCTGGGTTATGATCCTGCTACTCATGTTGCCAAACGTTTTGAGTGCCAAGGAACCTATTAGGTTGGGTGATGATTGATCAACGTGGTCATGTAGGTAGACTTGGCCGACTCGGTTCTGCTGCCTAGTCACTACTATAACAGCAATAGCCCCATGTTGGGCACCAAGAAAAATTGACCGCCTACTTCTTGATGTGCAACGGGTTCTGATTCAGAGTACTATAGTGAAGCGTCTCAAAGTGACTACTTTGTTAGTGTCCGTCAGATGGCACTTTCGGGCATGACCTGCATCTCAATTAGAGTCGGACAGGAACACACAGCCTCAATATAGCGTGGGCCACATTGGCTGTTGACTTGGCACGAAGTCAGTTGCTGGTTTAGCTATTGGTCTACTGACCGGTTTGGGAACCGCTGGTATACTCTGGCGTGCGGTTGCTGGATGATCCTGCCTGACCCCAGGGGTTGTTGCAACTGGAACTCCAACTGCTGCTGTTGAAGGTCCTCAGCAGACTGGGGTAGCATTGGGTCTTGAACCAGATGCAGGCTGTTTCTACTGGCACCTTCTTTCCTCGATTGAAGGTGGCTACAATGAGATGAATGGTGCCTGGAAGCTTTTGGGGAGGCTGGAACAGAGAAAGGGCAGTCGGGTAGCTAGCACCCACTGACGGACGTGCAGCTTGAGGTCATTCCCGTGGGATTAGTTGGCAGAGTGCCTTACTGGGTTGGGTGCAATCCCAGGTAGACTGGTTGGTAGTAGTTACCTGTTGTTCCTAACGTCCTTCACACCTCTCTTGGTGAAGGACATTAGATTCAAGTACCTTGTCTGGGAGATAAAAGCAGGTGATGTGTGTTCCCTGTGTAAACATGGTCTGCCATCTAGGCACATCAGAACAGCGCCAAGTACAAACTTTTTCCCCAACCGGCAACACAAACGATGCGGTGGTTGAGGAGTGAGTTCCCTCTGAGGCGCTTCAATAGCTTTGACTTGTGAGCCTTTTGAGCAGACAGGTCAGACCCAGAGCCAACCAAGCACTCCCTCCGGCAACACAATGGTGTGGTGGATAGGGCAAGCTGGTCTAGCAACTTATCCTCTTAAGCAAGGGTATAACTAGTGGTTGTGGCTCTACCATTCGATACAGTACGTGTACCGAATAGTTGGTCGTCGAATGGTGTGTGTTCTGACGTACGAATTTCCCCGTCTAGAAGAACTCGTAGTCCTACACTAAGCGGAAACTGGATGGCAAAGCCAGTCTCCTGCTCCTCTCTGTGGGATGTAAGTGTTTACTATGCTAATCTGGACAAACACAAGAGAAAATGAGAAAGTAGTTAGGTTCTGATTGTGTTTATTCTGTGAGGAATCAGATACGGTGGCCTGTACTATCTCCTGTCTACCCAGAATTGACTCAAAGTAGTAAACTACGCTGTCCCGGTGAAGGGGACCTGGTTCTAATCTGGCTGGGGGCTTAATCGACTAGGTAGCGAAGATAACTTTCCCTGTCTGTGTATGCGTGCTCTGATGGGGATTAAGGGTGCCCACCCACATCCTGAAGGGCACGGGGGTAGCCGTTGCCAGTGGCAAGCAACTAAGGGTGGCAGAATGTTTTTGGAAGACTTTGCAGTGGAGAGGGCTTCAGAAGTACTGCAGTAGGCTGGCGATCCCTTGAGGGATATTGGTGGCTGGTTAGGACTCCGGCAAACAAGCGCGGTAGAGCTATCTGTCCAACTGGTGCGGCTCTTAGACAAGCCGATTATCAACTGATGTTTCCAGCCTCTGCACTGGCATATATTCTGCTTCGGCTGAGGGTGGCCCGCTGGTGGAGGGTACTATGTGCAAACATCTTGGGCCGAGCTATGGGCGGCTATTGTTCGCATGCCGAAATCTGTCGGTTCACCCTTGAACATCTTTGGGTTGTGGTAATGATAAAGATTGTTGTCATATTCTCGACAAGATACTTACTGGCCGGCATTATTGTTAAAACGTAGAATTCTGACACATCTGTAATAATTTCCCTGTCAAGGAAAATATCCTGTAGGGGCTCCAGTAGTAATTCTAGGCTTCCAAACCCATTCATTGTTGCTTGTAGAGAAGTGTAGTCATTAATTAAAATAGCCAGTAAGCATCACGTGTCAATTATAAACACACACAAATTGAATTATGCACATTTTGAGCTTGAACTGATTGTCATTAAGTAAAGCAGAAGATAAAAAATCCAAAAACTTAAAATAAAAATTGTAATCAAACATGGTGTAAGTATGCCGTTAACAATCAATATAGTCAATTCCCAACACAATTTGAACTCTAAAAACAAAAAGAGGAGCTAAAATTAATTTTATAGCAGCAACTTCACTCAAAACATATCCTAAACCGAAAAAGGCTATGCATGCACACAATTACAAAATTGCTGAAAGATCACGAGACTATTGCCTGAAGGGGGCAAGGTGGGGTTTTGTTACTCCTTCTATTGGCTGGCCTTGTTATGTACACCATCATGGGAGATAATTATATCAAGAGAGGGGTGTGAAAAGATAGGGTGGATGTAGAACAGGGCTTCCCTTTGTGACATCGCATATTGCTCGCAAGGCAGGCCGACTTACAGGTGCCGGTCGGTGTGCTGCTTACTCCAAACCAACACTCCCACATTGTTTAATGGCCTTTTGCTGGTGTTTTTCCCCCCATATTATGGCATACCTGTTAGAGTAGCGACACTACAACTGTGGACTAGCAAATATATTTTTGATTAGTTTTCATCACAATTTTTCGAAGGTTCCTGAGAATGGCCTCATAAAATCGCTGCCCTCGTTAAATCAACTGCTCATAAAGTAAGGGTCCGAATGTACATGAATGCATGTACCATGCACACATGCACTCATTCAACTTATTTCCTTCCTGTCATCATATAGAAACTTTTGTGTTCTGTATACTATTTATGTTTTCCCTTTTTTTTTTCACTGTCACTGTTTGGTTAATGTCAATGTTTTGCATTTGAGTGTATTATTTTTGTACCCATTTCAGAATGGCAGCTTACTGTATAATGGGTAACAAGTTCATCGTTGAGACTATACGTGGCGCAAAAGTCAACCTGTACCCGTGGTCGTTTTTCTCGACCGGCACTGTAGCCATGATAGCCCTTTATAAACAAATGCTGAATGTGCTGTTACAAGAGCGCTGTAAGACTGTTGTGGAATTGGGCTGTGGAACTGGCATTGTCGGGCAGTTTCTCGCCGAGGTATGTAAACAGTTAGAGTTTAAATTTTACTGTTGTGTGATTGGTAGATGTTTACTTTTAAATTAGTTTTGTGTCTTCTATAGTATTGGAGTATCTCGTACAGACTTCCAAATATGTGTGCTGAGGGTGATGGGTAGTGTAGGGATGGTTCGAGTATGCAATTTTCCCTATTCCAATTCCGATTCTTGATTCCCAATTCCATTTTGATTGTTATAATTAGCATTTGCAGTGTAATACTTATAAAGTGTCAAAACAATTTGTTCACACAATAACATTTATTTTTTGTAAATTCCCAGTACAATGATATTATTGGTATTGAATTATAAGTAGTACTGTGCCTAAACTTATTGAAAGTGATCACACTGTAGAAGTTTTTTGATTAAGTGAGTTTCATTGCTTACGAATGAAGTAAATTTTTTTAAAATTTACATATTGTCCTTTTCAAGAGTGTTGCAAGTAAAAATAAAATGGAAAACCGCTTTGCAATAAGACTGAAGAGACCTATTATTAATGTGTTTATGCTAAAGTCAAATACAAATGAAAATATTGTAACGTTTCGTTGCATTAGCACGAAATGTAAGGTTCATTTGTTTAAATTTAAGTAGACTATATCAAATTTACCTTTGGAATATATTCGCTGCATTCGCATGAAATGTAAGGTTCATTTTTTTTAAATTTAAGTAAACTATATCAAATTTACCTAAAAAAATTAACCTTACACTTACATTTCGTGCTAATGCAGCCATACGTTACAATATTTTAATTTGTATTTGACTTTAGGATGTGTGTGTGTGTGTATATGTTTTTTTTTTTTTTTTTTCGAGGCTTCTAGGTTATGTGGAAGCATATATTTTGGTTGGTTGAACATTTTCAATTTTTCTTGTCAGCTAATTACTACAATTTTATTTATTTTTAACTTTGCCACAGCTTTTTAGATAGGTGCTCATTTCAAATGAATGTAGACAGCCAACTATGTAAAGAAACCTCTAACAAATCACAAATAACCAGAAGACACTGAACAAGGTTTGAACACTTTTTTTATTATAAATAAATATAATTTTTTGAATGACTAGCAATATTTAAAAAGATAAGTAATCTTCACATCTGGTAGTATTGGTCACATTAAATAACCATTTAATAAACAAGGATATGAATTTAACAAACACACATCTAACTTGGAGCACCAAAGCAAAAACTCTTACAATATATAAAATATACCTTAGCTCAATTTCAACATTAAGTTAAATTACCACTATCCAAAACTTTTCCTTACCTAAAAAGCTTTACAAAGGTAGATTCTTTCTTGAATCCAGAGTATGGCTTAGCACTCCTTTAATTGCATAAACCACAAAGGAGGGCAGCAAAAATTTTCCCATCAAAGCCTCCATTTCTATAAAACAATTTAAAAACAATTTTAAACAATTACGGTGAGAGGCGGTCTTGGTTGGACCCATCAAAACTTCATCCAATAAAATAATATTACAATAAACAACAGCATAAAATTTAACATAATTACGTACTAAAGTGATGGAGTCGTGGAAACATTGAGAACAACAAACACTTAAATGAACTTGGGTGGCGAAGAAAGGATGATCACGACACATTAAAAAAAGAACATACAGCACTGTGACACCAAAGTTAAGCTGAAACATAATTTGGAAGGGTGGCCAATACCAAAATTTGGAAATGGAACTGTGCTACTGCACACCCAAGGCACCACACAACCATGCCACATAAATTACTAAGCATTTATTAAAAAACCTACCGCAAACTTTGTTTTCCATGACTCACCAATTTTTGTGCCCCATTGCTCTATGCGGGATTAGTAGTACTGTTAGCTCAATAACATCATCATGGTGTTGACCTTACTTGGATGAGGAAGAATGTGGTTACGCCATGGAGTGCGAAATGGGGATTAAGTAGCAGTCAGGTGGCGTTGGAAAAAGCAGACAGAGTCGAAGTGTATAAGGCCTTAAATAAACTACCATGGCCAATCAAAATTTATGACTCACGCAGGGGAAAAGCGGGGAAGAAAGGAGGGGATCTGAGTCGAGCAGAGTACACCGCACCACAGAAGTAGGTGGCGCTATTAAACTTAACACAATGGTGCTAATGTCATAACCCCACCCCAAAACCTGTACCCTGGAGACTAATCTCTTAAAAGTCAAAAAACCACATTGATATAATACAAGCAGTTCACAGAAGAAACAGGATGTAGATATGTACTCAAACACATAAGTAGAGTAGAAACAGTAGTTTAGAATGATTGTAGACAGTCTATAGGTTAACAGAAAACACAGTAACGTGTAGGTTGAAATCAATTAGCCACATCTTCAAGTGCGAAGAAGTGATCTGATTCATTGTCAAAGCAGTTTCTGGAGACGGCTGGCAAACCGAGAGCCAAGGGGCATCTCAGCGCCAATAGAGCTATCCTGAGGCTAGCGAGGCTGAGGTTAAGCATTGTTGCAGGCTGAGGAGAGGAGAGAGGTCTTCTTGCAGACCAGTGAGTGCTCGCTGACCTATGTGGCCGGTGACCCGGCGTCTTTGCTGAAACGTGGTTCTGGACTTCCTTATATATGAAAAAATCCCGTGATCAGCGATTTTCCGGGGGCGCAGGGGTAGAGTAGCCTTCCAGCGCAGGAGTAGGTTATCAGGGTTTGCGGCAGTGCTGCTCATTTCTTATCTCCCCGCATGGAGGTGACGACAAATTAAAACAAATTAAACCACCTCTTTCTGAGGCTGGTGGGATGTGACATCACAACGTTGCAGGGGTGCTGTCATCTCGGGGGTTTGCTGGAACTTCTTCCACAGCTAAATAGTAGAGTAATGTTTCTTCATAACTTGGCACGGGGTGAAGGTGGAGGTGGATGCTTAATCCGCCTTGGGGTGTCCGGGGTTCAGTTCTTGTATGGGATCCCATTCCTGTTTGGCTCTCATTCAGGCCATAGTACGAACATAATTGCGCATAGGAGACCTTGCAGATATTCCCTTTCTGGTCGCGTACCCAATACACATTTCCATGGTTCCCTTCTACCATAGTGGACTCGGTCCACTTAGGGGCCAGACTTGCGGTGAATTTGTTTGTGGCCTTGCTGAGGAGGTGGTTTCTGACCAATACTTTGGTTCCTGGGGGATATATATACCCCTGATGCTCGTGGGGGGGGGGGGGATACTTCTGCACGATATACTGTCTTTGTTGCGCGTTCACTTGTCTTTCCTGGGCTTGGGCAGCATCAGGTACTTCACGGCGGTCGTAGGCACTTGGAGGGGGTCTCCCACTTCCAATCCCCAGGACTTCGGACGGTGTGCCCTAGGAGGAGGCAACTTGTCGTCACGTGGGTGGCCTTGTTCTCCCGACGTCGGTGTGCGAATAATATCTCAGGAACTTCTGTATCCCATCCCTCCTGGTTGTCGCCCATGCTCATCCGTAGGCATTTCTTTAGTTGTTGATTCCGGCATTCTGTTGGATTCGATTGGGGATGCTAAAGGGGTGTGGGGGTCTTTCAGGTCTCTGCTCCCCAGTATACACAGGGTATGAGGGGATTTCCGACAATGGGATACCCCTTGTACCGACAGCAGCTTTCACACAGCTTCACACTGGGCTATGTATCTCCGGAGGTCTCTGTTCATCCCATCCCAGGTGTACCTTTCTCTTACGATTCGTATAGTTTCCCGGGCCCAGGGATGTTGGGCATTGGGATGGTGTTGGAAATGGGTGTATATCTCCTGGTGGTGGCTGGGGGGGGGGGGGGGAGGCAGACGCACCAGGGGGAACTCGGGGACCTTTTTTTACCCATACGACGTCCGCTCGTCGCCAGTACCGATGAGGTTTCCCCTTCATTAAGTGGTGGGTTTTGGGATCCTGCTGTTGTTCTTCTCGTATCCTATCTTGTGTGAGATTGGTTTGTTGGCGAGTCGCAAGCCTGGTTCCCTGCTTGTCGGGGTAAGTGAGGGGGTGCGATCCTCTCCCAGTCTTTGCTCGCTTTGATGCCTCCGTTTGGGTAGGGGCAGCGGGAAAGGGCGACGGGTTTACCTGTCCTGGACAATGTTGAACAGTGAAAGCAAACTCGCTGAGTAACAGTTCCCAGTGCCCGAGTTTGGTCGTCTTAAGATGTGACTCATGCAGCCATTTCAGTGCCTTATTATCTGTATGTAGGATAAAGTAGTGGCCATCTAATAGATAGCAGTACTTACGCATTGCCCAAATGATGGAGAGGCACTCCTGCTCGTTACTATGGTACCGGGTTTCTGTATCGTTGAGCAGGGTGCTTGCGTAAGAAATGACGAGGGTTGGTTTTTTTTTGTCTTCCTGAGTACCCAACCAGCACTACCTGGCTAGTGTCCATTTGTAGTACTAAAGGCCTCCCTTCAGTAGGCCGGTGTAACAGCTTGATGTGGTGAAAACTTTCCTTTAGTGACTCAAATGCGCGCTGAGTGGCCACGGTCCAGCACCACGGGTTGTCTTTTCCCAATAGGATGTGGAAGGGGGCCATGAGTTGTGCCACATTTGGCATGAATCCCCGAAGCCAATTACATAACCCTAGGAATCAACGGAGCTGTCTCTTTGTTTTTGGGACCGATGCATCCTGGATGGCTTGGATGGAGCCCTCCTGGGGGAAGATGCCCCTCAGGGGATAAAACATGCCTTAGGTATGCAATGTCTATTCCCCGAAATAGCTCTTGCTCAACTTGCAGGTGAGCTCATGCATTTCTAACTGCTTGAGCACCCTGCTCAAGTGGTGGCATTGTTCTTCCCAGCTCCGTGAATAGACTGTGATGTTGTCGAGGTACGCAAGGCAGAATTTCCCTACGTATCCAGTAAGTACCTCGGCGACCATCAGTTGGTGCTGGAAAGTCGTGGGGGCATTCTTGAATCCGAATTGCATTACCCTAAATTGTAGGGTTTCCCCGGTCGGCATGGTAAACGCAGTGTACTTCCGGATTACAGGTCCAGGGTACTCAATATGGCTGCCTCCCCTATCTCGCGAAGGTTATTATGGAGATCAATGGTGGGAGGAGTGATCAAATGGGTAGGTTCATTAATTTTTTGTAATTGATACAAAAATGTTTCCTGCCCTCTTTCTTGGGAACCGGACAATAGAGTTATACACAGATGTGGAAGGTTCAACAATCTCCTGCTGTTTCATCTCAGCCACTTGTTCTAGAATTTCTCGTCAGTAAGCGGACATTTTATGGGGTGGGCTATAGGCGGGTTGGTCGGTGCTAGGCCGTATTTCGTGCTGAATGCTACGATTTTGCGAGGGGACCCAGAATTCGCAAATAGGTGGGCGTATTTACTGAGGAATGCTCTTCAGTTGGAGGAACTGCTGCCATCTAGTTGGGGTTATATGTCAGTCAGGTCTATGGAGGGGCCTCTAGCTTCTGGAACCGTGTGCTCCCAGCTAATGATATTTTGCTCTGTTTTCCCTATGTGTATTTTCTCTTGCCCGTGATCGACAATACACTGTTGATCCTTTAACCAGGGTTGTCCGAGAATGATTTCTTTGCTTATGCCTGGTACCACTGTGAACCAGGTCTCCTGGGTCAGATGGCACACGTTCATCACTAATTTTATTTTCCCTTGGGCACGTAAGAAACGGTTTGGCTGGCCATTTGTATGTCTAGGGGCTGGGGTCGAAGGCCCACCCTCTGGGAAACGGTGAGAACGTAGGTTCTTATGAAATCCCCAGTGGCATTTGAGTTGATCAAGGCCCGTTGCAGAATGCGATTTACCTCTACTCGGATGCGAGGTGGCTCGGAAGGTCCAGAGTCCAACAACTGCATAACAGTCAGGGGGGTGTTTCCCTTTTGTCGAGGAAACGTGCTCTGAAGTTTCGGGGCGGAGTTGGGCGAAAGCGGGAAAGAGGGTGGCGTATTACCTGGGGTCGCTGTGTTGGGCAATCCAGATTGAAATGCTGACCTGGGCAATGCCAGCAGTGTAGCAAGGGGGCAGCTGGGTTTGATAAGGTTGTTGCGACTCACCCTGCGGGAGGTCTGGGGAAAGGGCGGGGCCGGCGTCCTTGACGCTTGCTACATGGTTCTTCCCGGGGAGGGGGTGGTCATTCATTTCGAGTTCCCACGCCATTTTGGCTAGCTCCTCCACTGTCTGCGGTCATGGAGTTAACAGGAGGTTACGAAGCGAGGGCAGGAGGGTGCGGGTTATGCACCTGACTCCCTGTCCTTCTGTTTGTTCGGGGTAAACATGTTTATGAAGTCACTCCTTCTGGCTTACGAATAATTTGACTTCTTCATTGGTGCGTTGCACACGGGAGTGCAAGTTAGTAAATGAGGCCCGAGAGAATTTCATCTCCTGTAAAATGTGAGACTAGCTGGGATTTGAACTGGGCCAATCCTCAATAAACCCCCCGCAGTTATCCCACCATTTACTTTCGGGACCACTTAACTGGTGGCGCACTCAGCTCACCCACTGTTTCCAGGGGATGAGGTGTTCCCTCAATTCCCGTTCACACTGTTAAATAAAGACATTGGGGCCCTCATAAGGATTCCCATGGAATTCCGGCATGGTGATCTCGCAGGGTATGCCGGGAATGACCAGACTATTCCGGTGTGTCGGATTGTGGGTTTTGTAGATCTGTTCCCGCATACAAACTTCGCACTGGTATACTTGACCTGGGTTCTGGAAACGTTCGTCCACCCAGCCTATGAACGTGTGGTGAAATTCGTGGTTGCATAATATGCAATAGATGATATATCGTCCACGTCCTTTGCATTCAGGCCACTAGCAGGCCCGTGCGTCCGCCTGCCTACAGGACTGGCACCTGTATTCAAGGCTGTCCGTGTAGCAGGGCGTGTGTCGTTCCATCCGAGACACATGTACTGGAATTCGAGAGAGTACAGTAACTAGTACAATCTAGTAAAATTTATGCCAGTGCTGGTGCATGAGGGGATGGGGCAAGGCATATTGCTTGCTCTGGTGGCATTTATTTCGGCTAGCGCACTGCGTGCTTCCACAAGATTTGCTTCGGAATCTGACGTTGTTAACAGGGGTGTTCAGTTCAACTCCCCGAAGTCGGGTGTGGGCTCCTCTGCAAGGAGTCGTCAAAGGAGGCGCCAATTGATGCGCGCTCCGTATCGCTGTGATAGTGGTTAAGGTGCTGACTGCCCTCCCGAGTTCGAGTAGTCCTACCTCACCGTGTTAATTATTATTCTGGCCCGGTGGGTCGTGGTTTGTTCTGTGGGGGGCCACTTAGTAGGAGGATACCGTCTGAAGAAAGGAGAATCAAACCTAGGAGTGAAGCAAACCAAGATTGTTTCCCTTCCTGGGAGTTCAATCTTCCTCATTACAAGGATTGCCAAGAGACAGGACGCCAGCTGTCCTGGGAGGGGGGGGGGGGGTGTATGGGTGGTGGGATGAACTGATCAATGATGATGATGGATGAACCTGCTGAAGTAATTGGGCTTATCTGCTGTGGCCGCGTAGGGCGGCGTGTGGGAATATACTGTATTTCGGCATGTATAGGCTGCACATTTTTACAAAAAACATGACTACAAAAAGTGGGGTACAGTCTAATTTCAAGATATTGAATAAAAAAACTTTTCCCCTCGAAAATTTGTGTCAAGTGACATTTGTAACCATATACAGTGTAAACTCGAACTATCTGACTCGGTTTGTCCGAAAGTCCATGCCCACAGAGCATTTTATGTGGTCCTGAGACAAAATCGCAGTGTAAAATAATCCTTAAGAAATCTGTTTTTGTTTAACTCAAAATTTAATTTTCACCCCATCGATCTAACAAAAATTTCAGTAGCATCGCCGAAAATTTCATCCTCCGATCATTAAACAACCAATTATTAACAAAAAAGTATAAGTATGACCTATACTCACCAATGCATACAAAGTTAGAATACAATACATTATGTACACATGCACCAGTAATACTAGCAGATAACATAAAATTGATTTATTTTTTAACACACACATTTTTGCTAATGGCTCACTGACCTGCATTTAGTTGTATTTATGTAATTTACCACTTCCGAAATAACCTCTTGTTGATTCGCGATCTCGTTCTTTGTAGCAAAAACAAATAACAATAGACGTCTCGGACTACACATTGTGTATTTGTAGAGCACGAAATACAAAAAAAAAGTTGAAAAATTGTGGGAATACAGCACATATATATATATATATATTAAATATGTACTGTAGAGCTTTATTAATGTTTACAAACTGTTATACAATGTTTTCGGTGGCAGTCATGTCAATAACAATGAGCTAGAAGCAGCAGTGTCATATTTTCGAGATACGGATTCGTGATGCGACATTGCCAACACCACTTGTTAATTTACACTTGAATATTTTTTTTCATGAAAATTACAAATGGATTATCTATAAAAATATAACTATGATAAATATTCCCAGAAAGTTAGAAAACGGCAATGCAAAATTAAGGTAACCGTATTCAGTGCACTTTGTCAACCACAATATTCAAGACATACATGAGAAAATAATTTCGCTGCTGTAAAAGAGGTAGATAATAACTTAATATCTTATGTAGTTCGCATGCCCGCCACATTGCTGCAAGTGCAGATATATAGACGCAATTTTGTGTAATATGTTGCCATTGTTTTGCTTTCTCAAGTCACGTTACCATCTGTGGAATAGTAACATTGTAACAAAATACAAATTTGCTGTCACAAATGTTTTGTAACGGAGAATTAAGTCTAAATTTATTATGTTTGTGTGCAATTGTGATTTAACCATTTTTACAGGTATACAAAAATCTGGTGCTGCCTTTACTTCAAATATTAATTTATCCCTAATTTTTCATCAAGAATTTCTGGTGTGGCCTGTACATGCACACTTCCTATACACGCCAAAATACGGTAACTTTCGGAAGGGTGATACTGCCTGTGGCTTTGAGACGACCTTAGGTGGGAGTTGAACCAGGATAATCTTCCCGGAAGCCAACTTTATAATACACGTGACCTGAACGGCCTGGCTCTGAGTATCTTTTGACGGGGTGACAACTGTGCTAGGTGTTGGAGTCTACGTTTGGAGGTGACGTATCTGTTTGGGTTCGGAGTCCAGCCAACAAGTGCCTAAATAAGCATCTAACTGTGATTTGTGATCGAGAGGAATGAACAGTGAAATAGGCCTAGGTACCAGCTCGGATTCCACAGGTGTGGGAGTGACCTCACTCGCAACTTCAACTTCGACCTGTGAGTTTATCAATCTTTGCAAGTCTCTGTGTTCTCTGCTCCTAGCAAAGCACTTAATCCAAACCTTCTTGCTGTGCATCGGACCAGCCTTCTAACCTTTCCACAGACGTGCAGTTCTAGGGGCGTGTCTTATAGTCACACCCAAGACCCTGATGTTTAGATTTGCAGTCTGGTATTAGGACGCCACCAAGGGTAGGCGAGGTAGCACCGAAAACCCAGGAGCAGCGGCTTGTCTTTACAGACTCTAAGCTTTCTGCAAGCTCCGTCTCCTGTGGAGTTCGGCAAGCCTCACGACTAGTCCTCAGCAGGTTTTTCTATTGCATCCGACACAAGATTTACTGACACAAAATATTTAGCAGAAAAATAAATGAATCAGTATCTAATATTAAAATTGCAGTAGTCCACTATTTTGGTTACGTAATATTTATTACGAATTTTAAGAAAGTGGAGAAATCATGGTTGGAATATAAATTATCT
The DNA here is from genome assembly GCA_029891345.1 of Dryococelus australis. Lineage (NCBI taxonomy): Eukaryota > Metazoa > Arthropoda > Insecta > Phasmatodea > Phasmatidae > Dryococelus > Dryococelus australis. The sequence continues at coordinate 19,310,713 of CM056994.1, read as the reverse complement.
AAGGTTCAAATAATTAATTAATGCAATTTAATGCAGGCAAGGGATAGTCTGGTAAATGAACAAGAAAAATAGAAAAATTATGTTTACACTAATTGAGGTAAGTCTACGCTCTTAGCAGCGTCTCCTTGAGAAAGGGGTTTGTCCAGAAGGGAAATTGTCGTGATGACCTGCTACCGGGAGTCAAGGAATCTGACTGGGATAAAAGGGGTTGCAGGGTAGAGGATGTCTGGTTACCTCTAGAGTCTTCTGGAGCAGAAAGAGCCTTCTTCAAGCTACTGTAGGTTCAAGCTCGCAGAGCGGTTGAAGCGCGTTGCAGGCTGCAGGAGAGGAGGGAGGTCTTCGCAGACCAAGGAGTGCTTGCTGACCTATGCGACCGGCAAGCTCGACGTCTCTGCCTGGGGGTGCTATCGGACTTCCTTATATAGCAGACAATCCCTTGATCAGCAATCTTACGGGGGTGCGGGATAGCGTAGTCTTCCAGTGCAGGGGTAGGTTTATCAGGGTTGTGACTGTGCCACTCAATTCTTATCTCCCTGTGTGAAGGCGACGACAAATTTAGCCAGCTCGGCCCAAGGATGATGGGATGTGACGTTACAGGGCAGCAGAGGTGCTATGAACCTGCGGTTTTGTTGGAACTTCTTCCACAGATAAATTCAGGGTAGTGGTCCGTCAAATAAAATTTTATTTATTCAAAAGAGTGGCGCTTACATGCCGGGTTCTAGGAGGGCCATACATTTCATTATTAATCTCGTTAATTTTCTTTACCTTCGAGGATGTCCAACACGTGGAGTTCTTTGATTGGTACGTGAAAGTAGTCTGCCACTGTTCATGACTTACCCCGAGCTCTTGTCCGCTCATTGATGGGGCAAAGCCGCCCGTAGAGATCACAAGCGCGTTGCGGAGTAAAGTGGCATACGTCACACTTCATACCGATTTTAGGCGGTAAAAATTTTTTTATGCCAATATCCTGTAAATAAGCCTCACCCCACTTTTTGTAGTCACTTTTTTATGTACAGCCGGTACATTCTAAAATACGTAACCTGAAGATACTGCACAAGGTTTGAAAACTTTTTGTTATAAATAAATACAATTTTCTGAACGACTAGCAGTAAAACTGATTTTAGTTTGTTATACTAATAACAGCTATTACAGCTATTTGTAACGACATATAATAAAATTTATGCTATGTTTACCACATTGTAAAAAAAGTTCCCCTCTTCCCCCCCCCCTTCCCCCAAAAAAAATTAGGTCCATCAAAAATCATACCCGGGCTTAGAATTAGGACTGGCAATATTGCATGCAATTCTGACCAAGTGTATATAAAACAAACTGATAAAATGGACGGTATGTATTTACCAGTACCGTTACATGCCTAATACTAACCTATATTCGGAGGCTGTGGTGGTGTAGTGGTTAGACTGCTCATCTCACCCTTTTGCAAACCAGGTTCAATTCCTGGCGGGATCGCTTCTGAATTTTTCGCATTTGGGAATTGTGCCTGATGATGCCGCTGGTTAGCAGGTTTTCTCTGGGATCTTCCGTTTCCCCCTGCCCTTTCATTCTGGTGCTGCTCCATACTCAGCTGCTTCACTTTCATTGGCTTTCAAGACCACAATTTTAGAGCCACCCGAATCTCTTCGCTCACACACTCACTAATCTATTTTCGTCTAGGAATTCATTTTTTTGACAGCCTTTGTGCAGCAACATGTCATAATTGAAATCATCACTATCCCATGCATAATTAGCTGATGCATGGACAATTCAAACAGAATTTCATTTTGTGTATTCTGGCAGCCTTGCATTCGCATAACAAACATCAGAGAAATTCACGAGCAGGTAGGAGTTCTTAGAAAAAAAAGTTTGTATTTTATTTTATGTCATTACAAAACAGCTGTTGTTAGTTTAACCAAACTTCATGCTAGTGCAAGTGTTTCAAACAAAATGGAACTTAAAACATGTGTGTGTGTTTTACTTAGTTTCTCTAGTGCTAACGTTGCCACATGCATACTTCATGGTAATTAAAGGTATCGCAGAGTATTGTTGAAATATTTCTAAATTAATTTGACGCAATATATTTTGAACCAATTATTTAGAGCCGGTATGAGATGAAAAACATACTTTTAAAAAGACATGACAGTTTTACTGTAGTGATATTGCAGCAGAATAGGCGACTCTGCCGCCAGCTGTTGGCAGACATGCGCAGCTCACTTCGGAAGCCACACACTTATGAAATGAGATGTTTTTTCATGTGTAAAATACAAATACACCAATTAATTCCCAGAGTTTTATATTTTCCGCAAGCTCTATATATTCTTTGTTGTAACATATTTCTGTGTGCAGTAATTTTACTTACTAATAATTTAGATTCAGGCTGTTATCACAGAAGCTTTGCGAAGCTGGCTTGCCATTTTGTTTTTCCTCCGTCCTTTCCCACTTTAGCAACAGAGTGAAAATAAATGATATTTATTACTTAATACCACGCATCGTCTTGCAATGTAATCATTTTTGCAGAAAATATTCATGTGAATGTGATATACGTATGGTCATGTAGGCACATTCGGTACCACGCTTAATTTATAAAGATCCTCTTTGCTTGTGCTAACTATAAACTACCCAATCTTGCCTTTTTGATGAGCAGGCGCCACTTTTAATCACAAAATACTTTATTTTTATGAATAAACATGTACTGTCTGATAATTTCCGTGAGTTTCTAATACTTCCAGGTTTCACGTAAATGCTGTGAGTCCAAACTGCTACTGCATAAGAACCACACTTAACATATTAAAGAAGCTAAACCAAATTCTCTGCCAATAACAAGCTCCACAATTTCATGTAGTGCTTTTTTAGTACACATCTAGCCACACTACTCTAATTGTATGTGCATTCAGTGAAACAGATATGAGTTTCAAATGCAAGTTCAGTCTTTTGATTACTATAAAATTTCAAGTGCCTGTGATATTGAACTTCTATATGTATAATGTTTCAAATATATTGTGACCATGTGAATGGATTTGGCAGAAATATTGTACTAATATTATATGAACATACATCCTCTGAAATCAAACTAAGACTATAATATAGTTAACTTTCAATGAGCATTGTGATTAGGTGGTTTTCGTTTCCACAATATAATTGCGAAAAATGCAAAATTATATTTATTTTGCGATAAAATGCTAAATCTGCACTTTCCTGTTATAAGTACAAAATATTGGTAAAACTTCATTTCACAGTACAGTCAACTCTCAATTCTAAGACTCCTGGAGTATCGACACTTTTCCTGGGAACTGTGTATTTTTATTTTACATTTTCAGTCCTCTCCTAATAAAAAAATGTGTTTTAAGTAGTTTACTGTAAGGAACCGTATTTAAGTGTTTGTTGTTTTTGTTCATATGGGAAAACATATATATGGTATTTGTTACATGGATGCTATCAGTTGCATCCCAAAGTCTGATATACAGAATACTGAATTGTATTAAATTAACTACAGGAACTGGTTTAATACTCTTTTTTGAGAAGTTTTCAGTGTTTAATCTTATTCATTTTTTGTTTCTAGCATTGTGAGAGAGTGCTGGGTGTGGACACTGCTGAGTGTATCGCTGAAGCCAAAGTCAATGCTGATGAAAACCATTTGAGCAATTGCACTTACTTTGACAAGAACAAGAAGGACACCTGGACAACGCTTGGCCGCGTACTGCGGGGCAAGCCATCTGTGATGGTGATAGTGAATGCCCTGTACTATGACTACCTGGTCGAGGGTAAGTGGCAGTTTCTGAGCAAAAGGCTTACTTGTGTGCTTGTGCGGAGCACAGAGAGGGGAGGGGGAACTATAACTGATGTCCTGTAGCGTTGAGACTCAGCATTGTGCTTACTGAACAGGCACCAATCACCTGAAAAATAAATTTTTCCCATTTTTTCTGCACGTTGCATTTTTTTGTGACTAGTGCATATTTAAAAATATGACGTGTGATGTCCTATGAACCAAGGAGGATGTCATGGCTCAAGTATTTAGGTGGGTGTGAGGGCGCACATGCTCGGGGTTGACTGTGACTCCTATTCGCAGCGTGGAACAGGAGTCTGACCAGTATACAAGATGGGTTGAGTTGCCTTTCGACTGGGTACGAAGTTGGCGACAGCGAACACGAACTTCCGCTTAGGTGGGACCACTCTCACGGGGATCCTGGGTGACGAGGAACATTCGGTGGCTGCTAGACCTGCTGGGGTTTACCCCAGAATCTGGTACAGGTGTGCAGATGATCGTAGGTGATGGTTGTTGGCTCCGTAGGCTGTGTTAGGTATGCTGTATGATGTATCTTGTCCACTCAGGTACACATAGAATACGGCATGAGTGACTCCGTCGAGTTTAACTGGTAGCGTGAAGAGGTTTGGAAGAGGTGCTGATGAATCTGGTCTCTCTAGCTGGCAGGTGGTTTGCGCTCTCTCCCTGGAACTGAGGTGCTCTAGTTCAGTAGGGATAGGGCTAAGCTCCTGCTGGTACTTTTAGATAATTTCCACCCTTTTAACTCTCTTACAGACACCACTTCAATAGAAGGGCATGAAGAAAGAAACACTATCAAGCCTGCAGAGGTGGGGTAGGTAACGTGTGGTCCTACTCCAGTGTACTTACTTGCACCGTCGTCAACAGGCCAGCTGAACCCCATATCTCAGTGTCTGGCACCAGAAGTGCGGTGGACTCTGAGAGTCAGGTTGCACAGTGGCGATGACTTCGATACGTGGGTGAGCTCCTCTGAAGGATCATTCCCCTCAGACCCGAGGAAGTAATCCTTCCAGCACCAGAAGCGCGGAGGAAAGAGCAACCTCCAGACTGACAGGCTTTCACCAAGATGATGAATACCTTGTGTTGGGGCTCTACCGTTCTATACACCTCGGTGCATAGAAAGGTGGCTGTTCAATACAGGTGTGGGCGTCTATAGTGAATTCAGCAGTTAGAATACAATTCCCAGTCACCTGCTGTCCTTGGACAGGATTGATGTCTACGAGGTAGGGTTCTAATGCTAAGGGGAATAATATCCTTAAGTGAAGTAAAACATGTTTATTACGGTACGGAAATACAAGGTGGTTTTGCGCTACCTCCTCTTGAGAGCTTAACAGAAGCTTGCTATGTTAATACAGATAATGGCCACCTGCTCCTAGGCAAACTGGTTTAGGTAGGAAAAGCGGCAATCAAAATTACTTGGCGTAACTTTATGCTACAATGTTGTCCTGAAGGGACCGGAAAGTGTTTAAGTGTTTGACTACTTAAATTGGAATGATTTTCGGAGCGAAGAGGGGATCTGTAGAATTGGACTTTGGCACCAGAAGTGCAGTGAAAACCAGCTCATGGTTCCTTCAGCACCCGGAATGCAGTGAAGGAATAGGACGGACTGCCGTTCCAAGGGCCAGGTCCCAGTATTTATACTCTTCCTTGGTCAGGTTGAGGAGGGGGTGGATTTAGATCCTCTGGGTGTGTGATGTCGCTGGCTGGCTGTGTATTCAGGAGCTGCATTTCTCTGTGGTTCATACTAGTAGTGCCATTTTGCAGCACGCTGTAGTACTCTGCGAACTTGAAGCATAGTCTCGGTGGTTCAGCCGGTGAACGGTAAAATTTCTTTGGGCGAGAGTGTCTCCTTTGCTGTGGGTAGATAGTAAGAGTTCTGACATCTGGTAGACTGTACTGTCAATCAAACTCTGTTGTGGTGTGCAGCTGAGTTTTTCGCACTGATGAGTAAAAGACGAATTACATTAATTGAAAGGACGTCACGTGCAAATGGATACAATCTCCCATAGGCTGACTGCCGTTATTTCACATTCTTTTGCCTTTGTGATCCTGTTTACTTGTGGATATGCTATCCTTTTTTCTAATGGTCTGCAACCCTAGTATTTTATAGTGTTGGGCCGATATAGATTTTTATAGATACCGTTACGAGCCGATACTTCCTTGCTGATATAACCAATATCCGATACTGATACAATGGATATATGATAAATGGACTGAAAGACTTGATGTGTGCTGCTTTCTGCCGATTACTAAAACGACTACGACTCATCACCACACACATATTTTTATGTAACCCAAGGAACTGTCAAACCCAAATCAGTTATTCCCAAGTGCCTACAGGATTGTTTCTCAGTTTGCAAACGATTACAGACATGTGAAATAAAACCAAACAACTTCATTCACCAATGCCTTTAAGATTGCCCTTATTGTGAAGGGCGATTCCAGAGACACATGAAATGGAAGTTGCGTATAGTGATCAAGAAACATGCCAGCCTCCCCAAAGTGCACGAAGCATGCCGAAGGTCACCGAGTGACCACCTGCCACGAAGCGCCTCGAGCACAGCAGGGCAGTCCGAAACAAGGCAGTAGAGCACAGAGGGTTCCTACCCCCACTCGGCTCAGCTCCAGGGAGACGTCAAAGAGCGACGTCACGTGTCCCACTACAGCTCAGGTATGGGCAGACTGAACACACTATAAATACGTGTGGGCAGGTCAGGAATGCCAGTAATCATCTCCAGTTGCTCATCTCACCACCTCGTGTGGTGGGGTCCTCTACTCCTAGCCAGGTCCTCATGATCCACTACAAGAACTCCAGAGTCTTCAACATCGTCTTCAGGAACTACCAGAGGCTTCAACCAGCAACTCTAGTGGCTGCCACCACCAGAAGTTCTCCAACAGTAAGTTTGCAGACTTCTGCCCAACACTTTCCATCGCCAGCCCATCTGGTAATTGACAACCACCACTGCCCCTCTGGTAAGTGGCTCTCTGAGTCCCTTCTGGATGCCCAAGTTTCCTCCTTTCTGGCTCCAGTGGAAAACAGTCCTGTTCCCTTCCTCCTCCATTAACACAAGGTGAATGTGCCTCTGTCATAGTGTATGTGGCATCCGGACCGCTATCTGGAGAGAATGAAGCATGCTTGGGGTGTAGTAGGGACGGGTCGAATAATGTCCATGGCTGAATCTGAATACAGTAGAATCTTTTGAAATATTCTGGAATGTCTTACCCAAATCTGAATCTGTACTTAAAAAAAAAAATTAGTCAATAATATATTTTAAAAAATTTTTTTTGCAGTGCAAATAAACTGGGAATTCGTAAATACATACTATGATTCTATTAGTGATTGCATAGATTAAACCAACAAAATATTGAAAATATGGCAGTTAAGTGCACACATCATTAATGCTGATCTCGTGGCATGATTGCTGGTGAAAATGTGCTGCCAAGTTTGAATAGAAAACCAAAATAACGTAACTCGTGGTCTTTATCAGTGTAAACGTGTATCTAGGAAATGTACAGTCTACTCTCAGTTCTACAACTTCTGAGATTTCTGCAGAAAATGTGGTAATTATTGAAATTTTTGACACACACACATGCATCCACCCAACCATCTTCCCCTCCACCTCATACTTATACTGAAAAGTTTACATTAAAATTGTATGATGGTTTTTTTGAGCAGCTCTCTCGAAAATCACATCCAATTTTTAGGATGTTCCACATTTAATCATATTTGGCATACAGTCGTAATTTGTAAATGGAAATGTTAATTCAATTCAATAGACAGGGATCTTATAAATAAAATGCAACTCCAGGAGCATGTGCGTGTCCTCCCCTTGTTGCTAAAAATGTTTATCAACTTTGAATGGCACATTTTACAGAACGCAGAGTACATATTCAGTCGCTTTTTTTCAGGGAAATTGGAGGATTTATTACTAAAATTACTTATTTCAATAGACACAATTCTTTTAATCAATGGCATTTCGCAAAATAATATGCAAGTGTCATGCCAGAGCGCAAATGGATCCTTAACAAGAAAATCGAGGGATGTGATTTCTAATTATTGATTATTAAAGTTTGTAAATAACAATACTTAATCTTATTTATTTGCTGCCATCTCTAAAGTCACACTGAGATGCGCTGTCTCAAGAATGGAAAATTTTGCCTCTCTTAAGCTACATTTGCCTGCTCTAACTGCATCGCGTACCCTGCTCGCCAGGCTGAACTACGCATCAACATCTGACAAAACTATGCTGCTTTCCTTATAAAAATCCTGCAAATTCTACAAACTGTGCCGTAAAATTAAAATATATGTGGGTGTTGAAGAATACGTCCTACCTTTTCTGCTACAACTAGAAATTTTGTGTAGAAACTTTAACTTTGTGCATGGACAAAGTGGTGATTGACGAGTTTGGCTTAGCGAGCTAGCAGCATGATGTCCTCGCCTGATACACACCTCAGACTGCGTGGCTTGTGTGGGTGTTTCCTGGGAGCGTCGTTGCATAGCACCAACAGAGCGACCACTATAGTAGCATGGCATTTTGAATAAATTGCAGCGCTCTACGCCGATTACAGTGCCGGAAGTGACATAATTTCCACCTGATGTTTTAAGTGTATAGAACTAAGTGGAAGTTTCTGTGAACTTGCACCAAATCAGGTGCAATTAGCAAACACACACTATAGTAAACAATATTGGCAGGATCTCAAAACTAGCAATTAAAAAACAGTGCACACAAAATTTCAGTGAAACACATTTTATTTTATAAAATATTCTTCAAATCATAATACTGACAGTAATTGCTTGAAAAAATGCAGCACAACCTTTAATATTATCTGTTCTCCAAATGAACATGCAAAAACTTACACAGGTGCTCTTAAAATATTTCAGATACAAAAAGGACTGATTCTCACCAACGAATCAATTTCAATCGCTTTGATACTACATGGAACAGGTAATCCTTGTCTATCTTACAATTCAATAGCATCCAAAACTGTGCCTAAAGCAAGTAAACCTAGATTTATACTTGACCACAATATTGAGGAAAGTGCTAAGGCACGTTCACGCCTGAATGACGGGTAGCTTTAAAAAGTGCAATGCTAGCCTAAAACCATCATCTCAAGTGCTGTAAATGCTTTTGAACAGACAAATGTTAAACGGGCTTCTACATAAAGCCCTAAAAATGTAATTAAAATACAAATTCCACTCAAAGGTTGAGTTTTTAGTGTGAACCCTGTTGTTCACTTTTAATTTGCGAGTTGCACGAGCGGATGGGGCATACCACCGGCTTTCACGTCGCGTCACATGGCCGAGAAACAATTGCTCAACTCAGGAGCACAAGCACCAAGTATGGAACTAGAATTTAAAGTGACTAAACCCACTAAAATTGCCAAAATGCAGTATAAAAAATTGTCCAAAAGGATGGTGAAAAATTACAGCAAATATTAACACTAAAATTCATATGCATTAATATTCCAAATAATACTCAACAAGTTGAAATCCTTAAAAGGCAACACAATCATTATAATAAGCGGAAAAAAGGTGACGGTGTGCAGCCCTACCAAAGCGCCTAATCCGCATGACACATTAAAATTTAACTTAAAAATCCGTAGCTGATACAACCTTGCTAGGGGCCCTGACTAAAATGAAAATATACTAGCAGGCCAAACAAAGTCCTAGAAAGTAACTTAGGTACACCAAATAAAATATTAAAATACTTCTGTCCAGTCGAGCAGTGAGCTGACGATTCAGATCAAGCTATTTACATTTCTTATAAGTTAACAAACGCACATTCTAAACACATTTAAGAAATATTAAAACGTATCTACAAAGCTCGAAAAGGAGTAACCTACCCAAAATATAAAGTACGAACTAACAGTCTACTAAAAATGACTACAGTGCCAAATCACTAAGAGCCACATTAAGCACTAAGCCCTCAACTCACTACAATTATTTACGCCTCTCTTACAAAAATATTACCTAGACTGAATATTAAATACAAACCAGATATTACTTTAGTATTAGTTGTCCTGATGGAGGTGCGTCGCAGAAACTCTATCTCTCGTACAATTGTGCATCATATTGACCTATAGAGTAGCATTATGAATATCAGCTGATTCACGGGCAAGAGACAGACAAGAAGTGCCTACCAAATATTCACTTACAAAAATCTGAGCTAGACATGGGACGCAAGCAGGGAGGGGAGCGGTAGAGGGTGAAGCAAGGAGAAGGGAAGGGGAACGAGAGCGTTACAAAGAGGTCGGCTCGGGTGCTGTCCACATGCGGGAAACGACAAAACTACTTTGAGGGCGCTAAACTTGGTCCAATAACGAAATAATGTGGAAAAGTACATAGTTATTGGCGGCGCCAAGTAAACTACATCCGAACATAGTTCCAATTAACACACGCAAACGCTCATGCATTGCAAACTGTGATTGGTCGAACTTTCAAATATCCTTACCCTGGAGGGGAATTATAACTGAAAATTTGTAGTATATAAGCTCGGAAAAGCCTTTTCGTGGAGAATGGCTGCTCTGGAGACTAATCGTCATAAAATATAAGTATGCATTTAACATGATAGCAACCCCTCAGATCAAGCTGAGAAAATCACTGGATATTGCAAATGCCTTTAGCTTGAAGGAGATATTTTTCTTGTAGTAAAAAAAAATCCATGTTGGAAATTTACTTAATTAGCTGTTTTAAAGTAAAAGAATGTTTGTTGTTATTGGCACAGCTGAATTAATGACAGTTTAAACTTTATGACGGAAGTTAAATATTAACAGAATACTAGTCAAATTTGTGAATGTAAAATAATAACAGAATTATTGAAAATGTCTGTAAATTCATGTAAATTATGTCTAGCAATATTAATATTTTCTCCTATAAACTTCAACAACAGCAGTTGTACATGCTCATAGTTTTTAGTGTTCCTATGATGGTTCCTCGTCATATTAAATAAAATGGATGGTCAGAATTATGTGTTTGAAAACATTTAAAAGTAAAATAAACAGATACACATTGAAAATACTACTTCATTTGTGTTCTCTTTTCAGGTTTCATTTCAGTAATTAAATTACGGGCTTTATCAAAAGATTTTTCTGTCTGTTTTTGTCTACATTTGTTTGGGCTGATTTTATGCCCCTCTGCACGCTCTTGGTTAAGGGTGTCGCAGCACTTTAGAACTGATGTCTATCTAACCAGATGTCCATTGTTATTGTGTACATGTACATTTGGTTTGGATGGATAAACTTCTGCTGTATTTGGATGATACTTTGGCAAAACTTGTGTGAGCTCATTTCTACCTCTTATATGGCGGATGAACAGAGGGATGGTTGCCCTACAACCAACATGGCATCATCTCACCATCCTGTTGCAGAGTGGGCACTGTGTCTGCACTGCTTCAGCATGTCCCCTCCTCTAAGTTTATGCTTGTTGCATTGCAGTACAAAAACTGTCTCTTTATACTATCACTGCTGCATTTTTTAGTTTTTCATAATTTGGCATATCAGTTATGAGACACTACATTAAACATACATTTTATGGCTAGTGAAAAATAATTTTTGATTACTTTTTACTCTGACAACAGCAGTTGCACTAGAGAAAATTGGGTGACCTTGGTAGAGGGGCAAACATTCAAGTGTTTGCTTTACTAGTTGTCTATTTTTAGATATGACCCTCTTGGGAGTAGCACAATCTCACAAAGAGAATTGCAATGCATGTTGATAAAAATAAGTGCAACAGACCTATTTCTTGGCCTGTTTCCTCCAAATTTTCAACTTTTTTTTAGCAAAATTTTTTACAGTTCGCTAAGAAAAAAGGTTTGATATTTTTCGGGGTTGTAGAATGGTGAGTTAGCTGTATTTGGGTAGTTTGAGTATGATGAAATTTCATTATGTATACAATCATGGTGTCCATCCACAGGGAAAACAGAAATGTCAAGAAATTTTCACCTGTGTCAGAGAAAATGTAAATAATTGCTAGGTTCTCTGCAAAAGTTTTAAGTTGTGTGAATACATGATAATGGATTTGAGAGTGGGTAAATGTTTTTTTTTTTTTAATTTTAATATATAGGTTTTGTGAACTGGCAATAAATCATCTTTGCCAAGTGACATAAGGCATATGGGTTCAATATACAGTAAACCCCTCCATTACAACCATTTCTCTATTACGGCCCAATTCCGAGGAACTGTGAAAAGTTTGGGTCGAAAAAGTCGAAAATTTGACACACATCTAAAAATTGATACAGGAATTCCTTGCCAGCCGCGGTATCTTGAACCACGGTTTCAGTTATGCACGGATGTGTTTTGTAGACCTTTCTTCAACTGTGATACTAGTTTCTGTTATCCAGGGTTTTCAGTCTATGGAAAACTAGCCCTTACTGATGTTACTGGTCGCGCATTTCTCAAGCTACCGTCATAGACTGATATTTGTTGTCCCAAGCAGCGTTAAGAAATAAATTACTTATTGCCAGAAGGGGACACTGGTGTATTGTTCATGGAAGCTGAAGAGGCGGGGTAGCAGGCCGGGTCAGTAAGGATTCTTTGTCCTAGTCACATGCTGCGGCCTCTGCCTTACCCTCCCTGTCTTTTTTTCGCTTCTATTATCCCTCCTCGTTTGCTGTAAAAATAGCGGCACATTACACAGACTAGTTTCTTAATCAGTGTATGTATGATAACTACAAATTTAATTCAATGCCCTTTTTTTAATGAGTATTTTTAAGTTTATGTGCGCCCATGTCTACGTAATATGCTAATTTGTATGGGGGGGGCAATCGTTTTTTTTTCGTGTGAAGTAAATTTTATGTGTAAAGTGAATGAAGATAAGTGTGTGCAAATAAAATGTGTTCTTATATTACTGGTACCATATTATGGCGAGCAAGGTCAAGTGCATGAATAGGCAACGTCAAAAGTTTTTGATGAAAAATTCGGGATTAATAATATTTCAAGTGGACCGTACTAAATATTTATATTCCCATAAACATTGTCGGGCCTTGTCGTGCCAGTGCAGAGGCCAACACGCGCCTACATTTAGTATAAATTCAACACTTCGACGTGAATCGCATCTATATCAGCACGTTTTCCCAATGTCGGGCTGCTGTTACAATTTGAACCGGCCCTGTAACTACAGCAGTGGCGGCGGGCGGGCAGCCGCCGCCTGCCATCTTGTAGCAACCGACCAACAGCTGCCCAGCCTGAGGATCTAGGGCTGAGCTTCAGCAGCAAACCGTCACGTCCACGCCCAGCCGCGCTGCAGAGGTTGTAGGCGCTCGCCCAGCTATGTATATGGCCAGATCAATGCAAGAGCACGGTGCGCACACACGTGTTGTGCAACACTACCATAACTTTTTGATCGCTACTTGTCTCATAACAATAGATGACTGACGAGACCTGCGTAATAGATCTTTAATAATAACTTTATATTTTAATCTCTCTTCACACACTTTCAATGGCCTTCTTTTTTATGACAAAGGGGTGGTCCAATATGCCTTTCTTAGGTATAAACATTAATCAGGAGACTTCCAGCTATTAAAATATACATATTTATATTTAATTTAATTTAAAAAGTAGTTTTTTATGCACTAGTGATGATTGAATGTGAACTTCATGCAAAAAATGGCAAGTATAGGGGTTAGGGGTGGGTCAAAATCAGCCCAAAATTTTCCAAATTTCTTATTATGACCCCCCTCTATTACGACCCTATTCTCGGGAACCATAAGGGGTTGTAATAGAGAGGTTCTACTGTAAAGTATTTGTGGAATTTGCAAAGGGCACTTGTGTGAATTCAATAGTTTGTATTGCGAGAAATATCAGTGGACTGAATAAAATGTTGGCCCTGCTTGCATACTTTTCATAATATCCCATGTACTGTTTTGGAATGTATAGGCAGCACCTGAAGTTTTTGATGAAAAATTATGGATAATTAATGTTTCAGGTATAGGCCGCACTGAATTTTTGTATTCCTGTAAATATTGTTAAGTCTTGATTCTGTACGAACATAATAAATTCAGACTTAATTTCTCCCCTAGAAAACATGTGACAGAAAATTTGTGTTATGTCGCAATATTTACAAATATACATCGCGCGATTACTATTCCACAGATGGTAACGTGACTTGAGAAAGCAAAGCCATGGCAACATGTTACACAAAATGGCAGCTTATCAATGTGCACTTGTAGAGCGCGGCGGGCATGCAAACTACGTAAGATATCTTTATCTTGTACAGCAGATAAATTATTTTGTCATCTACGACATCTATGGCTTAGCTCCAAAATGTTTACACTTGCGCAGAATGAAGGTTATTTTGCTTATGAACGTGCGTGAACAAATAACTGCATAAGCATAAAGGATTATTGTTAATAATAATAAATTCCTTCCCTTCCATTTCTTCCTTTAAGAGTTAGCAGATTAAAATGTGCTGTATGTTGACAAATTTCTAAACATGTTTTAGGGGGAAAAAAAAACTAAAAAAAAAAATAATTTTATGCTAATACCTTCTATATAAGCCGTACCCCACTTTGGTAGTAATTTTTTTTGTAAAAATATGTGGCCTATACATGCAGAAATACAATAGTGTTACTATTTTCTTATTTCTATTACTTGGGATTAACTATTAAAATTAATCATTAAGAGTGTGTAATTTTTAACTTAGTAGCTAATTTTAAAACTTCTTAACTTTCAATCTTTAATATCTGATTAATGATTAATACTAATGTTAGTTAACTTTGCAATTGCCTGGAGGCTGAAGATAATGAAAGATATCCAAACGCCATTAATATCGTGACAAACTTCCTTAAAAATATTAATGTATTTTATGGCCAACAAGTTGCACACCACTATATACAGATTGATGACTGATATATGTACCTATGTACTGAGTCATAGATTATCTTCACATGCAACATGATTGAAAAGTGGGCAAGGTGCTGCTGTCGCGATCTGTCAATACAATCTCTCACTACACAAGTAGCACAGTAGATGGTCCTTGTGTGGCTTGCACAGTTTGTAGTGTCTGCACTGGTCTGGTTTCATGATGAGTTGTGTTACAAGAGTTTATTCTAGAGGTTTTATTTAAAATGGTTTTGTAGAAGATTAATTCATCATTTTGAGTCAGATAAGCCATCTGATTCAGCACCAGTAACAAAGTTGTAGTTATTGTATTTTTCTGGATTTTAATTTTAACTGTAAAAGTTATTTTGGTTCTTTAACTTTTAACTTTAATCAGTTAATTTGTTAAATTTCAATAATTTAATTTGCATGGATTTTCACTTCTAGGAATAACTTGAATTAGTTAATTTTTTCTGACTTTAACTTTAAGCAGTAAGATTATTTTGTTAACTTTCCAGAGTATGATCTTCTTTCAGAGCTTCTGCAGGTTATAATATTTGAGATTGATCATGGGAAACCTTGTGGCAAATTTCTTTGTTAGGATCTTAAGATTTGTCTGCATCTTTGTGAATCATGTTTGTGTGTATCTTGGAACTGACTGAAATTGAACCAGTATGCATAAGAGATTAGTCATCAGCATTGTGTTTGTATAATATAACCACTTTGTTCCAAGTACATAGCTAATGTAAGAGATGGTCAGGAAGCTGGCGTTTCATAAATGGAAATTCCAAATGTACCACCTACCTTGAAATAGTGGACTGACAGTTGGTGCAAGAACAACTCAGCTACCCATTTTTGTGCTTTTGTTAGCCTTTCTCATGTTTCAGTTGCACTGCTAGATATGGTTATTTGCAATCTGTGTAGTGTCTTCTCATTTGTGGGAGGAGATATGTTCAAGTACATTTTGCACATAAATCTGTAAGTTAATATTTGTTGGGTCACGGAGATAATTCAGTTTTGTATTGAGCTAACATAGTTTCAAACTCCATTCATCACATGTGGTTACTGCAGCTGATGTTGATTTAGTGAGTGGTGTGTTATCTGGACAGAAACCTGTATTGGCTTCCACTCAAAGCTGGCATCTGTCACAGACCAGGTTGTGGAGGTTAGTCTCTTACTCTGTGTTTTCGTTGTTGGCTCCTCGGTTCATGCTTGTGCATTGCATTTCTTTTTCCAGGTCCAGTGATTCCTTGGCTGAGCCGTTCCAATAAAGTATCCAGAGTTGTGTACATTGATATTTTTAAGACTCCCAAGTCAAAGGTCATCAGTCTCTGCACACCTACGAGGGAACCCAAGAAACGCTATGATGATCCCATGCCATATTTTCCATTGTATGCTTTACCTGTCAACCTGGGAGCTGAATTTTTTGCTGCCGTACTTGTCCTGCAACATGTACAAAGTAATTTTATCAACGAGCTGCATGAGAGACGAGAGAAGTATACAGTGAAGTGTATTCGTATTGCAAATTCAACGTCTGGGCTACACATGGTGGAAGATGATCCACTGGAAAAAACAAAGTGTCACAGTACTTCATCTGCTGCCAAAGAAAATATATCTATATCAAAACCTAATGATAAGAATGCAAATGGGAATGTAACTGATGTAAAAAATATGGATACAGGCAAGACTAGAGCCAGCAGCCGGGAGGAACTTGCTGGCTCTAGGAATGCGAGGGTAATTAAAGATGGTATGCTTACGACACGCATTGAGGCATCAAGACATGATGGCACCCTGCCCCCCCGAGGCTTGAGAACTGTGTTGCAAAGCCAACCTGGGCATAATCACATTGGTGGTTTGTTGGATAAGCTGATCTCACCTAGTGAGATCTTCAGAACAGTGTCACAAAGAAAGAGGATGTATGCAGAAAGACACGTGGACGTTGCAGATGACTTTAGAGAAGAAAGGTTTGTTGATGAAATAATTCATGATAGAAACAGGAATCTATTAGGCTCTAGTTTTGTGCATGGTGTAGTTACACCAGGAACTGAAGATCTTAGGCAAGTCTCGCAAGAGAAGAAGCTGGTGATTGAAAATATTGCCGGGGACAGAAACGAGAGGAGCAGAGAGTTTTACGGCAGGGGCCAGGTTAGAGTTTATGAAAACAATGATCTGCGGCCTTTCGTAGATGAAAACAGAGCAACTCACAAGAATAAGGGAAAATATTCTTTCAGAGAGTCTTCAAGGTCACCACGTGATGCCGAAACATTGGGTGAGGCATGCATGAGTGTGAGCTTTAGGGATGAGCTTTCTTCTGGCCGTGATTTGTATCTTTCAGATATCTGGGGGGAAATACATTCAAGAAACGATGAACCTGAAGCTTTTCCGCTGGTGAAAGATAGTGCACTGATTGAACGTTGCTTGGACAATAAAATAAATGTCGGAGATGAGAGAAGAAAAATAAATTTTGCTGATATCCAAGATATGAGAAGTAGTGATGCAGATCTCCGTGGTTCAGGTCCAGGTAGATCTTTTGATGATGCAGAGCTGGGTAGGAGGAAACCAAGGACAGATGACATTGCATCAGGAATTCAGACAGATGTGCGTGGTATAAACATCAGAGCTGGTGGTTGGAAGGCTAGAGATGATATACGTAACATGGAAAGCATCCATGATAGTTTCAGCAAATTTGATGCCTATCTGAGCAATGTTAAATCAAGTATGAAGGACTTTCAGCAGAGCTGGAAAGCTAAACCGGAATTTAACCAATCTTTTCCAAATGCTAGTACGAAAAGTGAGCGGCGTGCCCTTTCCCCTGACTTGAAACTTCAAGTTACGGGTGACATTCGAAGAGAAAACCCATACTGTGATGATAAACCGAACTATTTTGGAGAAGGAGACAAAAGTAGCAAGGCTGGATGGTTTTTTTTCGATGACAGAAGGGCAGAGGATGGTATTGCTGAGAGAAATAGGGTTACATTTGGACCTGAAGATAACCGAATGTTCGGTGAAACTGATAGAAATAGAACCCATGTAGACGGAAGTGAAAGAAACAGAATAGCTGGTGAATCTGTAAGTGAGAGAAGAATTTTTGGTGGGCCAGAGAGAACTGGAGCAAGTGCTGATGGACCTGATGACAGGAATAGAGATATGTTTGTTAGAGCTGAAGACAGAAAATGGCAAGTGTTTGAAACTGAGGACAGAAACAAGCATGTGTTCAGTGAACCAAATAGGAACAGTCTAATGTTTGGTGGATCAGAGGATAGAGAGAGGCCATTGTATGATGATGTAGAAGACAGAATCAGGTCAGTGTGTGGTGAACTAGAAGATAGAAAAAGGCAAATGTATGATGAACTAGATAACAGAAAAGGGCAAATGTATGATGAACCAGATAACAGAAAAGGGCAAATGTATGATGAACCAGTTGACAGAAAAAAGCAAAGGTTTGGTGAATCAGATGACAGAAATAGGCAAATGTTAGGTAAACCAGATGACAGAAAAAGGCAAGTGTATGATGAAACCAATGACAGAAACATGTCGCCATATGTAGAACTAGAAGATAGAAATAAGTTGATGTATGGTGAACCAGAAGACAAAAAGAGTTCAGTGTACAGTGAATCAGAAGATAGAAAAAAATTAATGTCAGTGAATGTTGAATTAGAAGATCTGAAAAGATTACTGTATGAGGAACCAGGATATCTAAAAAGATCAGCATATGATGAACCGGGAGACCTGAAAAGGTTCGCATATGAGGAACCAGGAGACCTGAAAAGGTTCGCATATGAGGAACCAAGAGACCTGAAAAGGTTCGCATATGAGGAACCAGGAGACCTGAAAAGGTTCGCATATGAGGAACCAGGAGACCTGAAAAGGTTCACATATGAGGAACCAGGAGACCTGAAAAGGTTCGCATATGAAGAACCAGAAGACCTGAAAAAGTTCGCATATGAGGAACCAGGAGACCTGAAAAGGTTCGCATATGAAGAACCAGAAGACCTGAAAAAGTTCGCATATGAGGAACCAGGAGACCAAAAAAGGTCAGCATATAATGAACCAGGAGACCGAAAGAGGTCAACATATGATGAACCAGAAGACAGAAAAAGGTCATTGCATGGTGAACCAATTGACAGCAAAAGGTTAAAGTATGGTGAGCTAGAAGGCAAAGGATCAGTATATGAGGAAACAGGAGACAGGAAAAGGTCAATGTATGATGGACCAGAAGTTGGGAGTGGGTATATGTTCATTAAAACTGACGACAGAGACTTGTCAATTACCGAGAGAAGTAGACCATTTGTTGAAGAAGCGGGATGGAATAGGCCAAGTGTTGAAGAAATAGAGAGAAATAGATTAATGGCTGGTGAAAGTGAGAGAGAGAAGGTTTTGTTTGGTGGACGTACCTATATAAATAGAACTGGTTATTATGCTGCGGATAGTAAAGTGACAAGTTATAATAGAGATTATGCAGAAGATAGGCGTTCTTTTACTAATGATGAGTCTGCAGTAACTAATTTTACTTTTAAGGACACTTATAGTAACATTTCACAGTCAAAGGAGGATATCAGACTAAAAACAGAGCCTGGTGAAGCAAGGCAGCTACCACCAAAAGCAGAGGACGGTGATAGAGAGGCATCCAAGCGACGGCGACACCACCACCACCACTGCCGCCACCATCACCGCCGCCACCATCACCAACAGCAGCAGCAACATTCACCTCTACCTCCAACACCTTCACCACCACCACCACCACCACCACCACCAATTTTAACTGATGACCAAATGGTTGAAGTTCAATCTACTATAGAAAAGGGAAGACATTGCAGTGCTGCGCTCAAAAAACCACAGAAAATGATGTTTTTGATCACACAAAAAGCTCAACAAGGTGTAAATATTCCGGCTATGCAGGCAGGAGGAAGTAGTGTTGCTAAAGGAAAAGATGGCAAGACATACGTTGAAGAATCACCTGTAAAAAATAACGATGCAAAGAATTTGTACGTGGGGGACAGGTCCCTCGAGAAGGGTCCGCAAACCTACTGGGCCGTGGACAGAGGTCGTGAGCCGTCCGCAAGTCATCATCAAACACTTAGTTCTTCGAACAGAGAATGGGACAAAGTGCAGAGCAGTGGTGGTTATAGCTCTGCTGCATTGTGGGTCAGCTCTTGGGGCCAGGAGGGTAGAAAGAGAGAGACTGAGGAACAGCACGCCACCTTCAGAATTTTTCTGCCCATCGATATAACAAAGCCACCACCATTGTTAGGCCAGCATATTGGCAAGTGTGGGACATTAGACGAACCAGGGAGAAGCATGCTGCCTAGCTTGTCTACTTTCGGGCAGTCGCCACAAAACTATGGACACTCGTACCAACAGTATGGTTTGTCGGGTAGCATACCTGCCCAGCCATCGGCCGTTGGTACTGGCAACATGTCACAGGGAGGAGGCCCTGGTGGCTGGAATACTTTGAGTGGTTGGAGCACTGCTGGTGGGTTGAGTACGCCTGGTGCTCGGAACACATCTATTAATTTGTACCAGCAGTGTGGTTTGTCAGGTACCGTACCTGCCCAGCCATTGGCCATTGGTACTGGCAACATGTCGCAGGGAGGAGGCCTTGGTGGCTGGAATACTTTGAGTGGTTGGAGCACCACTGCTGGTGGGTTTAATACGCCTGGTGCTCGGAACACATCTATTAATTTGTACCAACAGTGTGGTTTGTCGGGTACCGTACCTGCCCAGCCATTGGCCGTTGGTACTGGCAACATGTCACAGGGAGGAGGCCCTGGTGGCTGGAATACTTTGAGTGGTTGGAGCACTGCTGGTGGGTTGAGTATGCCTGGTGGTCGGAACATGTCTAATAATAGGAGTTCCCAATCTGGCTACTCAGGCCATACATGGGGATAAACAGTTACGTAGTGCTTGCTTTTATCACATGTTCAAACTTTGTGTGTATGTTCATAGCTGTATGAAAGTGAAATGTAAACTACTTGTATTAGTGGGGGCGAAAAACTGTGTGACGTGCATAGAAGTGTCCCCATCATGATCTGTTTTTACTTCAAATTATTTTGGAGAAGATTCTGCTCTGTTTTATGTTGCATTCTGTAAATTTCAAGTATATTAAATTGTATAACAAAATGTGTGTATAAATTATTCTGCAGCATAGTTCATTTACAGTAATGTAATTTTTTGTGCGATTTTAAAAATTGCAGTCCAAAACTATAAACAATAATAATCATTTTTGGTTAGAATTGTCACAGTCAATGTACTGTGTGTTTTGATGCAAGGAATGGTAACTGATCCTCTGAAATACCCAAAATAAATTTAATTTAATTTACATATAATGTGTTTTCTCACAAGAGGTATTAATTGATGTTCAGAAATACCCTGAATAATTTGAACTTAATTTTAGTTTCTTGGCGGTCTGCTATTGAGTTTCTTGTATGAAAATCTGATGATCATTCAGTCCTTACATCATTTAAGTATTAGTTCATTTTTGGTTGAGAAATTACTTTTTAAGAATGGGATGGACCCACACTTTTTTGTGAAATAGTAGTTTGCGTGACTACGCTTATCTCTATAAATAAACATTCTGCAAATACAACTGTTTGTCAGAAAAGATAAAAAAACAATTATCTAAGTCCTTACTTTTTTACTTTTGTGATAATAAGCGCATTCTTGGAGAAACAAATGAATGAAAATGGTCATATCACATTTTCAAAGCTTGTGCATGCATTTATCTTAAGTGGCAAGAGAAAAGTTCAAAGATACAGGCGTAGTTTAGTCTGTGGGCATTCATAGCATGTAATAAAACCCCACTGTTACACATCTAGTTTGTAGAGTACAGCATTACGACGGAAATACTGCACGCCATGCGTGTAAGGAGCAATTAGGCAGTAGGTGTGTGTGTTAATGTCGCTTCTTGACCTTGGATGCGCTGGTCCAGCCCACTCTTAAGGCGTATCCACAGCTGACCTGGTCCAATCTTTTTACAGGACTGAGAATGCTAGTTCATCTGGCCTCATAACGTTCTTGCCTGTCCCATGTTACCCTCGAGTAACGAAGAATTTTTTCACGTGGACATGCTGGAAGTAAAACTTTATTTGAATTCGCTACATACCTCATACATTTTAGACTTTTCATATTTATGTATGATAAAAATAAATTATAAAACCAGTACAATAAACTTTTTTTTTCCTCCTCCTCCCCTTAATAAGTTTGCATCATTTTACCCTTCATCTATGAATGCCTGGTTAAAAAGGATAAATTTTTCAGTCCCTTTCCTTTAGAAACTTCTTAAGAGGGGTTTACTGTATATGCTAAATTGTGACGTTTAAGTAGAAATAAAAATATTAATTTTTGTTTTTATAAATAATTGTTTCTTAATTCACTTCATCTTTGTTTATTACGAGTATAAATTTTTCCCTCTATTTTTTGTAGTTGCAATTAGGTGAATATATGTATTAAGGGTTTTTTCCTTAGTTTATTTTCCTTTTAGTTTTACAGCAGTTACTGTTATAGTGGGACAAGAGACAAAACATGTGCAGACCCCAGTGTCAATGGGCAGTCACATGATGAGCACTTACGTAGCGGAGGGGATCATTCACTCAGCAGTTCACAGCTCTGTGGGATCGGTCTAGTACAGCTGTTGGGCTGCCGGAGTTACACGATACGACTAACCTCCATGGCATCTACGTTGTGTATAAAGTTTAGTACACCACTGCGGGGCATGAATATAGAGGCCATGGGAAACATGCTGGGTTCTGAGCCCCCACTGTGGTTGTAAGGATCCCCTCTGAAATCACGATGAACCCCATGGATCCCCGAATCATACTTAAACCGAAATTCCTTACTTATTGTGACATTTGGACCATCTCATAAAATAGCATTTCCGTTCAGTTTATTCTTTTACTTCACTATTGGACATATTTTATGGTAGGTACTCGGGGTGTGGCAAGCATCGCAAGTAATTGTAGGGAATGATTATACTACGGAAAGTTGAAAACATTTTTTGTATCAACAACATCACAACATACAACACTTAGGTTTAATATTTTCAATTAAGAGTAATGCGCCCTTAAATTTATTTGTCAAGAATAATACAGGATGTGTCTAAATCCCCTTTACGCATTATATGGGCTTGTAGTGGGGACCAAGACAGTTACGTTTTGCATAGAAACTTATGTGCGGAAACGTACAGTTTCCCCGTGACAAACAAAACACATCATATATTGACCTCTCCCACGTTGTTTATCTTCTGGGTCCACTTACAAGAAGGGCTCGATGTAACGACCAGCGACGTTTACACAAACACGGTACCTATGTACCATGTTCTGGTACACACGGTCACCAATACCTGAAGTCCAAGATCCGCCGCAGCCATAATCCGCACCAGCAGGTCCTCCTCTGATTCCACAGGGGTCTCGTAAATCACACCTTTCATGTCGGATGAACGTGCAGGCCAAGCAATCTGGCCATCTTGACCTATCCATAGTTGGCCAAAATGTTGATCGAGATGATGTTGGACCGCAAGAGAAAAATGAGGTGGTACTCCATCAGGCTGAAACCACATCTTTTGACGCAGATGCAGTGGCACATCTTCCAAAAACCCAAACAGTATGTGTTCAAGGAAAACCAACTATGCGGCACTCGTGAGAGTAGGTGCAAGAAGGTATGGCTCAATAACATGTCCATCCAGAAACTCTACCCACTGTATCGTTGCTGAAAACCATGAGGGCGCGTAGCAAGCAGATTTTCATTGGCCCAAACACGGCTGTTGCAGGAATTGAAAACACCTTCCCTGGTGAACTTGGCTTCATCAGTGAAGAGAATGCGCCGTGGAAAGTCGGGCTCATCAACACAACGGTGCAAGAACCATGTGCAGTAGTGGGCATGTGCAAAATCCTCTGGACGCATTGCCTGCACACTCTGGCGGTGGTAGGGGTGTAGCAGCTGCTCATGCGGAACACGCCAGACAGTTTTGTAATCCACATTGAGTCTACGTGCTACGTTTCGAGTACTCATTGTCGCGTCTTCTGTGACTGCATTGAGTACAGCCTCGTCGAACTCGGGTGTGCGCTGCAGCAGTGGAGATCCACAGTCGGATCTGTTGGCGGTGAATGTACCTGTCTCCGAGGCCCGCTGGTAAACCTTGGCAAAGAGGGTGTGCAAAGGTGTCTGGCAGTGTGGAAAACGCTCCACATACAGCTGACGAGCAGCCCTCCCATTGCACTGAGCTTCGCCGTACAAGATTATCATATTGGCGTATTTCCTAAATGGTAGTTTTCCATGTTCAACAGCAACACACTGTCAAAGAATTGCAGCTCGGCTTCACGCTAAGGAGAATAATTACAAATAGAACACAAAGCACTACAGTAGATACGAACGTCAACTGATCGACTTGTCTCCCGGCAGCTCACAACATCATGTAAATGGCATCTAAAGAAACCTGTCACGGACATAGGACATCACATGATCGTCGAATGACGCACGTACTACTCTAGTCATTGGCACCCGCATTGTCTTCCACATACTCTCACGGGTGCCCGATTGCTTGGCCTGCATGTTCCCCCGACTCGACTCTGCTAGACTACTTCCTGTGGGGTCACGTGAAGGGCTTGATTTACCAGACCTCTGTGGAATCAAAGGAAGAACTGCTAGCCCCGGTTATGGCTGCGGCAGATCTTGGACGTCCAGGTATTGATGATCGTGTGTACCAGAAAATGGTACATAGGTACCATGTTTGTGTAAGACGTTGCTGGTCGTCACATCGAGCCCTTCTTGTAAGTGGATCCAGAATAAAAACAACGTACAGTATGCTGTAACATGGGAGAGGTCAACATGTAATGTGGTGGGGTTTTGTTTGTCGCGGGGTAACGGTACGTTTCCACACACAGGTTCCTATGCAAAATGTAACCGTCTTGGTCCTCACTACAAGTTCTTACAATGTGTAATAGGAATTTACACACACTCTTAACTATGTTCACTTAAAAATAACTATTTCCTTAAAAATGGTTAACTAGCTTAAATGTTTTTGCACTAAATCATTTTAAAAACAAATTTATAAATTGTAACTCAATAACAGTATGTTTTTAAGGCGGTCATTTACCTGGTGCTTCAAATCCGTTGTAATGTATTTAAAAATGGGTATTTTGACGAAAAAATTAAATGTGCTGCCAGTAGGTTTACCTACTAAAAGTAACCACATTCCAAATGGCAACGGAATGATACACTCAAGACATCACACACATTGAAAATATTATTTTCATGTCATCCAAAATAGCTAGAAACTGCTTATTCAGACTGCGGTATCTCACAATATGCAAACCGGATACATGGGGAACTATGACAGAGGCTTGCACTGAACTTTGCTACAGAGGGGCTTCCAATAAAAAAATTATACTGTCGCAGCTTAAATTTCTGAAGATTTGTGATCGTGACGAAACCACTCTGCTCTAGTTCAGAGGCATACATGCATAAAGGCGATAACATTCAATTTATGCAGGTCAGCATCTATAGGTTTCATGAAAATAAACAGTGGTATAGCATTGTTCTGTAAACAATAACATTATATTGTGTCTTAACAAATAAATCTAATACACCTGAAATTAAAGCTCGGCCACCAAATCCTTCTCTTTCTAATGGTTGTGGGCATAGAAACAGAGTTGCTGTGATAAAAAGAAACATCTTTCAAAGACGAACCCTTACTATATAAATACACATTCTACATCCTTGTTGCAGAGACAAGCACGGGAGATCGTATGCAATGCTGCAATGCAATTCCGTAAACAAAAAATAAAAGTAATTAAAATTTACTTACGTCATTGAAGCAAGTACCGCAACAGGAAAATAAGAATCAACAGTCAAACGAATTGGGCAAAGGGTAAACAGGAAAAACCAGTCTTACTTTTCAACAACTAAATATAATAAATGGCACAAGAAATTAATTGATGTATTGTTTGTCACTTTTTCATGCTTCTGTTCCCACTATAAGTATAGGAAAAACTGTTTTAGATATGCTGGCTACATTTAGAAAATGGGAAAATTCACATGTTTCAAAATCTGATGATGCATAGTGAAGTATAATTTGTGAGTTCCATTTTTGTTTGTGTAATATGGACTAAAATGCCAAGAAGCTGTTTTCCACCCCTCCAGCTGTGCAGAGGTAAAGGAAGGCGGCTGCTGCACAGAGGGAAAATGAAGAAGGATCTTTTGTTTCTTGTCCAATTATAACTAATATTGCTTAGTCTGAAACTTTTCTGAAATAGTGGCGCTCATATTTTTTTTAGTTAGGCATTGGTAGTAACTTGCAGCATTAAAAACCAAATTACAAAAGATGCAACAGAGAAGTTATATTTGCTAACTGAAGGAATAGAATAGTTTCATCATACTACTTGTGAACATGATAATTAAATATTTCAGGTGCTGTTGGAGTGAATAGCACCATAGTTGTCCTTGAAACTACTCAGTAGTATGTCTGAGGGAATGTGGTGGGTGGCTGGACACTAGAGAAAGCTGAGAAATTTGAGGCAGCTTGAGGGGAAGGTGCTCTATGAATATAAGGGTAATAAAACGGAATTTCATTTGTTGAGTGGTTTAGAGTAGCATGGCTATATTTATCTGAGGCAAAACAAATGGAAGTTTGTATCTGTCAATTAAAAAAAGAAATACCTCTTTGAAAGTATGCTTCTTGAAAATGACTGGTGTGCTACTGTTTGTCTGTGGTCAGACAAATTTTGTCCAAAATGTGGCGCAACTGGGGAAATTTTGCATTGATTAACAGCTTCGCTGGGTAAATGACTGATTAATTGTATTGCTCCTGTGAGGAGAGATGATTCCATGTGCCAGCAAGAAACTGAGTTGATCACGTCCTCAATTAACCTGCCCCTCTTTGCAACTGTAAATTGATTAATTTTTTAAATAGTAAAATTTTTGGGTCAAAATTATCAGCAAGTGTCCTTCCATTTTTGTAAATGAACTTTGCGTAATCAGTACACTGTAAACGTTGAACTACGTCTATCGAATCAAATGCCAAAATGTTAGAGACTGGTTCTCGTATTTATCATTATTGTTTCTGGGCTAGCCACTAATTTCTTAACTCCTGTTTGTGTTTATTGTATGGTCAAATAACCAGTATTTTAATGAACACGGAAATGGGTGCTAAAGGGCTTAAATAGTAATCTGTTTACAAGTTGGGTGCAAAGTTATTGAAAATTCTAAAGCAGATAAACTTCTGCCTTGGAACTTTGTAAAAGGGTTTTATTATTTTACTAGTATTTTATCAATGGAAGTTGACTTTACTGTGTAGTCAACTAAGTTAAATGTATTTGTTTTCATGAGCTCCTGTTCAGCTTGAATGTCTTTTAATAATTAGAACACCGGTCTTTACCCTTCCATGCCCCAGACAGAAAATATAAATCTTCAATTTTACTGTCCGCGTGCAAATTTTATATATATATTTTGATCTACCAAAAATATTTTTCATTTCTCAACTATGAAATGAACATGCAAACTGTAAAAAATGGTATAGGCCATTCACTGTAAAGTGGTCTATTTTGAAAGCCTTTTCATTTGGAATATTAGTCAAAAAAAAATATTTTATTTAGCCTTAGACAGTAATTTCAGAGTGCGGTGGAGTATACACACCGGGTTTGTTACCTACATGGCAATATTTATTTTAAAATATTGTTAAAGGTTAAAAAAAAATGGCTAAAAGGAAAAAGTAACTAAGGCTTCAAAAGTGCTCACTTTAACGTGAACAGTTTATAGGGATGTGTTTGATTTTAGAAACTACTTGTTAACCGTTCACTTTTATCCTTTGCTACGTGACATGCATGTATCTTGGCAAACTGCACCTGATGCTGGATTTACATTGGTGTGACATGATGCACGGCAAAAAAAAAATATTTTGACCAATCATGGCTGAAAATACGAAAATGTCTCAGATGGCCATCTGTGTGTTTAGGAGAAGGAATGAAGAAGAATAACTTGCAACACAAACAACCACATGAATGTTTATGTTTTATAGTTTTCCATTTGGAAATAATTGTATGGCCTAATCATATCAATGTAGGATATTGTAGCTTGCTTGGCATTCCAACCTGTTTTATTTTTGCCTAGTTCTGTTTGTTTGCATTCTGTTTATTTTATTTTGAGGGAAAAAAGGAAACAGTGTGGGAATTTAGGATGGGGGGGGGGGGGGGGGGGGGGGGGGCAATTTTTAAAGTCTTTCGTGAGACTGCATTGTTTTTATGTTCTTACGAGTGCGTGGCATTTCTCGAGTTCCATTTTGTTTTGGTAGAGCAGTGGAAAGTTTTGCTCGTATGGAAACAACATTCAAATTATTGTAACTTCAAAAAATTTTTAACTTCAGTGAAAAAAAAAAAAAAAAAAAAGTGATGTAGACATTGCCGCACGTATTCGTACAGATGCAGTAATATACACACACACTTTGCCTGAAGTTAACATTACACTCAAATTCACGACACAAGCAAATAAATATTATTTACACTCTACGAAAGTGTTGAAAGTGCAACATTTTCAGGCCACGTGCATTTCAATAATCATAGTAACGGTTTACAAATACATAATTTACAAAACACGCAAACTTACCATGTGTAAAATTTGCAACCTCTTGGACACATGTTTTTCTATGGAAATCCTTACAAGTTTACTTCACCAAAATCACGTTTGTTGATTACTAGCATTAAATAACTTATTTGCAGAATCATTCAGTAAAATCAATTCAGTGCACATTTCTTGAAACCAACAAACTTAACTGAGATATATAAATTATACTCATGTCGCATCATTGCGGATGGTGGTTAAGGGAAACAATGGAAAGAACAGTTATACGAACCGGTAAACACATGCTTATTAATATAATATTTTTCTGGAGAAGACACACTAAAATGATACCTGCAACTAACTTTGCTTAAAGAAAGCAAATAAAAAATAATTAATTATAGATAAAATTTTCTGCAACACTAACAAGATATCATTGCACGCATGTTATTTATTACAAATGTTACCAACTTAACTTTGCCACCACTCTTGCAGAGAGCGAGAAAATATACTTGTTTATTGGTGATTGTCGTGCCAGCAACGTGACGAAATTAGAAATTATTCCTATTCAGAAAATCCGTTACACCCAAGATTTCTAAGTTACAAAATACTCCTCTGTGATTGGATGAAGCATTACTTCTGACGTGTTGCGTAGATGTAAATCCAGCCTGACGCTTCCATGAAGATGATGTTTTTGAGTAGCAATTTGTTAAACATAATCTACACTTTGCAGTTGTTTGTACAAGTGTCTAGACAACATTTTATCAGTGATTTACACGAAAAGCTTAAGTTGATGTATGAAATGAGACAACTTACCTTTGGAATCTTTTCTTAAGTTTACTCAAAACCAAACCCGTCATTGTAGAAATGTTTTATCTTCACTTGGAGTACTTTCGTTTTCGCCATTACCTGGAAGCTGTGTCAGGTGCTGCTGGTCATCTTGACAAGTCTCCAGCCGTACAGTTGTCCTTTGTCATCATGTAACTACTGTTTCTCCATCCTCCTCTTCCCCATTGAATCGTGGTTGGTGACGGTGCACATAGTGTCTACCTGCAGTGCAGTGACAAGAGGGACTGTTACCTTATGAACCTCTCAGCTGTGTGGGCTCAACCGTATTTTACTGATTGAGAATATGGCACCTGAAGGAGTATTGTTCTGGAGTGATGTGTGTAGAACAGTTGATTTGAAATTTCTGTGGAAACTGTACATTTTGCTGGGGCTAGTAATTTCAGAAAGGTGCTTCCTGGCGCACAGTACAAACTTTATTTTATAATCCTTAAATAATTTTGTTGGCTGCAAATTTAAACATGTGCCACATTTATTTTTTGACTTGCTCCATGATAATTTCATTATGTATACTAAGGAACTTAACATTTTTCATTCCATTTTTGGAAGTAAAATGTATGTACTGATGTGCGACGTACCGGGAATAAATACTCACTTGTCTGAGGCAGTAGGCAGTGTCCACCTTTTTGTCTTGGAACCAAGCAAGGTGCTCCTATATTACTGGGAGTTTCAGTCCTGATGGGGCACTGGATCCTTCCCGTTATATAGAACTGGCCAGGTCGCTTTGCGACAGGGCACAAAGTCTGGTGTGGGTAGAACAATTCTATGCTTGAGTGCCACTGGTTTCTTGGCGATACCTGGGAAACATGTTGAGGGTGTGGCATCTGTACTGGAAGTAGCAGGTGAAGGTGCAACGGAGAAGGTTGGTTTGAACTGCAGTGAAGGAAGAGGTGTAGGAAGCAGTACGGTAGGAACCAAGCAGGCGATGACTGGTGTGAGCAGTCGATCAGGCTGGTTCAAGTATTCTGCAATCCACGAAGGGTATTCTATAAGGCCATGGTTCACTGGTGCGTCAAACAGATCTCTGGGGACGTCTTGTGCCACTGGGTCTTGTATTTGCCTGAGGGATTGGGCTCAGGCTCGTGGTTCTAAGCTAGGTATGTAGAACATCAGGTTAGGCTTAAACTCTTGCAGACGACCAGAAGCCAAGAGAGTGTGTCGTACCTTCTCCTTCAGTCATCTCTGCGTGGAATAGGGAATCAGGAAAGTGGACTTACCCTTCTACTATTGTACCAAGATGGCAGACTCCTTGTGCGCATCTTATGTGTGGCTATACGTGCGAGCTGAAGAATGCGGACACCCTATTCCAACGTCTGGCGAAGAATACAGTTCACGATGGAAGTCAGGCCCCACCTGACCAAGGTCACATGCGGGTGTGTGGCCCTGTCCGAGTCTTTCCAACTTGGGGAATGCGTGTTTTTCTTGGCGGTTACCACTGTGGATAGACCAACGGACACCAAGTTGACAAGCTGTTTCAGGACAGTGTACCTATGTGGTTCTTCCTTTCCTCCACCCCAGGGGTTGACGGGAAGGGAGGCGTGAGTGAGTGTGGGTAATGGGGTAAAAGTCCAGTGTGTTCGCTCATTTGTATATGTAACCTGGGATCATCTGTGGTATTGTTACGTGAGGGTAACTACGGTAAGGTGCTACTTCTACGGGAACGAACTCAAAGTGGTCAACCCACTGAGCCACCTCTCAACACCCAGGTTAAGAGTCCAAAAGAGGTAACAGCCAAGGGAATTTCCTTATGGGAAAAACGCCCCAACTGAGGGACTCTCAACGTAGTGCCAAGGTGCCCCAGAGGAGAACAAGGAAATAAAAGTAATTCTCCACTCAAATGCAAATCTTTGGGGTTGTAAATAAATAAGTTATATCAAACATAGCACCCAGCCCAAAATAAATTTACTCACCACCTTGTTGCTAAGTCGGGCACTCCTATGTAAAACCAACAACATTATAGCATGACACATAAAATAATTATTGGTTTAGTTATTAAGTGATTCTTCGACTCCACATATGGTAATTAAAAAAAAAAAAGGGACTATTCCAAATAAAATCAAAACTTAAGTTAACCTTTAAAAGGGTTGTTTTTTTCATTTGTCATTTTCCCTCACCAGTTAAGAACAAATATCCAACAATAAGAAATAAAATAATACATGATGCACTTGCAGGAAGATGTTATTGCTAACACGTCGAAGCATGCCATTCACTCTCAGGTTATAAGTTAAGTAATCATTTTTCTTTAAAATGGGTTGACTTTTCAGGTCATCTGCTTCTGCATCATCCTGTCCCTCACATTTTTTTCATGAGACAGTAGCTTTGTGTGCACCTACTTTGGACGTCTCTAACCTCAAACGAATTTTGAAGATGCACATCGTGAGCATCTTTGTTGCTCAGTGAGTAGAAGTGATTCCAAATTTGATGTATGTCCTCTTCATTTAAATGTAAATAACGTTTACCTGTGCACTTAATCAGGAGCAGTTTTCTTGTCTACATGTTTGCCTCTATACTTCGTATAACTTTCATCTTTCACACAAGCTGTACATATTAATTACATTGATGGGTTTCTTAATGTGTAATCCCTTTTCTCCGTTTCGAAATAGGTTCCTTTTCTCAGTTGCTTCTCATTATGTTTATTTTATGCCTATTAATTTTAAAACATAACCAATAACAGCATGGACAAAACCCAGTGCACAATACAACAGTACACACAGGTATGCTATTAATATCAACAGTCATCTACACATCAAAGCACAGTATAACCAACTTGATAAAAATATTCTCATGTCTGCCATCTTATTAACTGCATGTGTTTTAGTGCAGAAACACTATATGTTATGGCGGTTAGGGGATTTCTGTTCTAAACAGGGGTTTCAAGGTGCTGTAAGAAGCCTTTAGAGAATCTCAGACATAAGCTTTCTGCACCAAACGATGAGTCTATTAACAAGTAAAATTAATGTATCGATAACTCAATTTGGCATATTTTGGTCGATGGGTTTCTGAAATAAGCGATTCAATTAGATTTGTCACTTCTTTGTGGACGGCGGTTACAGTAAGAAAAATTGTAGGAATGAGCAGTTTTATGATTGGTAAACACAAGTAAATTAATATTACCTTTCACTCAAGATTACACTACAACAGTACCTACAACCAACTATACTTAAAGCAAAAAATAATAATTTAGGCCTATAGATAAAATATTCCTACAACACCAACAAGATGATATCATCACAGATTATCACAAATGTTACCAATTAACATTGCTACCACTCTTACAGCAAGAAAATGGACTTGTTTATTAATGATTGTCGCACCCATGACGTAATTAGAACTTATTTCTATTCCGAAAATCCATCGTGCGCGAGATTTCTGTCGCGTTGTCTCAAAATAATTGTCTGCAATTGGGTGAAACATCACTTGAATTAGTATTTGTACAGAATTAGTGTATATTTTTTGGGTTTGCTTATGTTACGTGTAGGATCATTGTATATAGTATTTAACACCAATTTTATAATCATCCTTTGGACTTGTAATATGGAAAGAATAAAACAAAATACAAAAATCCAGAAACCGAACCACTCAGGTCTACTAAAACCAGTGACAAATTTAACATAGGCCTACATGGCCTACATATGTAAGTAGAATACAAGTACAAAATCTTAAGAAATTTCTAGACACATACACACCATAGAAAGTACATATCTATACTATACAATAAAAGTAATTTTCTAGGAGCAATTTGGTTTACTTTAATGCCCAAGGAAGGCAATATATCCAAAGTATCTATGGTGGAAATTGTGTGTGATCCGTCGGGTGAGACATGAGACGAACGATGACACAAATTACTTCCAATCACCGTACTGTTGAGACTCAGGGTTCTCAGGGATGCTGTGGGTTCTGTGTGTCTGTCTCACCCGAACGTACTTACGATACACGTTTGCAAAACGAACCTTCAACACTAAGCAATGCAAGCCGCTAGGGTGGACTGACGATTTTCCCTGAAGACAGGACACGGTGAATTACAAAACGAAACACTAATGATACATTAACACGTGTGATTACTTGGCATCGCTAATGCTAGCTTGTCTGGGCTCGCCCTCCAGCACGTGGGTAGAGTGGTGACAGCCTATACACACAGCCAGCTAGGACGGAAGTAATGTCACCATATACAAAATACAAAATTACACAAATTACATAAATACCCTAGAAGATGATGAGGAACGAGATGAGTATCCACAATAAACATGCACATGCGTGAAAACAAGCATAGATGGTGCGTATGCCGCTGGATAAAGTTCGTAGTGGGCCACGTGGTGCAGTTGAAATCGCTAATATTTCTATGTGGAAACAGCAAATTGAATTCTGAATTATTATTATTGTTGTTGAGAAAATTTTTCTCTTTACTATTAAAGTGGTTACAGGCTTGTAGCATACCTGATGGTGAAAAAAGCAAACATTAAAGTGACCGTGTGGTCAAACACAAAAGAATCCATTGACGTGAAAATTACACGGAACCCTGACAAAGTTTGACATAGAACCCTGAATAAAAATATTACACATGTGATATTACTTGAATAAGCTCTCAAAATGCAATGATGGCGCAGACATAGACTTGGCAGTGGTTAGCCATGTGGTTGTAGATGATTTTGCCGTAAAATATTGAAACACGAAAAATACCCTCAAATACATACATAGAATTAAAGCCCTTACAATTGCACACAGCACTAGTACAGAAATTACGATGAAATGCCTTTAGCAGAAGCAGATGGTGCCTGATTTAAGTTTCGCGGAGGTCGCGTGACCTCTCCGACATATTTATCCTCCTTCTCAATGATTAAGTTGAAAATGCCACAAGGACGAAATAAATTAGTTAAGCAGAAGCATAATGCTAGGGAAATGCCTGGTAAAACGTACACAAGCAAAGGTTAACTGGTACATTAAAAGTCCTCTTGAAATCTACATCAGTGAACAAACAGTTATAGTGTTTATTGACAGTGTCTTACCTAGCCAGCTCTCCTAGACAGACTGTCCAGAGGCAAGCGTCGCGCGGACCTACCATGGCTGCTTCACATAAATGGAAGTGCTATGCATGCCGAGTAAAATATTTTATATGTTGATAATAAAATTGGCTCAAATTATTTTAATGTTGTTTCACATTTTGGCATTTTCTTGTTAATTTTTCATATTAATTTAGTGTCTCCTAATGACGGCGTTCACACCAGAATATTACTGTTCTTAACTCCGCGCAGTGCACACTTTGAATTCATAACCAAATATATTCAAATTGACAACTAACACTTTAAAACATTTAAAGACATTCCAAACACTGAAAATAAAATAGCAAAACACTTTTCACACTGCAAAAAATAACATTCCATTAGGAAAGTTCAGATTTGAGTCTCTTTGCGCACGTGCATGTACATGTGACACGTGTGTGGTGAGCACCGCCATGGGCCCTAGTGGAGCTGCCTGTTATCCCGTGTCATGTGAAAATTTATAGCATCACCCTTCCTCCTACTAAGTACATGTAGGGCCTAATGAACTTGACTCATTTCTTTCAATATAAATTAATCCTTGCTAATATTATAAATGAAAAGTGTGTTTGGTTATTTGTCCTTCTTTCGCGTCAAAACAGAACAACGGATTAACGTGTTTTTTGCACAGAGATACCTGCAGGCCCAGAGAGTGACATAGGCTACTTTTTTCCCCGGAAAAAAAATCTCATTTCCTTCAGGAAAATTCTTATTGTAATTTATGCGAAAGTGTGTTTGTTTTTCCTTTCGCTTCAAAACAGAACAACGGACCGACGCGGTGTTTTGCACAGAGATAGTTGGAGGTCCAGAGAGTGACATAGGCTACTTTTTATCCTGGAAAAATACCTCATTTTCTTCAGCATTTTTTTTTCTGGCGAGCCCCCAAATCCCGTTACACCAGCATGAGCACTTTCACAGTTCTGTGTGCCCTGCATGTTAGTAGCTAAGATGGTTGGAGAATGGGATGCATCTCAGGGCAAGCCCTTTATGCCTTAGGTCAGGGTTAATGAATAAAATGGGTAGCATGCATCGTGGCTGAGCAGGGTTGTCTGGTGCCATGGCTGCAATTGTAGCCATGGGCACACCCCGAAAGAAAAAGTGTCTAGTAAGAGGCATAGAAAACCAGGCAAAGCGAAGAGGGCCTGGAGAAAACTATGCGACAGTCGTGAGGATAAAAATAATTCCTTTTATTGGATTAGGGCTGGATACAGTAGGGTTATTGTTAGTTCGCTAAGATAGACTTTGTGAGTTTAATGAGGGTGATATGAAATGTGTCGATCCGCTGCTGGAATGTATACAGGGTCGTACCGCAGTAGCATCGCCCTGGAGGCGGGGAACAGAACTGCACCACCCGCCTGTAGATGTCAGTCATCTTTCTGGAAGCAGAAATAAAAATTGGAGTATTTAGGAAGGGGAAGGGGGTGGTGGTGCAATGAAATGAAATGGTATTACCTGCAGTGAAAGGTCGCTTGCAGCTAGTGTGGTGTGTGTGTAGTGTTGGCAGAGTTGTGCGTGACCAGTGTAGTGTCGAAGAATTAGGTAATTCGCAACGGAGGGTATAAATAATATAATCATTAGCCTGGCAGACGCCATATTGAGTATCAGGTAGGTGTATAGGGCCAACGCACAGGCCTACACCAGACCGAAACTCCAGGTTGGATCCAGCGATGCTGACACTCGGGTGCGCACGTAGTTTAGCATAGAAAACAAATTTGCAATGTAAAGCACAGAGCCATCTCCAAGCCAGAAGCTGTACAGAGCCTGCTTTGTCTTGTTCTGTGTTCACGTATTGCTTCGCATCATTGCATGTGTTTGTGGTAATTATCACGTGACTTACTGGGGTAGTTTAGGGAGTTATGGCGGCCTGTGAGACAAAATCCTTTCTGGCCGCTTATATTTTTGTGTTTCCTTGGGCTCATAATCCCAAAGCTGGATATTTTCGCATTTCCACTGTTTGCACAATCACTGTAAAATTTTTGTGCTAATTTCACGAAGTGCTCATTCAGTTTCTCAATTTTTAATTCGCGATGCAGATCTGCACTAGGGCAGTATTGGGGTGCATCTGCTGCTGTTCGCAGGCATTTGTTTTTAATTATTTGGAGTCACCTTGTGTACATTTTAGCTGCATGTGCCCAGGGGGGCGCAGCATAAGTTATAATTGGGTGTATACAGTAATACAGCCTTGCTTCGGGTTAGGGCGCTTCGTGGGTTTAATATAGGATAGAGTGTGGATAGTCGAGTTTGGGCGCTGGCACATTTTACTTCTATAATTGTCTTCCAAGTGAGCTTTCAGTCCATATGGACGCCTAAGTATTTCATCACATCTTATTAATGGGGGATTTGTTCGTCAAAAAGGTTGATTCGAGATGATTATTCGCCTGGGGCAATTGTCTGCGAGTAAAGACAATAGCTAAGTTTTGCCAAAATTGATTTTAATTCGCCATTTTGTGTAAAAATTTGGGAAAATAATTAAGACATTTTGTAACCTTTGGGTTGCTAATTCGAGATTGTGAAAGCGAGTGAAAATAACTGTGTCGTCTGCATAGCACCCAAACTGCACCAGTCAGTGATCAGGTGTCGGTATATCGTTTGTGTATGTATTACATAATACTGGGCTTAAAATGCTGCCTTGTGGAACTCCGGCACAAATTGTTTTTGCGCCAGATTTAGCACCCTTGTACGAAACAGTGAAATGTATGTGCGCCAAATAGCTGCTTTATCATTTTGACATAGCAGTCAGGGAGTTTTATTTCATATTATTTATTTATTAAGCCATGTAATATACACACTCAAAGGCTTTTTCGATATCAAGGAATACTGCAACAACATAATCTTTGAAGTTAAAAGCATTCGTAATGTATTCCATAACTCGTACAAGCTGTTGTGTTGCCGAGTGTTTCGATCGGAAGCCAACTTGCCCCCTTTGTAGTAAGTTATTACTTTTCAGGTGAGAATTGATTCGCCATAACATAATATATTCAACTAGTTTTGAAAGTATGTGGAGTAAGCTGATTGGCCAATAATTTTGTGGCAGGTTCATGTCTTTTCTTGGCCTGTGAGAAACAATGACATATGCTTTTTTCCATATATTCGGAAAATATTCGAACTTGATCATTGAATTCACACAGAGTGCTAAATGCTCAAGAGCTAAATCGGAGAGTTTCTTTAATACAATTGCTTGTACGCTATCCTCACCAGGTGCCTTTTTTTGGCTTCATATGTCGAATGGCAAGTTTAACTTCTTGCAATTGTGTACATTCGGGTTCGTGCTCTGTGGGCTGCCATTGTTTAAAATCTAGTTCCTGGAGAATTTGGGCGGTAAAAATTCTATCACTTGGCACCTGATTTGGCTGGAAAGTATTTTCCAGCACATTGGCGAAGACCTGTGCCTTCGCTTCAGGGGTGAAAGCTATCTCAGTGTTCGTGGTTAAGGGCGGAATTTTATCAGTTTCGTTTAATAGGCGCTTGGTTAGCCACCACAGATTATTCGTTTGTATTTGATTTTGCGATTTGCGCATCTCAAACACTAGCCCTCCAAGGGGCTACTTCTTCCGAGATCACTGCCTGCAGTTAATTAATGCGGTCCTTAATTATGCGATCTCTGTGGGTATGTACTGGCGCCTTAAGTGATTTTTTTGCATGATAATATCCCGTATATATTGTGGGGATGTTTCTAGTTTTGTTGTGATTATTTTCTCTGTAATGTGCTCTGCCATACCTTTATGAATAGTTTTTGTAAGGACTGAGACTGCTTCGTCAATTGGAGCAGTTGAAGATATAGATTCTGCATCTAATTGCAGTAAATTTTTGTCAATATAATTTATCAATGCGGACCAGTTCGCATGGGAATAGTCTTTAATTTTTCTAGGGGCAGTAGGTTCAACATTAAGTGAGTGGAAACCTATATATACTCGTAAGTGGTCAGAAGAAAGATCACGCTCGACCCTGAGGTCGAAGCCAGTACTAAACTGTATATTTATTACGATATCAAGAACCCCAGGGTGTTGATTTCGTTATGTCGGGTTATATGTCATCTCATGAGGTGCCATAACCTGATAATTTCTATTAATTTTGTGCCTTTGCAATAGCACGCAATTTGAAGTTCTAGTTCGCGAATGCCAATACGGATGTTTTGAATTAATTTCCCAGATGGCTAGTATTATAGGGCCTACATTATTAATCAATTTATAAAGATCTGCGACTGTGAGAGAGTGCCCTGGTGGGGCATAAATTGATAGCAGTTTGGTTTCCTCCAGAAAAATTCTTATTGTAATTGATGCAAAAGTGTGTTTGTTTGTTTGTTTGTCCTCTTTTCACGTCAAAACAGAGCTACATCGAAATGATTTTTTGCACAAAGATAGTTGGAGGCTCGGAGAGTGGCATAGGCTACTTTTTATACTGGGAAAGTATCTCACTCTTTCAGGGAAAATTTTTATTGTAATTTGAAAAAGTACACAGACGGAATTACACTACAACATCACAACAGAGCAACAAATCGTCTTTTTTTTTTGTACACAGTTAGTTGGTGAGCTGGAAAATGACATGGGCTGCATTACATCATTAACAAAAGTAATTCTGACCTTATGAAAGATGTACAAGGAGAAATAACCGAGTATTTGTCAGTAGATACTGTCATGGACACAGAACAGAGCACTGCATATCCTGTAGAGTTCCTGAATTCTCTACAGTTATCAGGTGTGCCCTCACATATGCTCAAATTAAAAGTAAGCGTTCCGGTCATGTTTATGCGAAATTTAGATGCACTGCGGTTATCTAACGCGACGAGGGTTAGTGTTACAAAACTTAATTATTTATCCCTATAAAGACACGAGCGCAGCAGCGGGTGAAAGATAGTCTTAGTAAAATTTACAAAGACAATATATTTGTATAGCCTGTTCATGGTAAAGTGAGCACTTTATGATGCAATCTCATCAGATATATTTTAACCAATAAAAACATTTCATTATGACCTTGGCATTTTGTTTAGAGTATGGGGAAATGTATAAAATGTCTTAATTACTCACATGGCAGTGTTTATCTTCACGTTACTGTACTCCATAATATTTTTTCATAAATGACTGAAGGTACAGTTGACAGTACCTACTACAAGTGGAGTTGATTGCTACAATGCAAGCCCAAATAGAGCAGGCGAGAAGCCAAACATTCCAAATTCTTTTTGTATAAGTAAGCAAAATTTAAGAAGTGTTTTAATAAAAATATTGATTTTCATTTAAGTACAGTAATCTATTTTATTTTAGCAAATTCACGTCCCTCCGCTTGAATGTAAACACTGCCATGTGAGTACAGTGTATATATCTTCTCATACTCTATAAATAAAAGGCCAAGGCCATAATGAAACGTATTTTTTGGTTAAAATGTCTGATGAGACTGCATCATAAGTGCACACATTACCATGAACAAGCTCTACAATTGTATCATCTTTATAAATTTATCTAAGACTAATTTATACTAAAAGAAATGGGCCAATTTCATTAGGTGTACATGTTACCAAACAAAAAAAACTAGACCAATACATTTTCATTAGGCCCTTCATGTACTTAGTAGGTGGACGGGTGATGCTATAAATATACACACAATTCACTATATATTCTTTGGATATATTCACGATGAAATCCATGTATCATATTACAAGTCCAGATTAACTAAGTATACAACTATCCTAAGCATAACATAATGAATCCCAAAAAGGACTCACAAATTCTGTACTGTAACAATAATAAAGGCCTTGCTACAATGTACCGGTGGCTGGTTGTACAGTTCCATTCTGAATTTTGATTGGCTTACCCTGCTGTGGCGCCAGTGCTGGTGCCAGTGTGGTGCTGGTCTGGTGTGGCAGAGTTGGTAAACTTTGAACTTTCACCAACAACTTACCGACAATTGACCAGCAACTGATTAGAACTTTGCATGTGATTAGCTGTTATTCGCACCACGATGCTCGTGCACCAATGAAATCATTGTTATTTCGCATGTGCAATTACATTTGGAACTTTTATGACAAAATAAATAAATATTGACAAATATAAACAAACTTTACTCACTCTCAAATGCACTGGGGTTGTTTCCTTGCATAAATGACGTAAACATGTGAATGCCAGTGTTTAAAAATTTCACGAAAAATCCTACATTAAAGATATCACTGAAAATAACTATCTATTTATTACTAATGCGCTAGAGCGTGTGCTCTGACGCCATGTACTCAAGTTTGCATTGAGTTGCATCCACACTTGCATTGTACTGCACTTCCTGCTGTGCTTGTCGAGTGTGTATCCCAACTACGCAGCTTCGTGGCGCCACAGCTGTCAAACGAGCTTCGGACGGGACACATGGCACACGTAAGGCTTTTGTTGTTTCATATCACTAAAATATTAATAACTAGCTACTACTTTTCAAAACAGATTACTAGCATCCAGGTGACATACATACTGCGAAATATTACATTAAAGGCAAGTTTTTGGGTTAATGTCGCAATTCATGTAGGGAGATGTCTCTCAACAACAATATTTTTTTTATCTGCATCTTTTAAAACACTGATTGGTTGGCATGGGAAATTTTAAGGCTATGGGATAGCTGGTGTAATGTAGCCTATATTACATTAGTTTTTTTTAATAATTCAAGTCCAATTTTATTCTCAATTAGTTCTACTAAACATAAGAATACATAGTCGAATATTGGTTAGTATGCTGGGTTGTCACTGCAAGGGTCGTAGGTTCGGTCCCCTTCTCCTGCGATGGCATGTATAACATTTTCATGTCGTATAATATGTTTAAAAT
Organism: Dryococelus australis; assembly: GCA_029891345.1. Taxonomy (NCBI): domain Eukaryota; kingdom Metazoa; phylum Arthropoda; class Insecta; order Phasmatodea; family Phasmatidae; genus Dryococelus; species Dryococelus australis. The sequence continues at coordinate 19,269,908 of CM056994.1, read as the reverse complement.
TGAAGTAAAGGAAATCAAGAACAAAGAGAAATTGATATTGATGGCCAAAATAATTAGTTTTAAGAGATACAGTTGACATGGTGAAAGCATGGCTAGCCATAAGTAGGCCATATGATGGCTGTTAAATGGTACATCGACTGGCCATTGCTGTTGTAAGCATATGGGCCATGCTTGGGCCATTTATGTTCACCACACCCGGACCAGTTATGGGCAGAGTATGGCTAGTTAGTGGTGCCACTTCAGGACCAGAAATGGTGCCGGATGCATGCTAGCTGTTGACCAACAATTTGCTGGCTTGGCATCCGACTGTATGCGGTTTGCTACATAGGATGGCATTATTATAATCTTCATAACAATATTTTGCTGTATTTTATAGAATAACATTCTATGGGTAAGCCAGAAGTGGGCGTGGGATCTAAAACAGCGAAATACATTAATTTAAATCTGTAGGTTTTGGAATTCATTCTACAAATAAAAAAACTGGGCAATAAAATACTGGTTTTATATCCCGTGTGTTCTTAAAGTTGCTCAAAATAGTACCTTTCAGCATTCCTTGTTAAATTTTTTTGTATGTTCTAATGGCTGTCATAGGATGGCATGGGGTTAGATTGTGATTTATAGAGATGAATAATTTGGAAGGAGATTGGTATGGCAATTATCATCCAGGAGGTGCCAGATGTCGCCAGGGCGGCGTAAATGATGATGCGGTAGAGCTGAGATCTCCTTGGTGCTCTCAGGGTGCTGTGGGTCGATCACCCAGCCAAACTTTCCCGCGATGGTCTTGTTGTTCACACAGTGTGGAGGCCTCGTTGTTTGCTAAACGAGGGGATCTTCGGGCAGCCCAATTACTGTGTGGTATTGCAAATTATTGAAATATTGACTCCGCATAATCAGACTCCCTACACATGCATTGTTTGGGCTAAACCACACGCCCATAAATGCTAAACACGATACTTTGTAATTCATCGCAGCACACATGAAAACTACCTTTAAAATTCACATAAACACTTCCAGAAAAATGGCGGGTTTTAAGGGGCCCGTGCCCTAAAATGCCTTTCGGCGACCGAATAAAAAAACTCATTAGTTCATGTCATTTTATTAGGAGACTCTAACGTTTACTCCATGAGAACAGCTTACAAAGTTGCACGCTTTCAGCCTGCGGCGAAGGCTACACGGTAATTAAAGCACTAGGCTGGTATGTAATTAAGTGTGCTGATAAATACACGAACTCCCCAGGCGATGCAATTCCTGAGGCAGTGAAGGGGAGTGTCTCGGACGGCAAAAACAAAAAGGATCCAAAGAAATTAAGTTATTGCAGAGAAGTAACCGGTGATGAAGAATAGAGACCGTCCGGGCGGGAAAAGTGCGATAGTGGTTTCACACGATCCTCCCCCTCTAGGTGCTGCTTGCTGACTGACTTCCCACCATTGTGCGAGGGCTCGCGAGTGTGGGCCCATGTGCCGCGGAGCGATGTACTTGCACACGCAAAAGAACATATTTACAGTTACATGCTACAAACAATATTAAAAACTGCAAATACAAATCAAATAATAACTCTGAGGTTTACCCTGTAAATAGCGTAAAATAGAGTGGACGAAACACTGGTGCTGGTGAAAATAAACATTTATGAAAAACATCAATGCTGCCAAACAATAACACTGCTAAATAAGGACTTTTAAGGCACCTTTTACTTTATTTACTGGTCATGTGACCTCATCACATGTCGAGACATATTCCTGCAAAAATGTTTGTAGCCCTTTTGATGCAATAACACATGTTCGCATAACACTCTGCTCACTCTCTCGGACTGGTAAATACAAGTAGTGTTACTCTACTTTGCACTGGGCTGCACTTGCCCTATCCTGCACTTGCATACACCACTCCTGCACTCACACAACACTGACACTACTCGCCGGCAATAAATCGTCGAGTCCACATGCATGCTGCACTGGGGAGTGGCCGGCGTGACAAACGGCCTAAGGTGAGGAGCGACAGATGTCAGTTCCAGAAATGGGAAAAATAATAATTTACGTAAGATATTTGCTGGCAATGGTATGGTATGTGGCATTTACAGTTCACAGATGGTTTGTTCGTAATGTAATGTCACAGATCACATCTTCATATGAGGCCTACACTTCACAAGGCTGTGCTGTAAAAAAACACACTTCTTAGTTGTTTGTGTGATGCTGATGTGAACTGAGAGCTCATGTGTGCTCCTATGACCATTTGTGCCGCTGCAGTAATTAATCGCATTAGTGCATGCCAGGGATGTTGAACAGCCCAGAGTATGATGGTTTCAGGCAGCCGGGAACAGTGAGCAACTTTCCCGGTGACCCAAATGATGTAACTCGAAATCGGCTGTTTAAGCTATGTCTCACCAGAGGTAACTCTTGCGATCAATAAGTTAGTGGTCTGGAATTGTGTCCCTGTGAAGCCACGACCGTCAGACGATAGTACCATTATAGGGAACATGGGGACTGTCTGTACAACAGCGTAGCATGTGTCTCTAGTTTGGCATGTGTTGGTGGGCCTGTAGGCCGAAGTATAAATGCAGCGATCAAGTGAAGTGTTTCAGAAGGCTAGTTTTAATATCCTATTTGTTGTGTCAAGATGCTGCTCACGTGGCCACACGTGTTAGTGTACATTCCTTTGTAGGCATGCAGAATGAAGCTGCAATTAGCTCGCTTTAGCATGCAACTATGCCTCGTAGAGGAATATCGTAGATGTGACATCAAGAAAATCAGTGTTCACATGATGTTACTTTATGCAACAGACAGCCTGTGAACAGCAAAGCGCAGTCTTTGCGCATGTCAATGTGCTTTTACAAAAATCTGGAAAACATTGGTTATGTCGGGAATTGGATACTACTATAAAATTTCACTGCGACGAAAATTTTATCATTACTTGAGATAGGTTATAACATCTGAAGTTTCAATTTCGCCAAAACTAAAGTGCATATAGTGTTCTCAATGACTTGAGAATATTTTGCTTTTTTGTAGCCTGACATGAATAACAATTCTGAAGAAACTGAAACATGTAAAAAATAACTTTGTCTTATCTTCTAAAAGCGTAATCATCAAAATTTTATTTGAAATTTACGCAAACAAAAGAAAATAAAAAATGCCACATGTACACATAGTTTAACTACAGCTAAAGTGTTTCTTTTTTAAGTTGTAAGAATGTTATGATAATCTGCATCGAAATCCAGTACTTGAGTCGACCACAAATAACGTTTTATATCTAGCAGATTTGTTGAAATGCTAGGAAAGCATAAAAACATTATTTTGCGCATTAGACGAACGTATTTCGTAAAACATGTACAGTGAAAAACCACAAAACTAGGTTTTACAGTTTCCTTTTCTTGACTTTTTTTAGGCTACTTTTTAATATCTTAAAACAAAATGATCAAATATGTTGAAAGTAGTTATAAATAACAATTTTCAATTTTTAAACAGGCATAATGTACCAATCTCCCTGGTGTGGGAACTGTGTTTGAAATACATGTTTTTAAAACAAACTGCTATATGGGTATGTAGTATTATCCTTTACCAAATCACACTTCATGCTAGTCCAAAATACAACCTGGAACACATCTCGCTTGTTGAGGGCGCTATATTGAAACCCTTTCAAATGACGAAATATAGTATATTCGCACTCTATAGTGTATTCTGGACCTGCATGCATGAGCTAATATTTCAGCTTAGTTCTTGACAAGTAAAATTTCCCACATATTTTGTGGAAAACTTTTAAAAATACAATTATTCAGTTCTGGACTGTGATACACAAGATTAGAAATTGTGTTGGCACTTTCACGGTAGTGGTAATGGTTTTAATAATTTCTAAGTAGGGTAATAAATATGGAGATATTCATAGTGTAGCTTGTCTGTACCAACATTTAAATATTCTTCATAAATATTTGCAAAACTCTCCATTGAGATTTACTGTCAGCTTGCCATCAATGCAGTTATATTCACAGTCGCCATTCTTTACGCTTGATCAGTGCTGAAAGGTGCTGGACACTCGATGCAAATGTTATTAGATTTGTCCCATTCGACCTCACATTCTGATCCTCGGGAGTCGAAAAAGTCGAGGTTAATGTGACCCAGCCAAAAGTGTAGCTAACCACTCCATAGACAACCCAGGACCTTTAATAGCTCTCATCAACACCAAATAATACTGTTTAAAAAAATGTTATCTTCTGTGTTTTGTGCTTGCCCGAAAGTGTTTACAAATTAAATAGCAAGCATTCACAAAAAAAAATTAATTTTTGAATCAATTCGATGTCACTTCATTCTGTTAAATATTTCCTCCAGAAGAAAATCTTTTAAAATTAATTCCTCATCCATAACACCCTAAATTAAGAGGCCAGGTCAAAATACTTTAGGTGCTCTCGTGTTTTTAAACAAGAAACATGACAAACCTTTCAAAACACTGGAGCCCACAAAATCTACGTAGCGGACAATGAGGCCTCACAGTTCCTGCGCGAGATAGACAGGATCGAGGGCATGGCCCAGTTGACCTTGCAGCATCTTTTTTTAAATTAAATTATCTGAGTGTTTCCAAGAGCCTTTGGATCTATTTTAGGAACAGTACTTACATAAATTACATAATTTTGCCACCATAATAAATTGGTAAGAACACTTACATATGTTGACGCGTGCCACGTACCCCCTCCCAGAAGTCAGTTTGCATGCCACACCAAATCAAGAAAGACTCTACAAGCAACGCAGCGAGTGTATGCACTCTACGCTGCAGGCAGCATGAGTGCAGTGCAGTGGTAGTGTCACCGGAGCAACGCAAGTGTAGCGAGCGCCCGAGCACAGTGATACGAAAGGAGATCCCCCACATTTTCTTTTTTAATAAAGTACGCAAATGGTACATAAGAACACGTATATACATAAACACCCCAGGTAAATGCCTTAATGCTCTAATATATTTCTTTTGCGGTGTTTTTCATTATGTACATATTTTGCATCCTCACGCATAACCATCCTCATCTCATATCGCAGTTTCATTATGCATGTATATTGTTTTGTAGTACAAGATGTAATTTTAGCTAAGTGCAGGATCCTCCTAAGGCAAGTGAAAAGTGTTTTTATGCAAATGTGATGTTTAGCAAGTAGTTCCATGCAGGCTGCTAGCCCACCAAGCCGGCCAGTACGCCATGTTTTTCCAGTCAGTCATAGTTCATCTTGAAAGGGGTGTAGCGCATTACGTCGTGACTCGCGTTTCGTGCTCTCGGCGGCCATACATCTTTTTCACAATAATCGTCTTCAACAATATACTTTATTAATTAACCGGAACCGTTGTTCATCTGCCACCGAGACACCATGCCTCGTACCACCCAGTGCTTGCATCGCCTGGGTGGACTTTATTTGTACAACCAAATATATCTATAGTGACCACGTGTCTGTTTAATATGTATAACCCACGCTGACAGGTGTAGCTCAGCTGCAAGTGTAAGTTACCTCATTCGAGGTGTGTAGATAAATACCTAGTAAATTACTCAGTAATGCAAAATACAGCTGGTATTATGGCCTTCTCCTGCCAAATTTACCGTAAGCATACAGACTGCGCAATGAGTGTTTTAAATGGACACATGTAACAGCAACTTCGTAAGTAAAGTGTCGTACTGTCGGGTGGGGAGCCCTGATATCACACAGCGCCGCAAGCAAGACTATACAATACCTTTCAGAGGAGTACTTACAATCCCTGGAGGTATATCGCCGTGGTCGTTGGCCGAACGATCCTGGGGACGAGTCAGCTCTACCGACATCATTGGCATTATTCTGATGAATAATGTCTAGCGTACCGGGTAACCAAAATTCCTAATATTCTAATTTAAACATTTTCTATTTACTGCTCCTTTATCCTAACCTCAATCCTCATCTGACCACATGGCACCATGTCAACGCACACAAGAACACTTGAAATAAGAGTGATAATACATAATAAGAGGAAACACTAGGAATACTAACTTAAACAAGAGAAAAAAAACCTTATAAACACTATACATAACAGTAATGAGAACAAGTGGTAAAATGTAGCAAGCAACTGAAATTTAAATGTTTTTGAACATAGTAAACAGTAAATAAGAAAATATTAGAATCACTTAACATTCTGTGAACATACATAAGAACACTTGACATAAGAGTGATAATACATAAGAGGAAACACTAGAAATACTACCATAAAACAAGAGAAAAACCTTATAGACACTATACATAACAGTGATGAGAACAAGTGGTAAATATAGCAAGCAACAGAAATTTAAGTGTTTTGGAGCATAGTAAACAGTAAATAAAAATAAATATCAGAACCACTTAACATTCCTTTAACATCAGTTAAGACCTCATCAGTGGGGAGTCTTTTGGTTCTCTTTAGCACTGGTGGCAGCTATTCATAATAAATATCTAGGGCATATTTTTTTAAGAAGTGAATATGCCAAGTGTTGTAATTTCCTTTATTCATTTTGGCAGTGTATTATATACATTTATCAATTTATTTTTAATGCTGTTTATTCCATATTTAGTTGAGTATTGTGTATGTTTATGTACGTGTAATATTTTCCTTGTATAGTACTCATGCTTATTTTTTGACTGTGTTATTTCAAAATTACAATTATTCAACTTAATAATATTAAAGGTATATACCGTGGCAGAGACTTTCAAAGTGACCTGTAGTGGGAGAATGTGTGTATTGAGATGAGGCTCCTTGGTGGGTGTCCAAGGTTGGTATCCGTACATTATTCTGATTGATCTGTTTTGTATAATCTCCAAATCTTGGATATATTTCTTATTACTGCTAGCCCAGATTACATTCATAAAACTAAGATGGGAATTTATCATGGCATGGTATAGGTCTCTGATTTGATTTTGTGGGAGTTTGTTCTTTACGCGTGTTAATACTCCAAGAATGGACACTTTTATTTTTGATTTGTTTTATGTGTCTGTCCCATGTTAGATGTGAGTCAAGATAGAGTCTTAAGTATTATGCATGTTCAACTCTCCTCAGCACAACTTGGTTGATAGTGATGATTTTGTCACTGCTGATAATTTTGGAAGGCTTATGTATAAATATATAGTTGGTCTTAGATTCATTGATTGTTAATATATTATGATGGAATCAATAGGAGAGATTATTGATGTCTTGCTGTATAAAATTTATAAGGTGGTCTAGGTCATTCCTGGTGTAGAACATACTAGTATCGTCGGCAAAGAGAGTGATATATCCATTTAACACACACTTTTGAATGTCGTTTGCATATATCAAGAATAATATAGGTCCCAGTATTGAGCCTTGAGGAACACCACAGGTTATACTTGCAAACTACTTACACTGTTTCCATACTGGACATACTGCTGTCTGTCGGTGAGGTAGTCCTTAAAACCTTTCAATAAGGATGCCATGGATACCTGCAATTCTAGTTTTTGAAACATCAACATGTGGTTAACGGTATCAAAGGCCTTTTTCAAATAGATAAATAACCATAGAGTTACCATACCTCTATCTAGCGAGTCCTGTATTCTGGATACAATATCAACCGCTGCATCTACTACACTCGATTGTTCCCTAAAGCCATATTGATACTTATAAAAATATTTATTCTTATTAAGGTAGCTTGTTAGCTAGCTCTTAACTGCTATTTATAAGACCTTTGATATGACTTGGAGTATCGAAATGGGTCTGTAGTTACTAGGGTTTTTTAATCCCCGGACTTATGTATTGGCATTAGTTTTGCGGTTTTAAGCTGGTTTGGGATTTTTCCTTTACACAATGAAAGGTTGACAATGTCAGTTATATAAGGTACCAACTCATGTGCACATGTTTATAATATTTTGTTATTAATATTATCATTAGTGTAGTTCACTTTAGCTTTTAAATCTCTTAGAATATGTTATCATTTTCAGTGACTGGTCTGAAGAAAAAGGAGTGCATTGGGTAGTGTTCCTCCCATAATACTAACTCCTTGTCAGTTGGTTGTGGTAAAGATTCATTCAGCTTACACGCTATGATAGAAAAGTAATCATTAAAAGCACTGCCTATGTTTGCCTCTCCCGATATCTCTTTATTATTCAGTATTATATTGTCACACATTGTTGATTACCTACATTTAGGTCTATTACTTAATATTTCCCTTATAACCTTCGAGGTTGCCGTAGCATTGTTTAGGTTACTACTTAGTCTGTGTTTGTAGTAATTGTTTTTAAACTTTCTTCGCATTTGATTGACCAAGTTGCTACAGTTCATGTATTCTTCTAGAACACAAGGGTTGTTTTTTTATTTTTTTCCCATTTGAAAATAATGAATTCTTCCATTTTACGAGAGCTAGGAAATTCTTAGTTGCCCATGGGGCATTTGTTTTTTCAGGCCTTGTTCTATGCTGTCTCACTACAATAAACTGTCTTAACCCTCTATTTATAATGTCAATCAGCTGCGTGAATTTTGTATTAATATCATCACTGTAGTGCATGAAATTATTACACCTTAGGTAATTTTGCAGTTTATGAAGGTTATATCAGTTTTATTTAAAATTCTTGGTTGGAGGTTGAGGGTGGTCTGCATTAGTGTTATCAGTTAACTCTAGACAAGGGGCATTATGATCGCTAACGTCACACATGTTGTTTATTATTTTATTATTATAGTCCTGCATTTGAGAGTGTGTGGTCAACAAGTGTATTGATAGTGTCTGTTATTCGTGTCGGATGTATAGTTGGACATAACTTGAAACCATAACGATTGATTAGGTCCAAGTTCTTGTTAGTGCTGTCTTCATTTCTTAGCAAATTGATATTAAAAACACCCAAATTAGTAAATTGTTCTTCCAGGTCTATAAGGAATTTTTCTATGTTTCTTACATTGGGGTTGTAAATCACGTTAATACTAAAATTCTAATTTTTTACAATGATATCTACACCGAGTAGACTATAAAACTTCTCACACTTGTACGTAACATTCCATTTCAAGGAGTCGCGTATAAATAGGGCTACTCCGCCCCATTGACCAAGGTCCTTAAATGCATGGAGGCCAGTATAGTATGGTATGTTGAAAAATTTGTTAATACCCTCACTAAGCCAAGTTTCTGAAACAGCTAGTACATCAATGGTGGCAATCTGACTAATTATTGTTTCAATGACTTCCAGTTTGTTTTTTTATGCTTCTAGCATTAATATATAAAGACCTTATTACTAGGTTGAATATCGCTTATTGATTCCTGAAATTGTTCATTACATAAAAAAAATCATTACGAGCAAGAGATAATATTGGATAATTCACATAAATAGTTCATATTTACCTTGTTTCGAGTTTTTTTTATTACTTCTTCATTAACTATGTGTACTACATGACTACTGTCATCCTTCCTGGTGAACACTTTGTAGTCCCGTGTCCAGATGTATTGGCAACCAATCTGTTTAAGATCTCTTGCTTTCTTGTGTAGGAAATTTTTTTTTGGTGCGAGATGTCCATCGATGTAAATTGCATGCACTTTCCCAATCAGTTTAGCATCTTCAGTTGTCAGGTGTTTCCTCATCCTTTTTCTCATAAATATTTCTTCTTTCTTCCATCTGTTAATAAATTTGACAATGATGGGTTTAGGTATTTCTGTTTTTTCATTATTGAATTCTGTGAGCTATATCGATTTCGTCTTTATTGAGATCCACTTGTAGGGCCTTGGCTACTTTGCATACAATATCATATCCAGTCTCTGTTTGCTGGTCTGGAACTCCATGAACCTCTAAATTATTACTGCACATGTACTGCTTTGGTTTCAAGATGGTCTTTTTGACTAAAGTTAACTTGTTCGGAAAGCCTAGATGTTAGTTTGGTTACCGAGTCAAGTGTTTCTTGCATTTGTGAGGTTAGAATTTTGAAATCCTCAAATCCTTTGTTGATAAAGTCCATTGCTGGTTTGATTTCATTTAGCCCATGCATCAGTGCAGATGTCATGATTGTTCAAACTTTATCTCTATTATCTTAGTGTTTACTGGGTTTGCCACACAGTCTTCTCTTTCACACATTAATTTCTTTGGTTTTTATCAGTTCCTAGTTCGTTGGATTGTTTACTGGACAACTTTGAGCACTTTTTATGATACCACGTACACATTCTGAATCACATTTAATGGAACTTGCTGCTACCAGTTAAGTCCGCAAGAGAGATAAAGAAGGATATAATGAGAGTCCGATTTGAAATGCCATGATTTTGCTCTCGCAAACAGAAACAGTTCAAATTCCTCCAGATCAGCGAATGTGAGTGTTTCTGTTGCAATTTCTTCACTTGAACCAATAACATTCTACTGCTCATTAAAGTTTCTGGTATTCACCGACTGAACAGTAATTTCTACTGATTCCTAGTGAACTGAGCTGGCTGGCTTGGCAGTAACACCTCGGCGAGTAACACTGGCTCGTCAGTAGATAGAGGCTTATTAGCTCAACCTCCAGTAAAATAATTAAACTGATTGAAATAACATAATCAGATTGATAATGCGTGTCTTGATCGCGAAAAGCGACTCCAGATAGCCGGCGCCCAAGTACTACACTGCCCAGTTTTTCTTCGATTCGTCAAAATCGAAAATAGAGTACGAATGTTTTTTAATACTGGCGTCTTTGGTTCTGAACAACATATACAAAGTGTTTTTGAAAAACATGTCGAAACTGAAACTACATCATCTATGGAATTATATAAACAAAAATCATAGTAGCAAAATGTTTCAAAATTAATCTAATATTTTTTTGTATTTAATCTGAAGCTAGGCATGAAAACGCCGGGAGACCGCAGCCACATGCACCTGCATGCACAGCTCAAGGCGAACAGAATCGTATTGTCTACGATCAAATCTTACTCTCGCATGTAGACGATCGCGCCAGTTCTCTTCGCCTTCGTCATATGCAACTTGTCCTACACGCAGGTACATAACGCTGCGGACTCCTGGCGTTCTTATGCCTAACTTCAAATTAAATTAACAAATACTAGATTAATATAACTAACATTTTGCTACTAAAGGTTCATCTGTGGTTTGAATTTCAACATGTTATTAAAAATCAACTTGTATACGAGTCAAAAAGTTTGATCTCAATAAGGCCTTGGAAAGAAGAACATAAAATATTTTATTGGCATTGAGTTACCAATTTACAGACTTCTGTGTCGGTTTTGGCCGTGCCCATTAAGCACATCCAACTTTTCTGTATATTATGCGTGCAGTACCTCTTTACCCGTAATGTGTGCGTGGCACAATGCTGGTACTGGACAAAATAAAATTCTTTTTTGGTGGGCAAATTAATTCTCCAGAACATAATTATCAGTTTGAATAGAATACTAACGTGCGTGACAGTGTGTATGCAGAACTAATTAAAACAGCGATATATCAAAATCGTGGTGGGTTCCGAACCACGTGATTTAAACGGAGACGTATGTGCAGGAAGCATTTACGAGCACGACCTTCAAGGACCCTCACGGGAAATGAGTTGCGTGGAAGATGGTTGATGTAAGGAGGGGAAGTGGGGCGGGGAGAATTATGCCGTCTGTAGCCTGCCACGCAGTAATTATCCGCAGAGAGAAAATTGGGATAGGGGTGAGGCAGCCTCCGTATTAAACACGGATGGGGAGGACTGCTTCAAGAAGACAGACGTGTTTTCTCTTTCCGTTCTTCATCTCTCGTCTTCCACTCGGCTGGCTCAACTCCCTGTCGTCCCCTTATAATTCCTCTTCTCTGTTCCCCATCCGTCTCCGAGAATAGAATATGGGACAATGGGGTGAGACGTAGTGAAGTGTGGGTCTATTTGCGCCAGGCCCGGGGACGAATAAAAACAAGGCTGGGTGGGTAGGGAGGTATAACACCGCCTGTCTAGAGCTGTGTGCACCACTAGTACACTTATCAGTACGGACTTGCGCAATTCCCCCTTCATAACTGCTAACGGTATAGGTGTGGCTGTTATTGCACGTTCTAGAATATCTCTTCCTTTGTTCGTCGGCTGCTACGACTGTGAGAAGCCAATTTCCTTCTCATTGGACTGTGCGTGACTCAGCCACGCCGTTGACAAGTGCGTATTATTGCTCTGCAGGAAGTACCTCATACGCCCTCTGGAAAAAAATTAAAGTGACCTATATATGTCTTATGTCACTAAATATAACTTTATAAAATTTGTAGGTCTTTACTAACTATAAGTTAAACATTACTATGGCATATAAATGGACAGTGTCTTATTGCCATTTGACTCAACAAAATGAACTAAAAACAAGACACTATAAACAGGTTAAAGCTGCAGACCATAGCATATCTAGAAAGCTTCGAAAACCCCAGAAGCCATTTAAACATAGACATCAATAAATAAACGGTATGAAGCTAGAAATGGTAAAAAGTGAAGACAAAACTAATGGACAACGATCAGGAAATAATTATGTCGTGGCTAATGAAATAACAATGATATTAAATTAAGAAAAGTGCTTTAGTTGCAGCCAAACGAGAACCACAAGAGCACGCATGAGAACAAAACACTGTGTTTGATGATGAAAACGCAACAGAAATAACAAGACATTAATACATCACGGTATTTCGAGGCATGGAACTTTTTTTTTTACCAGGCAAGGCACTGGATGTAATACAAAATTGCAGTGTAAATTGTTGTCAATACTTAAATGACTGCTAGGATGTTAGTTGCGCACTATAGGTTTGTAATTATATTGCGTTGTTTTGTGTGGCCGTAACTTGAGTTCGCAAAGTCAACTCGCGAGGAACTACTAAATGTGTTTTTTTTCTTCTTCTAATAATCTAGCCTTAATATGGTCGTAATTGGATACAGGTCTTAATTTAATAAAATATTTAACCATAACATATTTTTCTAAACATTCGAGACACAAAAGAATATGCAGAGCTTCCATTTATAGCGAATAACTTTACATCATGTAATATTTAAACTATCGAACGCGATTTTTATAAAAATGCCTTTACGAAAACTCTACCAATGACTTTCTTTATTACAAAACTTAACACCCTAATTAAACCAAACTCGTCGATAGATATTGCACAGTAAAATGTGTAACACCATGTATTACAAACTTAGTACCCGCTCTGCGTGACTAAAACAAAATTTGTAAAAAATATTAATGTTTAAATTTGCAAACTTATATTCTTGTTTACCATAATTTTATGTAAACTTATCCCATAAAAAATTACGTTTTCCAGACATGTGTTTTTGCAACACTATTAAGATTTTCGTATCTATGATGTTTTCAAATATGCCCTTTATTTACACTCTTGACTCATAATTTGGGACTAACTCACTAAATAACGCTAAATAAGTAACGCAATCTAGATTTAGTATTTTATGTGAAAATAAAACAATACGATACAATAAATTATGTTACAATTACTGAGATACATAAAAAGAATTTTTTAATGCCTGTTAAAAAAATAATAATTTTTCAAATTAAAATGTTGTTATTTTAAATTAGATGTTTTTTATATAGAAATCCGTTTTGACTTTTCACGGCAGAATTAAGCAGAAACCTTAACGGTAAATATAATGCGCTCATGGGCAGAGATTTGTATCAAACTAAAATGTCAAAACTAGACTGTCATATATTTTAATCGATTTATTTTATAAATACTAAATATTCTCCCAATTTAATCTAATTAATTGTATATGCTATGAAAACGTAACGGTTGAAGAAATTATGATCTGGAAAATCGGTGACAGAGAGCGCCGCCGTTGGTGGAGGAAGGTTCGAGGACAGACCCTCCTCCGAATGCGACGGTCGCAGATGAGCGTGCATTAGCTAATGGGCGTGGGGAAGCTGAAGCAGCGCATTAGTGCAGAGGAAGAACGGCACAAGGCACGTTCACACAATACGAGGCCAGCTGGAGAGTGGTACATGCGTGCGAATTCCGTACGAAGCGACTTCACTCACGTAATATTTTCTATAACTCTTCAGGAAATCAATCCTGAAAATATTATTATAATGTACATTATATAGGCTGTTCACAGTAAAATGAGCACTTTTGAGAGCCCTGCTTAAGATCTACTTATATGCAAGTTGTGTATTCTTCCGCCTTATGTAAAATCAGCATTGCCATTGGTATCATCACTTTATTCATGCGTCGGTCAAGTGAAACGGTGAAATAATTAGGAAAGTAAGTATTTTACAAACTTGTTCATTTCCATACTTCGACGTATTAAATAAACAGAAAGCGAAATAAATAATTCAAGTTAACACAAATTGTTACCTAACCCTTTTTATTCAACTTTAAAGTATGGAACTACTTCCCCTCCATCATTGCCAACTTTACTGGGTGCATGTCACTCAATGCGCCCGTTACAATATATGCAAGTAAGAGCGGTAGATGTTTCCTAAGGTTTATTTCTAAAGTGCTCACTTTATCGTGAAAAGCTTTTAATCATTATACTAGCACACAGTTGTTACAATTTTCTCTCAAGATTCAGTTGGGTGAACCATAGTCGTTCAGGGATGGAGGCCTTAATTAAATAAAACAGTTAATTAAATTTTTCTAATTTAATTACAATAACTACATACAAAATTTTCTCGACACAAATTCTCACAAATCGATATCACTTGCTGTTTTCAGTTAATGAATTAAATCAATATAATTTACAATTACCTCAAAGAAATTAATTTACTAATTTAATTAAAAATCAATTCCAATAGACAATGTATCAAAACATATTAAGATATTTTATAAATGGTATGCCCATGTTTGACAGTTAAAATATTTACAATAAAATCCGTATCACGTGTTCCTTCAGTGCCATTTTAAGTTAGCCCAGGCCCCACCAGTCCGCAATGTTCTAGAGTTCTCCGAGCGCGCTCATCTACAGTAGCCTTCACTCGTCGGATATCGCGCCCTCTCGCCGATTCACACCACAAACACCTCGTCAGCCGCCGTCTCGCCGTCTCCCGTCGTCGTCCAACTTCGCCCACTGCACTCACCCAGATGGCTTCCGCAAAAAAAGCCTCCTGACTCTTAGCCCGCTGCAATATTTATAGTCCTAGGCGATCACCCAGAAAGTTCTCTAAATTGCGCGTTGCGCCGAGAGCCCTAGCTCCCAGAACATTCTTGCGCAACCTCAGCACTCGTCGGCTTCTCCAGCAAGGGGGGAGGAGGAAGGGCTGTGACGCCAGTCAGGTCTCGCCACTGTCTATCATTACCAGGCTGCCCGGGGGAGGGAAGGGTCTGCCTGAGTGAGGGAGGATCGAGGTGGTCACCTCCACAGAGCCAGACCATGCATAACGGAAACTCGGAGCCGGTGCAAGCTACATCGCATAACACAGTGAATTGCACGACTGGATACTAACTACATACAGCATTAGCTAGTGTCAAAACATCCATCTGAGTCTTGAGTGTACCAAATTCAATGAAATTTGTCTCTTGGGGTACTGAACAAGGTAATTATTTTTAATGTCTATAACAATTAATTGATACTTAAGACATTTGATACACTTGGCGAAATTGTACCACTTTAAAAAGTCACTGTAAAATTGAATCAATCACAAGATTTATACGTGATTCACGGTAAAATGAATACTTTTGAAAGCCCTGCCCAAGTTATACTTGTACGCACATTGTGTATTATTCCACCATATGTACAATTAACATTACCACTGGCTCGATTATTTTATTCGTGCATCGGTCAAGGGCAACTGTAGATTTTTTAGAAAATTAAATATTTCACAAATAGTTTTATTTATGCTTATATGCATTAAAACAAACAAAAAGTAAAGTGCAATATTTCAGTACTCACGAATGTTTACAACATGTGGGACTACTTTCTCTCCGTCGTTGCCAACTTTACGGCGCATGTGACAGTCAGTATACCTGTTAAAATATATGCCGTTAGGGGTTGTGACATTTTTCAAAGTTTGATTTTAGAAGTGCTCACTTTAGCATGAACAGCCTTTAGGTGGTATGATCATAAATTTTTTTTACGGCTGTGAATCCCTCGGATATATTTGTTAAAGCCATTGATTTTGGTATTCCACTGTATTTAAATATAATCAGAATTCTGCATTTTTTAATATGCTATACTTAAAGTGATTTAACATTACAATAAGATTTTCGATAAAACGACTACGAATGGTTAAAACTTATATTTGTTTTCATAGCAAGCTTAACTTCTGTCCATAATATATTTTGCCAGTACTAATTTAATTTGTTTAAACATTTTGCATTAACTGCCGAAGCCAATGTTATCATGATTTATAATAATCTACTGCTATTCAGATATTAGTCTTATTTAACTTTTCATTCATTCATATGGTCATAAAGGAAGACAATTCCTCCAAAACACAGGTTTAGAACACATATTACAATAGCAAAAGTGTGATTTGTTTGGGGTATGTGTGGCAGGGTGCTACAGCCTGTGCCTCACTCCCCTGGATAATTTAGTGCATGCTCCGGTGGTGCATACAGCGCTCAGCGCGGTAAATCACTTCCAAACAGTTTATCTGGCGGTGCGGACCCTGTGGGCCCGTGTGATGGGTTCCTCGGCGCCAGTCCGCGTTTTGGAAAGCACCCTCCCGCCCCTCGACCTGTCAGGCACTTTAAACTCGCCCAGGGCTGTCCAGCACCTGCCTGCCTGCCTGCCTGCCTGCCTGCCTCTCTCTTCCCCTCCCGACATTCTGCAAGGCACAGCTCTCGCTGATTGAAAGCTGCAATCTCTCTTTCTCCCTCCAACACTCCTCTTTTTCCTCCTCTCCCCCTCCGCATTCACACATAGGTCTCTCTCGCGCGCGCTTTTCAATTTATTGTGCCTCGGCGCGTCATTACTCAACGCTTGGTCCCGATTCGCCACAGCGACAACACGTCTGTGCTGGTCTGTACCGCGCAGCCCGCGTGGTTGATAAGGTCCATAAGTGCAGTCGCCTTGTGTGTGCAGTTCGCATCACGAGCGCAGCTTAATGCAGTACCGGGGAATATACGGGCTATCACTCTCCACCATCTCGGACTTATATAATTTTTTATTCGTAAGTTTTATTTTAAAAGGTTTCCATCCAATATGGCGGTATTAGTCTGTAACATAATATGCTTGCTGACTGGGCATGGGCGAGAGGGGTGGAGGCCTGCCGACTAATTAGCTTTGGAGAGGGTGTAAGATCGAATGCTAGGAAATGCAATCTTTTAAAATCCATTAAAAATAATTTTTAATAGTAAATTTTTGGGCAAGTATTTTGAAAAAAATCGTGGGATTTTTCGGATTTTTTTTTTTTTTTTGGAAATTCTGGGGTTTTTGTGGTTAAAGGTCAAGCTCAAGGTCAAAAATTAATGGCCCCGAGTCGAGATATTTTGGCTCGGAGTCGCTGATACACCTCGCCGGAGCCACTAGTCCACCTCGCTTGCTTCGGGAAAAATTGGGAAACCGTTCTTGCAAATGGAAAAAAAAGGGACAGTTTTAGGGAAAAGGGAAAATTGTTGGGAAAAAGGGAAAGAGATGGTGGGTATAGCGTAACAAAATGGCGGCTTCCCGCTCCTGTGCTTCTGTCCCAGGACCTGTTGTGCATCACTCAGCATTTCTTTACTACTTACATTATATATAATATATATAATATATTATATATATACATCTTATAGATTAAATATTGGAAATTAACTTGTTAAAAATTATGAAATTCACATATAAACTTTTATTCGTACTTATTCATTTACTTTTAATCTTGCAATTCAGCTGAAAATTCTCGAATTCTGTGGATCTTCAGCTACACAATGGATGTGTTGCTGTTTTTAGAAATTAAAATTTAACTGGCGAGTTTTAAGGGAAATTTTATTATGAGTACAATAACGAAAAAATATATAAAAATGTGCTTACAAGAAGCATCTGCTTTTTCCGAGGGAAATTCGGGAAATTTCGAGGTAAAATCAGGAATTTTCCAGAGAAAGCAGGAAGTTTTGTGAACATAATAAAACAAAATGGCTAACAGGATGTAATCCAAAGAGGTGAAGAGCTCAATCCAGATGGGCGCCATGACATAACATCGAATTCAAAATGACGGACGAACTGGCACATCTGCAACCAGCTGCAATTGCCCCAGAACATACTGATCCTCTCTACTCGCAGTGTTTGATTTTTAGTATCCAAATAAATGTTTGTTTTGAATAAAAATTTCGTTATTATTTTGTGGACGTCTGTATGTTGGGAAAAAAAAAATCATGAAACGAAATTCCTATGGTGAAATTTTTGAAGACGTGAACTTTGTTACAACATTTCTTATACTGACAGTAAAGTAATTTTATCGTAAATGTTTTCCGTAACTTTTTAAAGATGCGACGTATTAATTTTCATTTCCGGAAACTCCACTCACTCATTCCGAAATAGCTGGAACCTTGCTAGCAACACGTGGCCGGAAATTTGCTGCAATTATAACACAATACAGTGACCGATCTCTAATACAAAACACCGATCTAAAATTATTTGGTTACCTAAAATCTTAGCCAGATGAAAGGCAGATTTTACAATTATTTAAATTATGAGGTAATAAATATAAAAAAAATTCGGTTTGGCTGTATTGGAGACACGGTCGTTTGTTTTGCGTGAATACGTCTACGTTGACGCGTTCGGACGCCTTGATGTTTATTTTACGCTATACTTGATCATATGGGCGTTATAAGCGTATCAGTGACTTGCTTTTGAGACGCTCGTTCCAACCGTATACGATTTCTGTATTTCAACTTGGCTTTTTTTGTACGAGTATCGCATGCAATTCCACCGTTGCCACGCCACACAAATGTTTTTATAAACGCAATCGATCGATCTGGACGAGAGCTGTCGATTGAAGTCCAAACGAACGCCGTAGCTTCTCCCAATCAAAAATAATACTACTTGTAATTTATGAGAAGCGGAGAAAACGAACTCAACATTGCCTCCCCTCCCCCAACCCTCCTTTTTTTCCCTGGCCACGCGCGATGTTTCGCAATACTCTCTCAACGTAACACATTCTTTGATCCTTTGACAATCTAGTAGTGTAATTGAATCTTGAATGTGGACCATAGATTCGGAGCTACAATGCCAAACTGTATCCCCCGATTTTGTTATAAGATTTTCTGGATTGCCTCCCACCATGATTGCAAATTTAAAGACGTATTCGAGTCAAAAAGTGGCATTTCGGCAGATTGACTACAAAGTTCACTTTTGAGGTAAAAAATAAATAAGTGTTCAGCGATATCGCTACGGAGACGGGAGTGGTCCACGTTGAGTATCCGCTGATCATTTGGCAGAATGTTTAATGGCGGAGTGGAGAGGGAGGAATGGAAGGCTGGTGCGGCGTATTTGCAATTCGGAACGCGGCCTGCCCCCGGGTTTCCGATCGCCGCGGCAAGTGGCAGAATGTTCGGTGCGATGCGACGTCACACAGCGACGTCGCTTCGGAGCAGCTTCACGCAACCCCCCCCCCCCCTTTTTTGTCATCAGCCCTCAAGCGAAATACGAGAGGGGGAAAGTCCTCTCTCGCAACCCCTTCACGAATAAAAAAAATTGTAAAATCAACTGCTGGCACGAGAGAGGGAAAACGGGGGGACCAGGAAATTGCAATTAGCTGTCCAGCGATTCGCGGCCCTGTGGACTTGGGCTGGAATTACGTGGAATCCACGGTAACAATTTGAGTGACGTACCGACCCAAAGTAAATATGAGTAAAGGCTGTTCGTGATAAAGTAAGCACTTTAGAATGTGAGGGAACGAAGAGATTTGGGCGGCTCTTAACAGCGAGGTCTTAAGAGCCGATGAGGGTCATTGAGGTGAGTATGGAGGAGCGTCGGAATGAAGAGCCGACCAACGGCATCGTCCGGCACGATTCCCACATGCGAAAATCCGGTGATCCGGCAGGGGATTGAACCCGGTTCGCCTTGGAGGGAGGCGAGCGGGCTAACCGCTCGGCCATCGCGGCCCCCCAGCACTTTTGAAATCAACCTCAGAAAAAAGTCACTGCTCATACCTGCAAAAATTTTAACGGGCGCACTGAGTGATGCCGGAATGACACAACCAGGACGAGCAAAGCACGACACGACAAAAACCTCAACCTCGACCATTTCCAATGTGCCTGCTGGAATTTACAGCCCGACAGTTTACTGGCGCGACACGAGTAGACTTTTTCGGATCCATCTAGAAGGCACTGATTAACTATGCTAGTTTCAAAGGCGGTGGGTAGACGAGAAATTTGGAATACATGATAGTGACGAAGTTTTATAACTAATGCGTACAAAGGCAAAACTATTATTTATAGTAGTTAAATACAATAATTTTCGTTTTTTTTTTGGAGCTACGTACTTCCCATTGTAGGGAAAGCTTATCATACGATTTAATTTTACAAGATTGTACACTCTGTGCGCCGTGCCGCACGACACGACGAAGGATAGAAGTAAATTCTGATCCAAAACTGTTGGTCATACGACAGAACTGTCCGGCTTACGTCAGATCTATCTTGTATTTCATTGGTTGTTTAGTTTCAAGTGCCGTGTCGTGCTTGCGGTGTCGTGCTGGTCGGGGCTGTGTGATTCCGGCATGACATGCGGGCCAGTAAAATTGGCAACGATGGAGGGAAAGTAGTTCTATATCTTAACGTCAAATAAAAAAGTGACTGGTAATAATTTGTGATAACCTAAATTTATTCTTTCGCTTTTTTTTCCCTTAATCTATCGAGGTTTAAAAATTAGCAGAGTTGTAAAATATTTACCTTTCTATTAATTCCACACTTTCACTTGACCTACGCATGATAAATGTGACGAGGTCTATGACATAGTTAATTTTACATAAGGCGGAAGAATACGCAACACTTTCAAATGCCCTTAAGTTTCTTGCGAACGGCAAATGCAGAGGTGAAATAGCCATTTATTCCGTGGACTACAACATGACACGCCACCAAGATGGTGTCACCCGCTAGCAACATGTCGTTCGCCAATCAGCGTCTGGTAATTTACTCGCCAGCCGGTAGGCCAACCAATAGGGGACAATTCGCAGGACGCAGAAGCCAGCCAGGTGCAAGACCAGTTCCCAAAGCCTAGTGCAACTATTCGAGGAATGGGCGTGTCTGGGTAGTTTAAACTGCCATGCAATTTCGTCCTGTGTATTTATTTACTATGTGGCAGTAGAGGTGACTGTAGAGTCTAGACTACACACTGAGAGAAAATCGAACAAAATATTGGTTTTTATAAGGCCAAATATACCTATATTTATTTGCCATAACAAAATATATCGTTGAGCAAACAAAATTGGAAAAGCAACAAAATTACTTTCGTTCGTCTAACAAAATATATGTTTGAATAAACAAAATATCTTTGTTGCACCAAAAGAAAATTAGACTGTCAACTAAATATATTTAGAATCTACGTATATATTTGTTTGGCCACTCATTTGACTGCCTTCGTTCGAAAATACAGCTCGAGAGTTTGTTTGTATTTTTTGTGACAGGATAGTAACCGTGTTTGTTAGTGCATCTATTGATGTTTAAAAATCGTATAAACACATTAACAAAACAATGCAACAAGAAACTGACAAGTAAAGCTGTAAAACTTGAAATACTTGTTGGCGCACGTTGCCCAATATTTACAGCCTATATATTTAAAAGTTTTCTTTCGTCATCAGTTGTCACATTAGCTGAGATTACTAAGGCTGTATGCCAAATAGCCAGCACTCACACCCGCTCTTGCTCTCTAACTCGCACTTACAATCCCTCCTTATGGAACTATCGTCACTCGCACTTTTAAAATTAATCGATATGGTATGCAATCGATTGCTATTCTGCATAAATAAAATAATATTTACTTAAAAATTAATTTATACATTAATATATTTCCATTTACATTAGTAATGTATTGAATATTAGGGACAATGGTTGGTATGATAGTAATGTATGAAGAGGTCAGGTTTGAAATCAATAGTTTGAGCTCGGAATTATAGCTCCGTTTATTCTAAATCTATGCATGAATAATTCCCAAATGTATACGTATATTAAATATTTACTGGAAATACTTAGAGTGAAGTAATACGTGTTCCTGTACCATTCCACTGTTTTCAGTAATGCAGTCTCGCCTTATCAATTCGTAAATTGTAATACTGTTGCAGTGCCTAGCCAAGTGTACAACCTGTCTATATTCTTGCATAACCATGCACACTGGCTCAAGGCCCTCAACAGAGTTCCAGGATCGACTATATTAACTCTTCTAAATTGCTACCACCGGTTGCTTTGTTATTACATAAACAAACTATACACAATTACAAATTACACAGATACAATAAACGCTACACTTCTTGACTCCTTCTACCTTTAGTTATAATTCAGATCTCATCTATCTTACTTATAATTACTTTAGTTATTACGTTAAATTCCTCTCTCTCTTAGTCTATAACTACTAATTCTTCTCTGATTTAATAATTAATTTAGATGACATTAATCGCTCTACCTCACTTGTATCGCACACCTGCTAGCCCTTGCACTCAACTCAAGATCACCTACCATTGACAGCCTCGAATCGCCGGAGCTCCTCCGTCGGCTCGTGTAGTGGAGAAGGACGGTTTTCCCAAGCCTGGCCTCGACCCAGCTCCTGGATCACCTCGGCACTGGCTCCGCTCGACGCTGCTCCAGCATCGGCAGACTCGCTGATCGGGGATCGTTCCAGCCTCGCTGAACGACCAACCTCCGACACTCACCGTAATAACGTCAGTGTGGCCTGCCGGTTAGCTCATCGTCAGCGCTTACCCCGCTGTCCCCTGGCCAATCTCTCTCTCTCCTGCCCAGAGAGGCGCCCAAAAACCTCTCTGATTATTGCCGGCATCAAGTTAGGAATAAACAAACCTCCCGCCCACTCTCTACTAGTCTTTCCAACTCTATTGACCAAGAGCATGTTTTCCAAACACTCTGTCTCCTGTAGCATTCTATTAAAATAAATTTAATTTAATGCAAGAATAATTTTTGAAATTTTTTACTTCTCTGTCTCAAGGGTTTTTACGTCTCTCTTGGCGGTTTTTCCCTTGCTCTTCCTAGTTAAGACTAGCTCTAAGTACACCTAGGGAGGTAGCCATGGCCCCAAAGTGCAGGCCATGGCTGCCCAATCCCTCTTTGCCGCGATGCATGCCTCCTTGCATGATTTTCCTTCCTAGTAGGGGTAAGGGGTTAGCCCCGAGACGCAATAAAATCCCGACCTACCTTCGGGCCGTAACTTCACATAACACTTATAATAAGGTAGTTTAGAAAAAAAAAAAGCCCTCGAACACGAGCAGGCGTCAACCTCGTGGACAGCTCTCCTCTCACTTGTGCCCACAACAGTGCGTAACACGAAACAGGCCTATAGCATATCTCTTTACGAAAGTCTCACGGAGGAGAATGAAATCAAGGCTGTTAATTTACTTTTCCTGATGTTAGAAAACAAACAAAAGTCTGGCAGTTGTTGCGAGCAAGGATAGAGCATGCATGAGTACACACTCGTAAACGAACACTCGCACTGTCGTGTCGTATTCGCACACTCTCTCTCTCTCTCGATGAACATTTGGAACAGCACTCTCTGAAGTCATTTCCAAGTGCGAGTGCATGAGAGTGCACATTTATTGCTGTTTGGAACACGGCCTAAGGCGCAATGCTCGGACGCAGGTGATCCAAGTTCGAAACTCGGTCGAACTTGTGAAATTTTCTTTATGTCGGCTCAAACTGTTAAGTGTTCGTGTAGCCAAATAAATCTTTAGTTGCCCCAACCAAATCTCACAGTTCGGGGAAACCAAATGAGAACAACAAAATAATTTGGCCTCAGCAACAAAATATTTCATTGCCTCTATATAAACAAATAATTTGGTTGCACCAAATTATTGCAATATTGCATATCAATAGTTCGGGGGAACATTCCTCACATCTGGAGAATGAAAAAAAATTGTATATGAACATAGGACCGCAAATGCTTTGTTTCCGTACTACAGCCCATCATACATAACTTACAGTGTATGGCCCGCGGACTGGATCATGGTACGGTGGATTGCCATCGCAGCTGTAATTGACAGCCCCATACCACACTTATAGGAGCCCTGATGGAAATCCACTAGACTTTTGTTTCTGTCGACATTTAAATGCACTTGTGTATGCAACCCCAATGGACGACGTGGGCACCCTCCGTAACCAAAGTTATAGTGCGTTGCGAAACAATCAAGAATTGTCAGGGATTTATCAACGCATCCGGGTGTTCATGAAATGGCGGGTTGATGCATACGCCTGTGCTGATGGAGGGCATTTTGAATATTTCATTTTAGTGATTCCTGTGCAGTTCCTACTGTTCTAGGTGTAGTGCCGTAGTGTGATGTGTCGTGTATCATGCAAACGAACGCTGCGATGGCATTCCACAGTAACGTGATCCAGCCAGCGGGCCATACACTGTACATTATGTATTATGGGCTGTCGTACAGAAGCGAAGCGTTTGCGGAACTATGTTAACGTAACATTTTTTTCATCCTCCAGATACGAGGAAGGTTCCCCCGAAGTATTGACATGCAATATTGCATGCAACATCCTATACGTACATGGAAACCGAAACTATCACCAGCTGCAAATTATCGCAGCTATTCAGCTGTAAGAATCCTGCTGTGTTCGCTTGTGTCGTTTTTCGTTGTGTCATCCGACAGTTTATACTTGTACACGCTGTCCTTCAGTGTTATTTGAAGTGATTACTCTTTCTGATAGTTTCTGTACAGTCTGTTTGAATAGCAAAGATTATACTGAGCTGTGTTATCAGGCACGCAGGCTCGTTACGATTCAACGTACACAAGGTTGCATACCCGCCCCTGCACATCGCCACTGCAATTAGCAGGTTGACTATGGACGTAAATGCGGGTGTACACGTACCGATAAAATCAGTGCCGGAGCCGACCCGATATCGGTGTTTGCACCCACATCGGACGGGACTGCCATACACACACCTACGATATCGGTGTTTGCGCCCACATCGGACGGGACTGCCATACTCACACACCTACGATATCGGTGTTTGCACCCACATCGGACGGGACTGCCATACACACACCTACGATATCGGTGTTTGCACCCACATCGGACGGGACTGCCATACACACACCTACGATATCGGTGTTTGCCCCCACATCGGACGGGACTGCCATACACACACACACACACCCACGATATCGGTGTTTGCACCCACATCGGGACTGCCATACACACACAAATACGATATCGGTGTTTGCACCCACATCGGACGGGACTGCCATACACACACACACCTACGATATCGGTGTTTGCACCCACATCGGGACTGCCATACACACACACCTACAATATCGGTGCTTGCACCCACATCGGACGGGACTGCCATACTCACACACCTACGATATCGGTGTTTGCACCCACATCGGACGGGACTGCCATACACACACCTACGATATCGGTGTTTGCGCCCACATCGGACGGGACTGCCATACACACACCTACGATATCGGTGTCTGCACCCACATCGGACGGGACTGCCATACACACACACCTACGATATCGGTGTTTACGCCCACATCGGACGGGACTGCCGTACACACACCTACGATATCGGTGTTTGCTCCCACATCGGACGGGACTGCCGTACACACACCTACGATATCGGTGTTTGCGCCCACATCGGACGGGACTGCCATACACACACACCTACGATATCGGTGTTTGCGCCCACATCGGACGGGACTGCCATACACACACACCTTCGATATCGGTGTTTGCACCCACATCGGACGGGACTGCCATACACACACACCTACGATATCGGTGTTTGCACCCACATCGGACGGGACTGCCATACACACACACCTATGATATCGGTGTTTGCACCCACATCGGACGGGACTGCCATACACACACACCTACGATACCGGTGTTTGCACCGACATCGGACGGGACTGCCGTACACACACACCTACGATATCGGTGTTTGCACCCACATCGGACGTGACTGCCATACACACACCTACGATATCGGTGTTTGCACCCACATCGGACGGGACTGCCATACACACACACCTACGATATTGGTGTTTGCACCCACATCGGACGGGACTGCCATAAACACACACACCTACGATATTGGTGTTTGCACCCACATCGGACGGGACTACCATACACACACACCTACGATATCGGTGTTTGCGCCCACATCGGACGGGACTGCCACACACACACCTACGATATCGGTGTTTGCGCCCACATCGGACGTGACTGCCACACACACACCTACGATATCGGTGTCTGCACCCACATCGGGACTGACATACACACACACCTACGATATCGGTGTTTGCACCGACATCGGACGGGACTGCTGTACACACACCTACGATATCGGTGTTTGCACCCACATCGGACGGGACTGCCACACACACACCTACGATATCGGTGTTTGCACCCACATCGGACGTGACTGCCACACACACACCTACGATATCGGTGTTTGCACCCACATCGGGCGGGACTGCCATACACACACCTACGATATCAGTGTTTGCGCCCACATCGGACGGGACTGCCACACACACACCTACGATATCGGTGTTTGCGCCCACATCGGACGGGACTGCCATACACACACCTACGATATCGGTGTTTGCGCCCACATCGGACGGGACTGCCATACACACACCTACGATATCGGTGTCTGCCCCACATCGGACGGGACTGCCATACACACACACCTACGATATCGGTGTTTGCAACCACATCGGGACTGCCATACACACACACCTACGATATCGGTGTTTGCACCCACATCGGACGGGACTGATATACACACACACCTACGATATCGGTGTTTGCGCCCACATCGGACGGGACTGCCATAACACACACCTACGATATCGGTGTTTGCACCCACATCGGACGGGACTGCCATACACACACCTACGATATCGGTGTTTGCGTCCACATCGGACGGGACTGCCATACACACACACCTACGATATCGGTGTTTGCACCCACATCGGGACTGCCATACACACACACCTACGATATCGGTGTTTGCACCCACATCGGACGGGACTGCCACACACACCACCTACGATATCGGTTTTGCACCCACATCGGACGGGACTGCTGTACACACACCTACGATATCGGTGTTTGCGCCCACATCGGACGGGACTGCCACACACACACCTACGATATCGGTGTTTGCACCCACATCGGACGTGACTGCCACACACACACCTACGATATCGGTGTTTGCACCCACATCGGACGTGACTGCCATACACACACCTACGATATCGGTGTTTGCGCCCACATCGGACGGGACTGCCATACACACACCTACGATATCGGTGTTTGCACCCACATCGGACGGGACTGCCATACACACCACCTACGATATCGGTGTTTGCACCCACATCGGACGGGACTGTCATACACACACCTACGATATCGGTGTCTGCACCCACATCGGGACTGCCATACACACACACCTACGATATCGGTGTTTGCACCGACATCGGACGGGACTGCTGTACAACACACCTACGATATCGGTGTTTGCACCCACATCGGACGGGACTGCCACACACACACCTACGATATCGGTGTTTGCACCCACATCGGACGTGGACTGCCACACACACACCTACGATATCGGTGTTTGCACCCACATCGGACGGGACTGCCATACACACACCTACGATATCGGTGTTTGCACCCACATCGGACGGACTGCCATACACACACACCTACGATATCGGTGTTTGCGCCCACATCGGACGGGACTGCCACACACACACCTACGATATCGGTGTTTGCGCCCACATCGGACGTGACTGCCACACACACACCTACGATATCGGTGTTTGCGCCCACATCGGACGTTACTGCCATACACACACCTACGATATCGGTGTTTGCGCCCACATCGAACGGGACTGCCCACACACACCAACCTACGATATCGGTGTTTGCACCCACATCGGACGGGACTGCTGTACACACACCTACGATATCGGTGTTTGCACCCACATCGGACGGGACTGCCATACACACACACCTACGATATCGGTGTTTGCACCCACATCGGGACTGCCATACACACACACCTACGATATCGGTGTTTGCACCCACATCGGACGGACTGCCATACACACACACCTACGATATCGGTGTTTGCGCCCACATCGGACTCGACTGCCATACACACACACCTACGATATCGGTGTTTGCGCCCACACCGGCGGGACTGCCACACACACACACCTACGATATCGGTGTTTGCACCCACATCGGGACTGCCATAACACACACCTACGATATCGTGTGTTTGCCCCACATCGGACGGGACTGCCATACACACACACCTACGATATCGGTGTTTGCACCCACATCGGGACTGCCATACACACACACCTACGATATCGGTGTTTGCACCCACATCGGACGGGACTGCCATACACACACACCTACGATATCGGTGTTTGCACCCACATCGGACTCGACTGCCATACACACACACCTACGATATGGGTGTTTGCACCCACATCGGACGGGACTGCCATACACACATCACCTACGATATCGGTGTTTGCACCCACATCGGGACTGCCATACACACACACCTACGATATCGGTGTTTGCACCCACATCGGACGGGACTGCCATACACACACACCTACGATATCGGTGTTTGCACCCACATCGGGAACTGCCATACACACACACCTACGATATCGGTGTTTGCACCCACATCGGACGGGACTGCCATACACACACACCTACGATATCGGTGTTTGCGCCCACACCGGGCGGGACTGCCATACACACACCTACGATATCGGTGTTTGCACCCACATCGGACGGACTGCCAACACACACACCTACGATATCGGTGTTTGCACCCACATCGGACGGGACTGCCATACACACACCTACGATATCGGTGTTTGCTTCCACATCGGACGGGACTGCCATACACACACCTACGATATCGGTGTTTGCACCCACATCGGGACTGCCATACACACACACCTACGATATCGGTGTTTGCACCCACATCGGACGGACTGCCTACACACACACCTACGATATCCCCCCCCCCCCCCCCCCCCCCCCCCCCCCCCCCCCCCCCCCCCCCCCCCCCCCCCCCCCCCCCCCCCCCCCCCCCCCCCCCCCCCCCCCCCCCCCCCCCCCCCCCCCCCCCCCCCCCCCCCCCCCCCCCCCCCCCCCCCCCCCCCCCCCCCCCCCACATCGGACGGGACTGCCATACACACACACCTACGATATCGGTGTTTGCAGCCCACATCGGACGGGACTGCCACACACACACCTACGATATCGGTGTTTGCACCCACATCGGACGGGACTGCCATACACACACCTACGATATCGGTGTTTGCACCCACATCGGACGGGACTGCCATACACACACCTACGATATCGGTGTTTGCACCCACATCGGACGGGACATGCCATACACACACACCTACGATATCGGTGTTTGCACCCACATCGGACGGGACTGCCAACACACAACCTACGATATCGGTGTTTGCACCACATCGGACGGGACTGCCATACACACACACCTACGATATCGGTGTTTGCACCCACATCGGACGGGACTGCCATACACACACACCTACGATATCGGTGTTTGCCCCACATCGGACGGACTGCCATACACACACACTACGATATCGGTGTTTGCGCCCACATCGGACGGACTGCCATACACACACACCTACGATATCGGTGTTTGCACCCACATCGGACGTACTGCCATACACACACCCTACGATATCGGTGTTTGCCCCACATCGGACGGGACTGCCATACACACACCTACGATATCGGTGTTTGCACCCACATCGGACGGGACTGCCAACACACACACTACGATATCGGTGTTTGCACCCACATCGGACGGGACTGCCATACACACACACCTACGATATCGGTGTTTGCACCCACATCGGGACTGCCATACACACACACCTACGATATCGGTGTTTGCACCCACATCGGACGGGACTGCCATACACACACACCTACGATATCGGTGTTTGCACCCACATCGGGACTGCCATACACACACACCTACGATATCGGTGTTTGCACCCACATCGGACGGGACTGCCATACACACACACCTACGATATCGGTGTTTGCGCCCACACCGGGCGGGACTGCCATACACACACCTACGATATCGGTGTTTGCACCCACATCGGACGGGACTGCCCACACACACACCTACGATATCGGTGTTTGCACCCACATCGGACGGGACTGCCATACACACACCTACGATATCGGTGTTTGCTTCCACATCGGACGGGACTGCCATACACACACCTACGATATCGGTGTTTGCACCCACATCGGGACTGCCATACACACACACCTACGATATCGGTGTTTGCACCCACATCGGACGGGACTGCCACACACACACCTACGATATCGGTTTTTGCACCCACATCGGACGGGACTGCTGTACACACACCTACGATATCGGTGTTTGCGCCCACATCGGACGGGACTGCCACACACACACCTACGATATCGGTGTTTGCACCCACATCGGACGTGACTGCCACACACACACACCTACGATATCGGTGTTTGCACCCACATCGGACGTGACTGCCATACACACACCTACGATATCGGTGTTTGCGCCCACATCGGACGGGACTGCCATACACACACCTACGATATCGGTGTTTGCACCCACATCGGACGGGACTGCCATACACACACACCTACGATATCGGTGTTTGCACCCACATCGGACGGGACTGTCATACACACACCTACGATATCGGTGTTTGCGCCCACATCGGACGTGACTGCCACACACACACCTACGATATCGGTGTTTGCACCCACATCGGACGGGACTGCCATACACACACCTACGATATCGGTGTCTGAAAACCCACATCGGGACTGCCATACACACACACCTACGATATCGGTGTTTGCACCGACATCGGACGGGACTGCTGTACACACACCTACGATATCGGTGTTTGCACCCACATCGGACGGGACTGCCACACACACACCTACGATATCGGTGTTTGCACCCACATCGGACGTGACTGCCACACACACACCTACGATATCGGTGTTTGCACCCACATCGGACGGGACTGCCATACACACACCTACGATATCGGTGTTTGCACCCACATCGGGACTGCCATACACACACACCTACGATATCGGTGTTTGCACCCACATCGGACGGGACTGCCACACCCACACCTACGATATCGGTGTTTGCACCCACATCGGACGGGACTGCTTTACACACACCTACGATATCGGTGTTTGCACCCACATCGGACGGGACTGCCATACACACACACCTACGATATCAGTGTTTGCGCCCACATCGGACGGGACTGCCACACACACACCTACGATATCGGTGTTTGCGCCCACATCGGACGTGACTGCCATACACACACCTACGATATCGTTGTTTGCTCCCACATCGGACGTGACTGCCATACACACACCTACGATATCGTTGTTTGCGCCCACATCGGACGTTACTGCCATACACACACCTACGATATCGGTGTTTGCGCCCACATCGGACGTTATTGCCACACACACACCTACGATATCGGTGTTTGCACCCACATCGGACGGGACTTCCATACACACACCTACGATATCGGTGTCTGCACCCACATCGGACGGGACTGCCATACACACACACCTACGATATCGGTGTTTGCACCCACATCGGACGGGACTGCCATACACACACACCTACTATATCGGTGTTTGCACCCACATCGGACGTGACTGCCATACACACACCTACGATATCGGTGTTTGCGCCCACATCGGACGGGACTGCCATACACACACACCTACGATATCGGTGTTTGCACCCACATCGGACGGGACTGCCATACACACACACCTACGATATCGGTGTTTGCACCCACATCGGACGTGACTGCCATACACACACCTACGATATCGGTGTTTGCACCCACATCGGACGTGACTGCCACACACACACCTACGATATCGGTGTTTGCACCCACATCGGACGGGACTGCCATACACACACCTACGATATCGGTGTTTGCACCCACATCGGACGGGACTGCCATACACACACCTACGATATCGGTGTTTGCGCCCACACCGGACGGGTCTGCCACACACACACCTACGATATCGGTGTTTGCGCCCACATCGGACGGGACTGCCACACACACACCTACGATATCGGTGTTTGCACCCACATCGGACGTGACTGCCATACACACACA
Organism: Dryococelus australis; assembly: GCA_029891345.1. NCBI lineage: Eukaryota > Metazoa > Arthropoda > Insecta > Phasmatodea > Phasmatidae > Dryococelus > Dryococelus australis. The sequence continues at coordinate 19,237,663 of CM056994.1, read as the reverse complement.
CCTACGATATCGGTGGCGGAGCTTGCAAGGCGATTAGTTTCTTCTTTAATGCAGATCAATTAATATGGCTCACATTTGGAATAGGAATTTAACATTGTCTGTGTTTGCTTCGTCTCCGGAGAAAACGTCGAAAGTGGAGAGGAAGAGAATATTGGAAGCATCGCAAGAATTATTGAAGGCACTATATGAAAGACTGAGAGAGGATTACAGAGAATTCTTTAACCATTTTAAAATGAGTATTTCTGCATTCAACTAGAATACGAACTCAGGGTGGCTACTCAGTTTATGTTTCAAAATCATTTGAATTTTCCAGGTTTTCCAGAACAAATTTTGATTTTTTTCCCTGCAGCATATTTTGGCTTAATCTTTGCTCTTAACCAAATTTATCATTTAAATTGTACAATGCGATGAGAATAGTAAAAACGTAAAATTTGTGGAGGAGTCATGATAATGGAATTCTGTAGTCAGCAATCTAATTTTCACGGAATAAAACTGTAATGCAGCTCGGCGAACAAAACCCCTCAAGATAGGTGTACATTGGTTAGATTAAACAATAGATATGGCGTAGTAGAGTTGGAGATACAGTTTTAATCCATATAAATTGTAAATCTAAAACATTTTTTATTTGTAATATTATGTGTCACTCCAAATCCCGAGGAAAACTGCACAAGATATTACATTGTTTTGGTATATTAAAATTAAAATTATATGTATAATTGGCTTTCTTTAAATAAATTTCCACGACTTTTTATAAATTTTACAAAACTCCCTTGGGTTTCCTTGCTTTATTCCTGACCAATAAAACTTCCTGATTTTTTTCTAGGTTTTCCCTACAGTATATGAATTCCAAACAATAGCAATAAAGACAAGCCACCACTACAACTTCACAACATGCAAGCAACTCTGGAAAGAGACGTTACGGAATCATTTATATTATCTATTCGCAGTTTCATCACACTTTTTGTATCAGACCTTTGAAAAATCACCCTATGTATGACCTGTTTGTTTGTTTTCTAAATATGTCGTGTATCACAAGTGTTTTATACTTGTGTTAAAACATAAAATTACCTTATTTTTGGTTAAATTGAAATTTTCCTTATAGTTTATCTATAAATTGTAATATTCATTTATATATTTAATATGAATAAAAATGTAAAAAAATAAGTGTGTTTGTAATGCCTAGTAAGAAATAGATCTTATGCAAAATGGCATTGCACTGAGTGCGCAAGAATGAGGTGCGCTGTCTCTCTGGTGTAATTATTTAGACTCGGTTAAGCTTAGTTTCCATGAGGCGGAGTAATATCCTTGAAGTAGAACTTAAGCAGGGTTTCAGAAAAGTGTGAAATAGCCGTGAATTGCCTACAGAAAGACGACTGTGTGTCTGCTCTGCGCACCGATATCAGTGTGTTACCGAGCGAACCGCCGACATCACGCCGAAATGTTGACAGTCGTCCCGATATATGCGTTTGGTCGGCCCGGTGTACGACCTGGCTGTTAGATTACACGGAACTCCAGTAAGTTAACCTTCGATATCGTTGTCAGCGCCGACACCGAATTTAACGGTACGAGTAGGCCCGCCCTTAGACTCCAGTACAGCGCAACACTTCACCGTTGATAACTACTCACAAAGTTCACAGACGACTCAGCGGTGTTCGCAACGGCCTATTGTACACACAGAGTGTTCTGCTCTAGAAGTCAGACTAATATCATTAATATACTGAAGCACTACAGAATGCTTATAGGCGACTCCGCCATGCAATTCTTCCCCTTGAGAGCTATACTTACTTCTATACTTGCTCATATACTTGGTCTCTCAATACAACGTAATAATTCACTCTAGGACGGTAACGGGGAGGTAGCAATTACTCATATACAGTTAAGGCAGGCGACACAAGTTTTTATAAAACACTACAGATTTATTCACTCAATTATACACAAATCTGGATAATGAATTATCGTTTGGTTAACACAATGCAAAACTCTACACAATACTTACATTTGATCACTAATTTTATTACTGGTTCCTTTCAAAGGAGTCCCTAGCCTTGAGTGAGCTGATCGCGCTAGTGACTACAAGTACCGCCTTAAGGATTCTCTCGGCCTAGACCTGCATCGTAGCGTACGAGTCGTCTTACCACTGTGTATTATGTCGAACGGGCAGGAGCTCCTCTGGCCCCAGTTCTCGATGGCGGATGTCGTGCAGTCTTCAGTGGTCTCGCCCCTGGATCACAGCCCCTGCAGCGGCCTCGGGAGCTCGTCGTCGGCGAGAGTGACAAAGGGGGGGGGGGCGGCGCCCTGCCTGCCTCTTATATAAGCGTGGTGTTTAGTAAACTACCTTTCCGCCTGTTTACTGGAGTGTCTTAGAACGAGGGGCGGCTGTGTCCACTACAAGAGGGAGCCGCTCAGAAGACAAGGTGAGATGCCTTTCCAATGTTCAGGCGGAGGAAAGCATACACACTGCCTTCACTCGCATACAACAAGCAATCATCGAGGGCGTTCAAGGGTCAAAAAATGTTTCATAAAGTGGTTTTCACAATAGAGCATCAGCCAATCAGAGACTTGACGCTAGCGTCAAGAATGTTGCACGAGCGACGAACATTGGTTGCTCGTCGCCAGCGTCGGGAAATAAGAAGAATAACATTTCTGTACTTCTTAATAAACTGGAGAGAAGCTGAGATGAAGAACTCAAAACACACATTAACGGTTTGCAGATGTACTACTTAAAGTCGAAATTTATATCAATTTTACCAACCTTAGGAAAACAAAACTATGTTTTCCGATGCCTGAAGAGTCGTTCATGTTCTACATAATTATTTTTAATTTTAATATAGCATTTTTATTTAAAAGAAGTGTATATCAAAAATTGGCAAGAAACTTCACTGCATTTCGTTCGTTTTTCGCATTTCACTGCGAGCTCCCTTGCAGTATAACAGATGGCAGCACGGTCTGTGTCGCCGGCGGTCGGCGTCATAACGTCGCTCTATCGTGATGACGCAAATAACGTTCGTCGCTGGCGGCGAGCGTCGGACGCGGCGCGCCGCATCGCGCCGCTCTAATGTGAATCTGAAAACCGCTTAGTGTGAAGATAGGGTTGCCAACTGTCCCTTATTATACGGGATTTCCCATATTCCAGAGCTGAAAGAATTATCTCCTATGTACATAGGACGGGACGTCATATATCCCGTATCTCAGACTTCTTCGAAAATAAACAGAACATTTATACACACAGTGTTAATAAATTACCGCTTCTGCGATTACAGCCAAGGTTCTTCTGATGTTTAACCCAACAGCTACAGATAGTTACTACAGACGTCGACAGATAGCATTCATCTGTAATAGAGGCAGGGCTTGCCGCTATGTGTAGTTTATATTTTTTCCTCCAGTATGTGTAGTTGTCGTCTGTTTTAAAGCTGATCAAATCAGAAATTCATATCACACAAAACTATGTTTGTATTTGAAAGTAATATTTTGTTGTGTTATATGTTCAGAGGAAATGTTTTCCTGGATCATGTCATAGGTGTCAATATCGTGTGTCGAGTGGTCGACTGTTTCTCGTATCGCAAATCTGAAAATGCTGGTAAACATATCTTAGGAGAATTTTTATATTTATAACTCGATATCGGCAGTAATTCAATTAAACCACCGAATGAAAAGAACGTTGGCATTTAGGCTAAGACATTTTAAAAAGTAATTATAATAATTTTAATTGAATACTGTGCCACATCAATTACGTAAATTTTATATAACACTGATTATTGATTTAAGCTAAAATGTTTCCTAGGATAGTATTATCGAATCAATATCTTTGAAGCCAGTAAAGAGATTTGGAGGGTTTTATCCTTGAGGCATTAAGAGCCGATGAGGGTGAAGTGGGGAGAGTATGGAGTGGCGCCGGAATGCAAGGGCAGGGGGGAGGCGGGAGTTCCCAGAGGAAACCCGCCGGCCAGCGGCATCGATCTGCACGATTCCCACGCGCGAGGGTCAGGGAGCGGCTCGGCCGAGGATCGAACCCGGTTCGCCTTGGTGAAAGGCGAGTTGTCTAACCACTACACCACCGCGGCTCCCTTCTTTTAAATGGGTTACTTGTCTGGGCCGTGATTAGGAACAAGATTCTATCGTTTTTAAACTAAACGTTGATGCGCTCGGACGCCTTGATGTTTGTTTTACGTTCCCGGCACCGCTTCACTGAATCATATGGGGTTTTATGGGCATCACTGGATTGCTCTTGAGATGCTCTTTCCAACGGTATACGATTTCTGTATTTCGACTTGGCTTTTTGACGAGCATAGGCCGAAATTTATTAAGTTGTCTTAATTTTTTACATCAAACGCATACAGTTTCACCATAACCACACCATACAAATGTTTTTATACACGCAATGGATTGATATTGACGAGATCGGTCGATTGAAACCTAAACGAGCGTTGTAGCTTCTCCTAGTCAAAAGTTATACTACGCGGAAGTTATTAGATGCGGCGAAACGAACTCAAAATTTGCCCCCCCCCCCCCCCCTATGCACGCGTCATGCTTCGCATTCCTCGAGTGGTGTAATTGAATTTTGAATGTAGACCTTAGATTCGGGGCTGCAGTGCCAAACTCTATCCCCGATTTTGTTATCATCAGGTTTTCTGGGTTACCTCCCACTATGGTTGCAAATTAAAGACGTGTTCACGTCAAATAAAATTGTGCATTATTTTGGTGACATTAAAATAAAATCCGGCTGAGTATATTTTCTGAGTAGGTAACATCTTTAACTCTTTCCGCCACTTCCCACAAAGTAGATAGTCACATAATTTCGCTTATGTGTGCTTCACCATTTTTCGAATGCATCATGAAGATACCTCTACAAAATAAAAACACCCTTGCATAGTTTACTTTACGGCAAAGTAATCCATTTCTTTGAGGCTGTTTTATTTGCAGAAACACAATATTGTTTCAAATTAAGGTTGAAGTAAAGCATCTGCCTATGGAGCACTGCATCTGACTGTACAATGCAAAGAACTCATTAAAAAAAAGTAATACAGATAGCATAAAAATTGTCAGAAATGTGCGATTTATGCTGTATATGCGAAAGAAGAATGTATATATTTTGCAAAATTATAAAATATTTTACTAAAATATACTTTTTAAATGTAAAAAAATTACAGATTAAGGTAGTCTATATTTTTAACACAATGCACGCCCATTTCTATTCTAGATGCTTCGAAAAGTAGAATTTGCAAGAAAATCTTCGTCAAGAGAGACAGCCACAATATCTACTGTGATCGTGTGTAATAAAATCATAGTAATAATGTATCATATTAATTTTATAATTAACATTAGTTTCAGCCATACATGTTAGTGAGAAACAGACACACATAAAAATAATTATAAAAAGGTTATTTCGTACATTATTATTACAATTTGCTTACACCCAATCATAGTGAACTTCATGATGATATTCCATGACGAAGATATTCTTGCAAATCCTGCCTTTTGAAGCATCCAGAATAGAAATGCACTTAAAATTTTTTTTAATGCAGACAATTGTAATTGACTAATTTTTTACTTTTAAAAATAATATTTTAGTAAAATATCTTATAATGTTGTAAAATATATAGACTACATTTTTCTTTCATATACAGCATAAATCGCACTTTTCTGGCAATTTTTAGGGTGTCAGTAATGCTTTTTAAAGAGTTCTTCACGTTGTATAGTCGGGTACAGTGCTCCATAGGCAGTTGCTTTACTTCAACCATAAAGAGAAGGTTACAGAAACATACGTTAGCTGTTAATAAATGTTTTCTTTATACGTTTTTGTTTTTTGGCAACATTGCAATCCTTTACATCAAAGTAATAAAATTCTTAGAGCAGCCTATGTTCATGGTAAATAAATATTATTTTGTACCAAAGTTTAGCGATATCAAAGTTATTCTGTCGTTCATTGTGTTTACAGTACGTAACTGCTGTCCCGATGCAAACATTCGTAAACCAATATATTGTGTAGTCCCGAAACTGCAGCTGAGTAAACGTATAGTTTTCCTGCAGATGCTGAGTGTCATTCTGAAGTGCAGTGATTATCAAAATCACTATCTTCAATTCCTCTCAAAGCTGACAATATATTCCGGTCCATGATAAGTTACTATCTCAAATAATCTACCGATCAAATGTAATCGAACCGTGATAAAGCAAAGTGGTCGTTTGGCGAAGGACGTTCGGTTAGTAACACAAAGGGGTGTGGTTTTGAAACTTGGAGTCGTCGTAATTTAATTTCGTAGTGACTATCATTTTGCAAGATATCTTCCGTCTCAATAATATACTAATCATTTTCTTTCCAGAGCACAACATTTCACCGCAAAGACGTCTGCTCAACTATTCATACACAATGCCCGCACTGTAAAAAAAAAAAGGTAAAATCCCTTAAATATAAGGGAAGCAAATTACCTCTAAATGTAAGGAAAAATTACCTATTGAAAGCAGAGTAAATTTGCATAGCAAGTAAAGTACTATTCGCTAATCGTACGTAAAAAGTACCTGACAAGGAGGGAGGGGATCTCATACATGTAAGGGAAAATACCATACAGGTAAGGGAATAGTAATTATGTAATTATATTGTAAATTAAAATTAAATAAAGGAATATTCCAGATCATTAGTACTGTTGATTTTTTTATTACCTATATCCTCTGACGAATAGTAACCAAAACCTCAACTCTAAAATCCTCGACACTTGCCGGTGGGTGGTCGCGAATCACGGACCTCTATCACAATATGCCGACGTGCTATATATTGCACCACGACGACAACATGTCAGCAATAATGAATAATAGCGTATTAAACAATTGTTTCCCCTGTCCATCCTCCCACATAGCGTTTGAGACAATATTGAAGAGATGCACGCGTAGTAGGGTAATTTCCTCATCCATTTATGCGATTTTCCACTGCCGTGTACGTGAATTTTACTCCAGAGTGCGGTCATTATACCTTACCCATACGGAAAACTGTATTTCCCGTACAAGTTTGTGAATATTACCTTACATTTGTCAGGTAATTCTTCTATTATTTTTTACAGTGCGGTTATCATGTGCATTACTATGGGCCGGTATTACCATCTCTTGGTACGGATCTTGGGTAATTCATCTTCTAGGCAAATGTTGGAGCTCTGGGTAAGTGTCTACATAGAAAAGTACGTGTCCAAAAGGTTGTAAATAATGCATTAAACCGTTACTATAATTATTGACATTCATTTGGCCCGAAAAAGCCTCACTTCCAACACTTTTGTAGTGTGTAAATCATATTTCTTTGTTTGCTTGTATCGTAAATTCAACGAGTGTAAGGTTAACTTCTGTCGAAGTGTGTGTATAACTGCCTCTGCACGAATACGAACCGCGTCGTAAATTTTCGAAATTACAACAATGTGAATGTTATTTCAATATGAATGAAGTTTGCACTGGTCCATCAAAACATATGCTACTCAAATTAACACATACTCGTACGAATGCCGTCTCATGAAATACGTTAATCTAAAGACCCCAGCAGCCTCCTCTTTGTTTTCTTTTTTCCTTCGAAATAAAATAATGAGAACCCCAACAAACTTAACTTGGCAATTATAAAAATATAAGAGGCTGGAGTGCCAACCCAGCTATAATAGCCTAAAGTCTTCCAGTGCCTGTCATGAGTCAGGAAACACGAGGAACATACAGACACAGAAAGACAACGTATTATAGTTGCCAGCAGGTAAGAATACGCGAAGAACACAGAGAGAACTCCGTGGAAGGAATTCAGTCAGTAAGTGACAAATTAAAACCTAATGATGGACACAACAAAAACAGACAAACACAGTGGTCTTCTTGCAACTAAATGATTTCTTTTGCAGAATTCTGTGAGATTATCTACCTGTTGACAACTGTCCCTGTTTTGTTTTGTGTGTTTGTATGTTTATTTATAGTTATCTGCAAACAAAATCTCTGCTACAACAGTGCATATCCAAAACAATGAATTATTTGTTTCAAATGTCACTATTGTAAATCTTCATCAGCTAGCCAAAATTCACACCAATGTTTTAAAATCGAGCAGCTAGTTCTAACGGAAAAGTTTTCAAATGCCACTTCCAGGAATACAGGACTTCTATATAGTTGTCTTCAATTTAATTTTCTATATTTTTGTAAATCCCATCTCTTAATGCTGTATGTATACATGTATGTAGATATATTGCGACCTATTTATTATATATGACAAGTTCCAGTATGTAGTGAGTGGTACCTAAGAAAGAAACAAGTATAATCATAGAAAAATTAAATGCATGTATACGAAATACTTTTCCTCCCATTCAGAAACCAGATCTATGATAAGCTGATAAAGAATTATACTGATTGTTACAATCATGTTTTTTTAAATTCAACTCTGTAATTTACTTTTCCTAAATATAATTGAAGAAATAAGGTGCCTCTCTTCACTTCCTGGGGGGGGGGGGGGGGGTAGGGCGCTTGCTTTCCACCAAAGTGATCCGTGTTTGTTTCCCTTTGAGGTTACACGCAGGTTTTCACACACAGGAATTTTGCTGACTAGTGCTGCTGGCTGGCATGTTTTCTCAAGGTTTTCCTGTTTTCCCTGCCCTTGCATTTCCGCGCCGCTCCACCTACGTCATATTGCGCCCTCATTGGCTCTCCAACACCTTGGTTGTTACAAACTACCTATACCTCTCAGCTCCTCCCTTCCTAGAGTATTGGGGGCCATGGTGATGTAGTGGTTAGAGTGCTCGCTGTTTCACGAAGCACACTTCATTCTAAATATCTACCCATGATTCATCATCAATATTAAAATAAGCTTAATATCCAATTACCTAGTTGCCCTCAGAATTAGAATTTCATACATCCTTACGAAGGGCGAAATAGACTTTAAAGAAAATCATGTGACTTTTTCAAATTTGCAGATGGTGTAGTTACAGGAAAATGTCGGCTTCATCTAAGTTTTCTTTATTTTAACTACCTTTGGAAAGCGATAAAATGTAAAGATTTGTCATTTACTGTAATGATTACAGCCTACCATTAAATACATCACCATATAAACACACGAGAAAACTTTATTTATTTAACTTAACATCTTGTCGACAGCAGGTTCATTAGAGAATGGTACACCAAGAACACAATGAAGGGAATACGAGGAAGGAGTTGGCCATTGCCTTTATTAATGAGTCACCCCAGAAATGGCCTGGAGTGAGTTCGAGAAACCATGGAAAATGCAAATGAGGAAGGCTAGAGTCAATATCTCTTTAAAAAAAAAAAGAACTGTTTTGATTGTATATTCTTGTGTTGATAAACAGATGATTTCTTGTTTGTCACTGCAACTCTCCTGGCTTGGGGAAGAAATTGTAAAAGTGACTTTTATAAAAGGTGGGGGCTTTGCATTGGTTTACGAGGTTATTTGCCATCAATCCCCCGGCAAACAGCTATTTTTTTTTACGAGGAAAGCTAAAAGTAATGATTGAAACAACGTGGATCAGTTCGCGTTTATGTTTACCTTCACTCTACAAACTTCCACAGCCTCAGCTACAAATAAATGAATTCCACGAACTCCTACTCTGAAATAGCAAATCGGAAGTTAGAAAAATACTTATCTATACTTCCAGCGAATCCGCAACCTACAGGTTAGACATTAAGTGCACGGCAGATCAGTTTTCTCAACCATACTTGCAAAAATTGAACACATTGAAATTGCTCATTTACAAACTATATAGCTCGTGGCTATACACACCATAATTGTGCGATATTTATCATTCACTATGCATCCACGTTATATACAAATACGCTTGAACTTTGACTAAACACTGATACTTTTTGGGAATGTTCAGGTCTGGCTTCGCATGTTTTCATTCCAAATTCACATTTCACAAAAGCAATTATAAAATAAATAGAACATTCAGAACTAGAGACTTCATACAGCACTCGCAAGGCTATTAAGTGTAGACAATTTTGCAACTGACCTGAACTTTACATAAATCAAATAATGCAACCAGACTCAGTCATTCGACTTCAACAGCATTTCAAATGTTATTTAAAAATATTGAAACGGCCATCGGTGCTCGTCACAACCTTTAAACGAAATTAAATAATTAAGGACCAATCAGAATTCACCCAGAACGTCCAACTTAACCCAAATAGACAGCAAGTTCCAGGTAGTTACACGAAGGAATAAAATCAATAGTAAGACACTACTGTTTGGTAAAAGTTGAGGGTAGTCTATCTTCTGCGTAGCTACCTGGATGTTTGCCAAGAGAATGGTTAAGACCTGCCTTATACCGTTCAAACAAAAATTATGTTTGTGTAAAGCCTACTTTGTTCATATTTCAACAACTTTTTCTTTGCGGCAGTAAGTCATAAGACGCAGAAAAGAAAGCTATTACACGTGGTGTTCATGCTTGTTTTACTACGTAATTCACAATTATTTTTGCGCTTCCACTGGGTTGGATTATTAGAGCAGCCTGCAACAACAGTATTTAATCAGGCTGGACCTTCGGGGATTAATCGCCCTTTGGCATCCCCAAATAGCTGTCGATAGATCATGTGATGATGTGTCGGAAAGCGCTCTCGATTGGAGAAGTGATTCCGATTTCGAGGGCCAGCCACCTCGCATGATGTCTGGGGGCTTATTCTAAGTTGTTCGTTTCGTTTCCTCTCGACAAAAATACTCGTGATTACTCGACAGTTCGTTTCCTAACGAAAGGAGCAATTGTAAGCGCATTGCGGTGTTCGTTTCGCTTCACTGTGTTCGTTAAGAAACTCGAAACGATAACGAAGCCCTTTGGACCTTGGTTACCGAGTTTTGCTATAAAAACTTGGCTGGTGTGTGTAACAGATTGTTTTTTTTTTTGAGACTGTGAATTAAGAGAATCGTGTTGTAATGTCCCTTCATGCATTACAGGAACATAAAAATATATTTCAGAAAAAATATTTTAAAACCACCAATACAACTTTCTGGTTTAATTTGTGAACTATCTAAGCAGCAGTGTAGGCTGGCTATTGTGCGGGAATTTGTTAGATTATTACAGTGGTTTATAATGAAATAAGAGACCACAAATACTGATTTTATTCAAAACATTTGCTTTGAACATTGCAGTTCATAAATCACAAGATAGGTTGCGCTAAACTGTAAATAATTCTTGGTGGTTTACAACCAAAATACTTTCTCTTGAAAATATTTGAGTGAAAATGCATATATTGATATTAATAAAATCCACAAGAAACGCGACAGCGTCTAGTTTGTTGTCCATCACTTATTTTTATGATCTTGGTATTATAAATAACAGAGGAAAATGCTCGTTCGTAAATATATTGCAGCCAAACAGCAAAATGGTCATTGAGAAACTTCTTCGGGCGTGTAACAACCAAATTTCTGTCTGCTCTCTCTTATCGGCGTGCATGCGAGTATATTTCCACTCAGTGGAAAGAGAATTAATTAAAGCATATTTATGTGCAATACTTCGAGTTACAAAATAGTACGATGTCCAACAAATTTGAGACACTTGACGAACGAAATGTACCTTTTTCCTATAACACATTATGTATTTAATACTAATATTTGAAACACGTGAAACGAAAACAAAATATTTCAAGCGTTTTACTGCTTTGGTTGTTTAATGTTTTCAATATTAATTAATCATAAATTACAATGTGTCGTTAAAAAAACCGTTAAAGTTCATGTGCGTTGTATTGTCACCCTCCATTCGCTAACGAAAACCCGAACATTGCCGAAGTCTCGGAGGGCTGTAACGAATTATGAATTAGAATACGAAGTTGCCTTTCTCGAAGGTTTTATTCGTTTCGAGAGCTTTAGGAACTTAGCGGAAACGAAAATTTTACGAATAATTTAGAGTAAGGCCCGTGGTGTGAGCAGCAGCAAGAGGTAAAGGCTGTTCACGATAAAGTGAGCACTTTAAAAAAGAACGTTAGAAAAAAGTCGCTGCCTCTACATGCACATATTTTAATGGGCGTACTGAGTGGCATTCACCCAGTAAAGTTGGCAACGATGGATGGAAAGTAGTTCCATATCTTAACGTCGAATAAACAGTGTTAGGAAACCATTCGTGACACTTTAAAAATTATTTATTTCCGTTTCTGTTTTTTTTCCAATGCACAGAAGTGCAAAAATTAGCAGATTTGTAAAGTATTTTTCCTTTTGTAATAATTTAACAGTTTCACTTGACCAACGCACGAATAAAGTCACGTGGCCCATGGAAATGGCAATTCTACATAGGGCGGAGTAATACACAACGTGCCTACAAGCAGATCGTAAGCAGGGCTTTCAAAAGTGCACATTTCACCGTGAGCAGCCTATGGCAGCACTGTCTGCTGTGGAGGTGGTTTCTCGAACCGTTACATTTAATGTTAATATTTCAGTTATGGTAGCGTTTAATAGTTTGCGGTATATTGTGGCTGCTGCTGCAAGTTTTTTTGTGACATGAATAATTTGGGTTGGAGTTAGGTGCCGTACCACGAAATAATGAAACATCTGTGGGAAAAAAAAAAAAAAAAAAAAAAAAAAAAATTGCTGTTGAGCAGTTTAAACAAATTCAGTTCGCGTGTCCACTTTCGTGAACTACGTGTTGAGCAGGGAGAAAATTTATAGCCTGTGCTGTACACAGAACGTTATCAGACCGCACCAAAATCGGTGAGTACAATGCAAGTTGTTTGATTAAAGGCCAAACAACATACACTTGTTTAGGAAACTGTTACATCCATTGTGAATTGGAAAAATTCGTTAGGTTAAGGGCAAGCTTCACTCACTATTTTGGATTCTTAGGTTTTCTTGATTATTTATATTTTTTGCACATGAAAATATTAACAATAGTGTATAGTGAACTAGCCGTTGACTTTACGCTGCAGCAGAGATATACACTCTAAATGTGAATCAGTGAAAAAGTGCCAGTTTTCCTTCACTTATGGAGTCAATGACATTTTCCACTGATTCATAAGTCATTTTTTTCACTGATTTTCAGTGATTTTTTTTTGACTGATGGATCTGTTGAACTGCGTGTAAAAATGGCCGTCAAATAACGTCTAAAATGGCCGTTAAACAAAGTGTGTCAAGAGAAATAACAACGCATAAACTAATGAAACTAGTACAAAATACTTTCTAAAATGTGTTTCGTCTTTCAAAACACCATTTTGCGAGGTAACATTCAGTCTTTCATTCCGTTTTTAAGTAATTCATTTCGTTTTCATGTAATCATCAAGGCGCTCTGTTTGAAGGTTTCAACTGCATATAATGTGGTAAAGTGAGTTTACTCATATGTATTATTCGTTTTATCATCCCCAAGGGTATCAATTAAACAAACAAAAGAAAGTAAAGGCATACAATTTGCAACTACACGCGTTCGCTAAAGAACTATAACACATGTATTTTCCTCTTCATTAACAACATGACGTGGTAGTGCAGACGGCCTGTAAGTGAAATGGGAAGGGATTGCCACTTCTGGAAGTTAGTTTACTTTTTTAAATAACGGTAAATTGCGCAATATGAATAGTAAACTATCGTAAATTTATTTATTTCTCGTAATTGTTTACTGAATCCAATAAAAACAATATTTAATTTGCTGGTACATTTGACCGTCACTTATTCAATCAGTAAAATTGTTTCACTTCGTTAATTCAATGAGTGAAACTTCTTCACTGACACAATCGGTGATTTCCTACTGATTCTAAGTGGAGCCCTTGTTACTAGGTAATACGAGTAGTTGAATTTCACTGCGAATCACTGGTTTTCCACTGATTATAAGTGGAGCCCTTGTTACTAGGTAATACGAGTAGTTGAATTTCACTGCGAATCACTGGTTTTCCACTGATTCTAATTTGGAGTGTAAGAACTAAACTACGAACCCATAAATATTTCACAGTATCGATTCTACCAAAATTTGGCAGAATCGATATTGTGATATAGTTATGAGTTCGTAGTTCAGTTTTTACACCCGTATTGCAGGGTGAGGTATATAGCTAGTGAGCTATAGACGTAAATGTGAAATTTTCATGTTAAAAATGAAAATACGCAAGAAAAACCAAGAATCGAAAATAGCGGGTGAAGCTTGCCATGAACAACTATCGACATTTTGTATATTTGTAGCATAATACACGGTGACTTTGTTAAAACTACTTATAGGTTGGAAGCTTCCATTTAATGTTAACGAATTTGAATAACAAATGAACACAGTGCACGCTCTTGCAGACGTGCTGTCTTGCCCGCCTTTAGCACATAGCACAGGCCCGGGCTACTCCTAGAAAATAGAAAATAATTAAATTAGTTTCGTTTCAAAATTCCGTACAATTATTTTTTAAAGCCTCAGATGTAATGATTTGTCCCACACAAACAGTAAAAAAACTATATCAATTGTGCAAACCAGGCAATTTTCATTACAAAATATATGCCAAGAGATATATTTTAAGGGATTCGTGTTAACTCATAAATAAAGTTAATGTTTTTTAAAAATTATACGGTGTTCAAAAGTATACATTAAAAAAAAATATTTCATGGAAAACAAAAAACACAGGTCTTCTTTCTAAAAACATATTATAATTAATGCAATTAAATTACTCATATTGTTTTTCTTCTCCTTTAATAATATTTACTGACGGTTTCATGTACTCGACGCAAAATAAGATATAATTTTTTTTTTTTTTCATACACGCCCACACTTCAGGTCTGCTTCCCACATGACATGCACATTAATGAGTACGGTTAGTAGTCATGTGTCTTGTTAATTAGCAACCCTCATAACTCGAAAAAACTGCATGAAATATTCTTAAGTCAATGAGTACGCACAATAAAAAACAAAAGGTGCTAAAATAGGGGTGTAATCCATCAGCTCAACTGAAACAGTTCTTCAATATTCAGTTTGAAGCAGATTGGTAAGTAGATGAGGATATTTTTCCTTCATGGAGTGAAGTAGGAAGGAAACAAGAATAACGTTGCTACGTCTTACGGTTTCTCGCGTGCAGGCTGCTGAGCTTTACAAAGGAACAAGTGACAGACGCTGGTTCAGCAAGTAGGACAACGTTCACATAATCGTGTAGTTAGTCAGAAAAAACGAAGCCAGTTTCTTGCAGAACAGTAAATGTATACATACATTTACATAGAGCACATAGGCACGTCATTTCTCATCTTTGTACTTCTCTATTCTGCAAGTGCATGATGAAAGCGCCCCTTCCCCCATCTATATGTCGTGTGAAACGGCGGGCCCGAATATCGTTAATTCCCCATTCAATACCAAGCCGAGAATTGAAAAAATATTATTTTTCCACGAGCGACGAGCAAAATCATGTTCCTGCAACAAAGAGATAATTGAAAACTGGTTTCGAAGAGGGCGTGGAAATGTAGGGGGTTGAAACGTCGAGAGGGAGTGGGAAACAATGTTGTTATTGGAACGTAACGAAATGTGCTCTGCCCACAGCCTACCCTCCTACCATGATGTTTCTGTTCGCGCAGTAATTGTATCATCCCATATAGACGACTTTGTTACTTTCGTAACTCCCGTGGTTGGCATTGTACGGGTTTGCGAAGGGGAGGGAGGAGGGGGGGTCAATACCACCAACACCCCCTTTTGTGCCGTTGTTAATTCTGTGTGTTTTTTTTTAAATTCGGCGTCCATTTCCGATCTTTTTATCTGTAGTAGTTGTTTTGTGGCTGCTAATTAACGTGAAATTTTTTCAGATAATGCGGTCCCCGGGGATAGACAAATTGCTCGATACGTTTATCCTCTCCCCTCTCTCGGATTCACGCCACTGCGTCATCTAATAATGGCGGGTCAGATGAAAGATACTGGTAAAAATAATGGTGGATGTCCGAACAACGCAGTGACGGCGGAGGGGTGGAGGGGGGGGGGGGGGTGTCATGCAGCGAAGGGGAAAGGGGAAAGGGTGGGGATTAATACTTCCCTTTCCCTGCCCTGAAATTATGAATCACGTAGCGCGGTTTGTTTGATACCACGACCGAGCTGTCGGAGAGAATGTCTCTCGTTTTTCACCCGTTCGAATGAACGCATTTGCATGTGGACGCACAGCGTGGCTAGGCCATTGTGATCGCTATCGCGTCCGCTAATTATTTCAGTTGGCGCGCTCCCCCGCGATTGGGAGGGAGGGTTCGCAGTGACACAAATCATACGTCAGGCGTGCGTTTGGCGCCCGTTTCAAACGTTTGCCAACGATGCAGCACGCACACGTTTGTTTGTTTATTTATCTGTTCTTGAGAGCAGCGCGTCATTTATAGCGCGTGTCGACGCTACATTCGCCATCGCCTTATGCGGGATTCTAAAAAACCCGGGAACTATTACCTACAAATGAGATATTTCCATGGCAGTGCGAGATTTAACTTTTCAGTACACTGTAAAAGTTTTTCTGGTGATTTTCCTACACTGTAATGTAAGTTTTTAACCTATGCACTATATGGTAATAATACCACACATCAAGCTGCAGATATAGGAATGCTTAGCAGCGATACTATACAACGTTGGGAACTTCCCTATACATTTGACTGTTTCCTGAGCAAATGTAGGAACGCTACAATGAATGTATAGGGGTAAACATTATCATTCCTGCGTTTCTCACTAATCATATACGCCTATAATATTTCCAACATTCTCTTCTCCCGCATGTGTTCACTGCCGCATAGACAATTTACACTGTGTGTTCAAAGAAACGCCATGGCCCATGAACTGTCACCGTCTTCAGCAAGTTAGCCGTTTATTTCAACATCTTCAACAGACTCAGAATGCCCAATTTTCCATAGACCTCACTTTGAGAAAAACAGGCGTAAGTCGTGTTGTGCCAGATCTGGATGTTACAGTCTGACCCACGAATGAGTGCACTTTTACCAGAGCTCTGAAATTAATCTTGCGCGCAGTTATTTCCACGACTAAATACTTTCTGTTGACGTGCAGGGCTAACCGACAGTCATCTGAGAGTGTTTATGTAAATATCACCCGTGGAAGGGGTGGGGGGGGGGGGGGGTGGCGGAGACACACACACACACAGCTGTGTCAACGTGGGAGCCTGTCTACATTTGCTCTGTCCCAACCTGTGTCTTAGGACAAGGATGTGCTGATTGGTGCACGTGAGCCTCTGACGTCATGGCGCTGTCCCAAGTCAACCTGTGTCCTAAGTTGAAGCAATCGGAAAACTGAACTTTTGCCCGAAGTTGTGTCCTAAGCTGATGGAAAAAGAAGAAGACTTCAAATACATTCGTACGCAATCGTGAGATGTTTACGTTATTAATCTAAACAATGGATGTGCAAGGTGGACTTCCTCAAAGCAAATACGATGAAATTGTAATAATTAATTAGAGATGTCTACGTTCGATCTGAATAATTTTATTTGAAGGTAAAACTTTTAAATATAAAATGTAAGTTTAAAAAATAAAATTTGGATGTCAGTTAGCGAACTTATTTAGTGTCAGATTCTGAAAGCTCACTTCGGTCAACGCATTTGTAGACCATATTTTAGACCCACCAATAAGAATACTAGGGGCTTACTGCAATTTCGTCATTCTATTTTTTTCGACCAGTAATGAAACAGTATAGCAATATGTGGCATATGAAAGCTTCATTCGAAAACAGCACATGGCTAAATCATAAAATGTTAAATTTCTGAGGCAAAATGTGCTGATGCGTCAAGTTCTGCTTTATGCAAGAATAGCCTAAGTTAAAACACACTTTTCCCGTTCAGTGCTACACGCGATGTTTCGCCAAGTCCTGTTATTTCCCCACTTACATCGGATGCATTGTAATAAACGTGACCAGTAATTAATATGTAATTTATAAATGCAAAAAATTTAGTTTTATTAATATTTTACTTGAGTAAATAAACAGCTTAATGTTTATAAACATTGTGCCCTAACTCAACTGAGTTATGACTCCGGCAAACATTCTCCGTTTCATCCTCAGCCTGTTGTGTCGGGCAACTGGACGAGGAAGGCCAGGGTCCCGCAGGGCCGTCATCCACACGACCCTACATCAACAACTTAACAGAGTTACAACAACAGACCCACCAGCTGCTCCATAAGTTAATTTTGGAGTTCAAAAGACGACACCTTTTCAAAAGTGCGCCCTTCTAGACCTCGGATCGCCAAAACACGTGGCGTAGGTAACTTCACTGGAGTAGACGGATACAAAACCGAATCACTACGAATGCCACTTATACCATTTATATACAACGATTACAACTCATCTCACTGCAACCCTAGTGTACTACTTCTACACACGAGAGATTCAAACCCCCACGCCATCTCGTACACAGAAGTATCGGTGGGCCACCATCCTGCAGGGCGGCCGGACACGTGGCTAGCAACCATCCAGTCGTGCCTCAGACAGCCTAGCAACCACCCAGTCGAACCTAAGACAGCCTAACAACCACCTAGTCGAGCCTAAGACTGCCTAGCAAACACCTAGTCGAGCCTAAGACGGCCTAGCAACCATCTAGTCGAGCCTAAGACAGCCTAGCAACCACCTAGTCGAACCTAAGACAGCCTAACAACCACCCAGTCGAACCTAAGATAGCATAGCAACCACCCAGTCGAACCTAAGACAGCCTAACAACCACCTAGTCGAGCCTAAGACTGCCTAGCAAACACCTAGTCGAGCCTAAGACGGCCTAGCAACCATCTAGTCGAGCCTAAGACAGCCTAGCAACCACCTAGTCGAACCTAAGACAGCCTAACAACCACCCAGTCGAACCTAAGATAGCATAGCAACCACCCAGTCGAACCTAAGACAGCCTAACAACCACCTAGTCGAGCCTAAGACAGCCTAGCAACCATCTAGTCAAGCCTAAGACAGCCTAGCAACCACCCAGTCGAACCTAAGACAGCCTAACAACCACCTAGTCAAGCCTAAGACAGCCTAGCAACCATCTAGTCAAGCCTAAGACAGCCTAGCAACCACCCAGTCGAACCTAAGACAGCCTAGCAACCACCTAGTCGAGCCTAAGACTGCCTAACAACCACCTAGTCGAGCCTAAGACTGCCTAGCAAACACCTAGTCGAGCCTAAGACGGCCTAGCAACCATCTAGTCGAGCCTAAGACAGCCTAGCAACCACCTAGTCGAACCTAAGACAGCCTAACAACCACCCAGTCGAACCTAAGATAGCATAGCAACCACCCAGTCGAACCTAAGACAGCCTAACAACCACCTAGTCGAGCCTAAGACTGCCTAGCAAACACCTAGTCGAGCCTAAGACGGCCTAGCAACCATCTAGTCGAGCCTAAGACAGCCTAGCAACCACCTAGTCGAACCTAAGACAGCCTAACAACCACCCAGTCGAACCTAAGATAGCATAGCAACCACCCAGTCGAACCTAAGACAGCCTAACAACCACCTAGTCGAGCCTAAGACTGCCTAGCAAACACCTAGTCGAGCCTAAGACGGCCTAGCAACCATCTAGTCGAGCCTAAGACAGCCTAGCAACCACCTAGTCGAACCTAAGACAGCCTAACAACCACCCAGTCGAACCTAAGATAGCATAGCAACCACCCAGTCGAACCTAAGACAGCCTAACAACCACCTAGTCGAGCCTAAGACAGCCTAGCAACCATCTAGTCAAGCCTAAGACAGCCTAGCAACCACCCAGTCGAACCTAAGACAGCCTAACAACCACCTAGTCAAGCCTAAGACAGCCTAGCAACCATCTAGTCAAGCCTAAGACAGCCTAGCAACCACCCAGTCGAACCTAAGACAGCCTAGCAACCACCCAGTCGAACCTAAGACAGCCTAACAACCACCTAGTCAAGCCTAAGACAGCCTAGCAACCATCTAGTCAAGCCTAAGACAGCCTAGCAACCATCTAGTCAAGCCTAAGACAGCCTAGCAACCACCTAGTCGAGCCTAAGACAGCATA
Organism: Dryococelus australis; assembly: GCA_029891345.1. Lineage (NCBI taxonomy): Eukaryota > Metazoa > Arthropoda > Insecta > Phasmatodea > Phasmatidae > Dryococelus > Dryococelus australis. The sequence continues at coordinate 19,217,811 of CM056994.1, read as the reverse complement.
TCAACAACCTAGTATAATCCTCGTATAATCTAGCCACTGTGACACCACGGCATCTTAGGCACTCTAGTCACAGAGACACTGCTGTACCTCGGGTAATCTAGCCACTGAGACACCGCGGCACGTCTTGTTGTCTAGCCACTGAACCACTGCGGCTCCTCGGGTAATGTATCTACTGAATTACCGCGGCACATCGACACCGCGGCAAATTTAAGTTGTCTAGTCACTGTATCACCGCGGCCCCTTTTGGTTGTCTAACCACTAAATCACCGCATCACCTCTTGGTTGTCTAGCCACTGAGACACCGTGGGTCCTCGGGTAATCTATCTACTGAATGTCTCAACACATTAGGTAGTCTAGCCACTGAGACACCGCGGCACCTCAGTTAATCATGCCATTGAATCACTGCAGCACCACAGGTAATCTAGGCACTGAGACACCGCGGCACCTGATTAGTCTAGTCTCTGAGACACCGCGGCACCTTGGATAGTCTAACCACTGAGACACCGCGGCACCTGTGGTAGTCTAGCCACTGAGTCACTGCGGCACCTTGGGTTTTCTAGCCTCTGAGACACCGCGGCACCTTTAAGTTATCTAACCACTGAATCACCGTGACACCTCAGGTAAACTAGCCAAAGACACACTAAAGGTGCCGCGGTGATATAGTGGATGCACACTCAAAGTTCTGGTGTGATTCAGTGGCTAGGCAACCAAATGGTGCCGCGGTGACTCAGTGACTAGACTATGCCAGGCTAGGTGTCTCAGTAGCTAAATTACTGGGGGTGCCAAGGTGTCCTAGTGGCTAGATAACTTAAAGGTGCCGCGGTGATTTAGTGACTAGAATATAGTCTTTTTCCGACTGGAAGCCACTTATGAAAATCAACCTTTGAAAAAAAAAAAACACTCTAGGCATAACATATTAACTTGTTTTGTCAATATCCCGTATTCCACAAATATATAAGACTGTGGTTAACTTTATAGAGTACTGCATTAATTAATAGACGAAAATTTACCTTAATATCTTCTATAACTTGTAATATTTATTTCTTTTTAAAATATGAATTAACAACAGCGAGAGCAGCAACATGTTGGCAACGATAGGTGAGAAATAGGTCACAGTTAAAATACTATTTTAACCTAGTTTTTTTTAGTATACTATTTGTAAATTAAATGGTGCCTTTTGAAATATTTAAATATTTAAGTAGCCCCGATGGCAACATATCTCATTTGTACAGTTTAAAATAACAGCGAAAAACATCGTGAGTAGGCCGTAATGGTACGGTGTTGTTTTATCGAGCGAGAAAGCAACTGAAAACAACTGTCTGATGGGCGAGGCTTGTCGCTCTCTCTCTCTCTCTCTTTAACTCTTTCACACTCAGGAGGTTACACTTCGCTATGTTTTCAATTGCATCATATTTCATACTTATTACAGCAAAATAATTATTTTTGAAATTGTAATTGACAACTGAAAAGAGATTTTAATGTTTGAATACTTATTTTAATATATTATATATGATGGCGGGGCAGTTACCAAGTGAAGTTGGCAGACGTGGCGAGCCATGACATGGCGTGTTGCTCTTTGCCAAACGAAGCGTAAATTATTCTTACTCCGAAAAATATTTCAAATTACCACATCACGTTTGTAGACGTTGTGTTTTTTAAACCTACCCAGGCAAGTTACGATGTTGTGATAAATCTGAGTTTCCGCGGCAGTAATAAATATACTGTGACGTGTGTTTCGTTAATCATTGCGCCTGTGAAATGGCGTGCTTTGTGCATCGTGGTCGATACGCTGGCCCTGTGTGTGCGTGATTTCAAATATTTGATTTGCACTATTTATACTTTTTAACTGTGAACTGTATTTACGACGAAGTTAATTATTTACATTCACGTCTGTTTATTTATCGTAACGTTGTACCTTTTCCCTAAGGGGTTTGAAACACAGTCGTGTAACGTAATTTGCCACAATCCCAGAAAAAAAATACTAAGACCAGTCTGATAAATTCCAACAAACCAAATAAATAGTAAGTAGCTATACATAGAAATATGAGCGGAATAAAAGTTACCGTAGGCTTATTTGTGTGCATGTTCACCGCTATCTTTTAAGTTTGTATGACAAAAAATGAGCAACGAATTTAATATGCCTTTTTCGTTTGACTGGTTGTTCCTTTGTTTGAATATTTATTCCAACTAAGGCAGTCCTTTTAAAAAAATAATACAACACATATCAATAACAAAATGATAATTAGCACAGCCCTTTACCTCGCAGTTGTAACAGTGTTAAACACAGTCGCGGCAAAATACTAATGAGCATTACATGTATCGTGCTATGTCGTGGAAAACAAATATGTTAATGTAAAATAACCGTAAGAATTGTCGTCAATTCAGGCACTTTTAAAACGTCATAAAGCTTACCTAAATAATGTTAGAGGCCTAAACTGAATATTCATACGGAATGGTTTTTGGAATATGACAGTATTCTTTGAAAAGCTGTTAACAGTAAACAACACATTTGACAGGTATAAAAGTAGAAGTCACATTTCAATGTTTATGTTTAGGTGTAGCGAAAGTATACGAACACATGTAAACACACAATGGCATGTAAAAATTGATTTTGACACATGCAACATGGCAATGTTTGTTTACGTTTGGCGGAAGGATACGAAACGGGCCTGCAAGTAGATATCTAGCAGGGGGCTCCGAGAAAGTTGCTTCCAATGGGGAATGGACTATAGTTATTGTGCTCCGGTGATTCAGTGGCTCGACAACCAAAAAGTGCTGCGGTGTCTCAGTGGCTAGACAACCTAAAGGTGCCGCGGTGTCTCAGGGGCTAGATTACGCGAGGTTCCGAGGTGATGCAGTATCTAGATTACTTGAGGTGCCGCGGTGATTCAGTGGTTAGACTTACAGCGGTTCCGCTGTGTTTCAGTGGCTAGACTTCTTAGAGGTGCCGCGGTGATAGGGTGGCTAGACTACCCAAGTTGCCGCGGTGATTCAGTGCTAAGACAACCAAAAGTTGCCGCCATGACTCAGTGGCTATACTACCCAAGGTGCCGCGGTGACTTATTGGATAGACTACCAAAAGTGCCACGTTGATTATATGGCCGAGTTTCGTTTATCTCAGACACTTTGAGGATGTTTCAGCCACAACGAGGGTTGGTGCTTTTTTTTTTTTTTTTTTTTTTTAGGGAAAATCGGGTAATTGTTAGGGAAAATGGGAAATTTGTAGGAAGAAAGGGAAATTTTACCGCATTTTTGGGCTAAAACATACGATTTTGTGTGAAAATAGCGGTCGCATGACTGGAATGACAGAGCGGGAAACCTGGAATCCATAATGGCGGCTGGCGCCTCGCGCCTTCTGCCCGAGCCCTTGCAACCGTTTTCTCATATGTCTACTACCAACATTATTACTAAACATGATTCGGAGTTACATAAATAACGAAATTAGGAAACAATACTTAGTTACGGTATGATTTACCGGAGACATATAGTTCAATTTGGTAGGATTTATAAACGAAGTTAGAAAATTGACATAGACTTTACAAACTTTTCAGACAGCTGTTAACTAGATTACACTGATAGTTTTATTACTAGCGCAAATCATAGAGCACAACGTAGTTCATTGCAGTTCTATACTGTGAACACTGTCTGCCAGGGCTGGTGCAAAGTAACTTCGTGCCCACCCCCCCTTCACCCGTTCCCATTGTTTTTTTTTAAATTCTTCTCGGGTAACACTCACTTCTAATAGTCAAAATTCTCACTAATGAGTAGTAGGGTTTGGTTCCTTGAAGGCCAAGGTCGTGGGGCTCAGGATCGCAGGATTCGGCCGCCACCATGTTGTTACGTCACTGTCCGCCATCTTGGATGTCATTTATCCTGACCCATCATCTTTGACCCGTGACATTGACCTTGACCCCAGTGATCTCAAACCTCAAAAACTCCAAAAATCGCGATTTTTTAAAAATATTATAAAGATTTGTATTAAGATATTGTTTAAAAATTAAAAAATCTTCAATTTTTTTCATTAAAAAGCCCAGATCCAGCCGCCCGACACCATGCTCTGTCATTTAGATGCCCCGTCCACCATATTTTGGTCATATGACCTTTGACCTTGATCTTCGACCAAAAAAAAATCACAAAAAATTCCAAAAAATACCAAAATATATATTAGTAATAAACTATTAAGATATTTATTATTAATGTATTATAAAATTATTAAAAAATTACTAGAAATTAATTTAAAAATTTTAGGCCCCACTGCGATCATTTTACCTAATAATTTCCATTTTTCTCATAGAATTTTCCTTAAGATTTCACTTTCTTTCCCGAAAAATTTATAAAAACATAACAAATTTATTTTTAAAAACTTACATTTCCAGAGGTCCTCCCAGCATCACCAATTACTCATATCCGTTTGTTCAGCCAACATACTGCGCAGTTCCGAGATGATGTCATTACCAATTACCGAGGACGAAATGTTTAGTAGCAGCATCCCCGTATCGTTCGGGTTCGTCAAAATTTTGAATTATTCTTCTACCAGCATCAAACGTTTCATCATTTCCTAGCATGGGACAACCTCCATCTTCGTCATTGTGAGGACGCAGCTTCAGGATACTTTGCCAAAATTTTGATATGCTGTAACTCATTGTCGACAGCTGGCGATGAACTCATCGAACACGCACCTGTGCCTTCCATTATATAGGGGACAGTTCTTTGCGATCGTCAAGAAACTGTATTTCTCTTTCCAGCACAAGGCACACATAGTTGAAATCTGGTAGCGGCATGTCCGCATTGACGCGATAGTCGTAAACGTGACATAAATTAGTGTCGTCCATGCGAAACAGCACCAACACATTAGCATTATCGCGAAGCATCTGTTTGGGTATGCGCGAATAAGTCTGTTCGAAGTACACACAGTCCACATATGAATATCGTCCCATGCTAAAATATTCTTGAATACAAGTTAGTATATGTCTTTGGCAAAGCTGCCGAAGACATATATCGAGTTTGACAGTGCTTCGCTCGGAGGTACGACGGCTTCATTATCACTGCATGGGAAATAACCCATGCCCTCTATGGTCTGTAGTACTCATGCCAATAGCCGGTATTTCGGTTGCTGGGGACCATTCTCTTCTTCCAGCAGGCTCAGTAGGACGAACGTTTTCTCGCAATTTGATGGTCCAGTGATGTTGCACCTCGCTGTATCCGGAAATAGGCTTCCATGTCGCGATTCGTGGGCGATAGCTTCATCTTCGGCAGGAGTTCGTCTGGGCAGAGTAACATATTACTTGACTATCTGTATAATGTTTTCGTCTGCTTGGTTTATGTCATACATTGGGGAGGAGGAGGGGGAGGAGGAAAATGAGAAAGTGGAGAAGGAAAATGAGAAGGAGGAGGAAGAAGATGAAGAGGAGGAGGTAGCATATACAAGCCTCTTGGTGACCTTAAGCACATTTTAGAATGTCTCTTCAAACTATCTCTGGCAGAATTCGCACTGAAATGTCATATTGGAATATGCGATACGTCCGTACTGTTCCAAGTCTAGAATGATACTGAAACGAAAATGTATAAAAAGGGCCGTACTTATAGTTTTCTCGCTCAGTTCACCGCGATGCTAGAAACGGGATCGTCAATATGCTGATCAACAATCTTTCCGTTCGAGCTGCACATTCCCGGATATAGATTCTGTGGACCAGGAACCAAGCTAGCTAAAAGGCTGTCACGCAACAAGATGAGCATAAACGCCCTGGACGAGGCGTGCACCCAAATTTAAAATACCAAATTTTAGAAGAATGTTTATGAGAGATGATTTGCCCGTTAATTCAAAGAGACATGAATGTGCCATAGTTAATCTGGATACGACAGCAGTACCCGGCACACACTTGATAATGTATGTAAAAAAAGGGTAAACAAACAGACTATTATGGCAGTTTTGGGAAATTGCGTCCTCCGCCCGAATTCCACAAGTATTTGAAACATACCAAAATATCATACAATTACGAAATGGAGCAGCTGCCTAACAAGTTTGCCTGGTTCGGTCTTACAAATGATTGTATAAAAAGGCTATACACCTTGAGGAAACCAGCAGTCATGTCGATAATTCTTACCTTGACAGGCCATAGCTCCTAGCTGTGTGCGGTAAATTTACCGCCACTCGACCTGGAGGGGAATGGAGCATAAGCCTTGTCGATTTTAAAACCTACAATGCGATACCGAACATTGATGAAAAAAAAAAAAAACTGCAAGCCTGTATCTCGTAAAAAGTGGTAATGTTTCCCATGAAATTTCTCTGCCCATTGGTTCTTATGAAATAGAAGATATTGCAAGGTTCATTGAAGATTCGCTGTCCCACGACACAAAATTCGAACTACATGGGAATCCCAATATTCTGAAGAGTGTTATCAGATGCACCAAAGATATCGACCTTACGAAACTGGATACTATTGGACCTATGCTGGGGTTCGAGCCAAGCATCTACGAAGCTGGTAAAACACATTTGTCGTCACAGCCTGTAAACATTTTGTCAGTCAACGTGATACGAATAACCTGCATTTTGGTGAGCGGCATGTACCTCAATGGCAGGCCGAGCAATACGGTACACGAATTTTCTCCTATGGTCCTCCCAGGTTATAAACTGGTCGTGGTACCATAAAGCATCATCTAGGTTCTGGTCGCCGCGAAGAGAGCACACGAGGTAATCGTGACAGTCGTCGACCAGCGCGGAGAGTTGGCGAACTTTCGAAACGAAAAAATCACCCTACACCTGCATTTGAGAAAATGGGAATATGATTTACGCCGACCAGAAGCTATAAAAGCTACGGCCGGGTGGCAGGCACAAGACGAGTGAAATGTGGGCGCTACATTACATTGTAAGATGGACTTACAAATGTAATCTAAAATGTACTATTATCTTGCTATCTGAGACACCTTTCTTGCAACATCTTGAATCTGACTACACATTTCAGTAACATTAATAGCATTTGTAGTCTTCACGAGTCAGAAATGTTTCATATTTAGACACTACTCAAATATATACCGGGTAGGCTTTCCCTGCATTATTAAACGCTACCAAATATATGTTACAATAAACATGTTACTAAAGAATATAAATAATGGTTTTCTTTATAATGATCCAATCAGTTATATGAATTTTAGAAATGTTTATAACCGAACAGTGTTAGATATTCCGTTGACCGTCCTGCCGCCCTCAGCTTCTGGGCGCCCTAGTTCGCCTATATGAACTCGGCGGCCTTGTTTTCTGCTTGTTAATCACATTTCAATCCAAAACGGACAAATTACGTTTTATATCAAAAATACATAGAGTGCTGTTTTATTTTCTTTAAAGAATGTGTTTTATTTTTGGTGAGAATTTGACTACAACTGAAAAAAAAAATCGTCGGCCTGTAATACCTTAACAATCATTTTTAATTATTTAATTGATAAATTTTCAAGTCAATTCGATTGTGTTTCAGTAATAGCGCCCATAACACAGATCAGCATATTCTAATTTGGCACGTACAAGTATAGAAACAAGTATAATATTGACACACTTGGATGCATAACGACTTGTGTAGATATTTCGTGTGAAATATAACAGATATACGTGATTGTAAAAATATAACTTAGAATCTCATTAAAAAAACCATTATCCCGAAACCATCTTTCGTTGTTTGATGAGTTTATTATTGATTCAATATTTATAAACAATAAAAATAGTTTTCATGTGAAAGATTATACTCGAATTTTGTTTGGGTTTCATTTTATGCTATTATTTACACACCAAAGTTCTATAGCATCAATGTCATCTTGCGGCTTTCCAGTCATTTGCATTCGCAAAATATTGGAATGTTTAACTACATTTATCAAGAAATTTGTTCATTTACTACACAATAACGGAGACAATGCGTGATACCTGATCACAGCTAGCAGGCAGTCTAGATTGTGTTTGTAACTCTTGCCATTAAATAACGTTCGCTTGAAGAACTATCAAACCAATTTACGCAGCTCATTAAAATACTAAAATAAATACTCGTACAGGTAGAAGAACAATGTTGAAAGAAGCCTTACTGGAGTGAAATTGGCATCACTCTGTTAGCGTATTGTAGCATCTATGTAACATCGGTTCATTGAAGTAAGTGATTTGTAGACGTAGACCTGCCTCTTGTAAATCTGTGCTGAAATGTAGACATTTTTTGATTAAATAAAATTTAACGATGTAATTTTTTCTCGTATTTTAGGAAAATCACTTAATAAAGATTTTAACATTGGCGGTAATCTCGGATTTTCTGTGATAAAACATTTAAAATCTGACATGCAGATTTCCTATTGTAGAGATACCACAAAATAGAATTTTTCGGACAGTTCAGTAACAGATCAAGTATCCCTATATATCATATAATACTATACAATAAATCCACATTTAGGCTACTGGATATCGCTTCTTGTAACAACAGGTCGCACAGTATTTCAAAAACCTGTCTCAATATGATACAGAATTGATTCACATAATGCATGTAGTATTAGGATAAAATATCGGAAGATTTTCATACTTAAATGCGTTCAAGTGTCTGTGTGTCTAATTATCATAACTGACATGTGTATATTCTCGTGTCATATCAACGAGCATCGTTGTAGAGATCACTCAGCTCATACTTGCAGCCAATTTTGCAGCTTCAATACCGAAATTATCATGTATAAGTGTGCAGTTTCGAAACAAAGCGCCTCTAATATTTCCTCTGCGTTAATCAACAGAAACAATAGAAAGTTAATTTAATTTATTTCGTACGGAATCTATCATAAATATACGTGCATATAATTAAATAGATTTAATACCGAAAAAAACCCAAGTTTTCGTGAAAAAATTTATTATTGACATGTGTTGAATCACACTGGTCCTCATGTATTGAGAATATAAAATATGTTGACAGAAGATTTATACAAAATTAATATTGAGCTGTCTCCAACAAAGTGGCAGCTGCAGATAAGCCCTTTTTGCTTGCCCAGTGCATTTTCTATTCCTGGAACCTCTTCCATTCTCCTCTCGCCAGACGCCGCTGTGTCTGACATGGCCAGTACGGCCGGGTGGCAGGCAGTACAGCCGGGTGACAGGCAGTACGGCCGGATAGCAGGCAGTACGGCCGGGTGACATGTAGTACGGCCGGGTGGCAGGCAGTACGTTCGGGTAGCAGGCAGTACAGCCTGGTGGCAGGCAGTACGGCTGGGTGGCAGGCAGTACGGCCGGGTGACATGTAGTACGGCTGGGTGGCAGGCAGTACGGCCGGGTGGCAGGCAGTACGGCTGGGTGACAGGCAGTACAGCCGGGTGGCAGGCAGTACGGCTGGGTGGCAGGCAGTACGGCTGGATGGCAGGCAGTACGGCTGGATGGCAGGCAGTACGGCTGGATGGCAGGCAGTACGGCCGGGTGACATGAAGTACGGCCGGGTAGCAAGCAATACGTTCGGGTAGCAGGCAGTACGTTCGGGTGACAGGTGGTACGGCCGGGTGGCAGGCAGTACGGCCGGGTGGCAGGCAGTACGGCCGGGTGACATGTAGTACGGCCGGGTGGTAGGCAGTACGACTGGGTGGCAGGCAGTACGATCACATGACGCGCACAGCAACTGTGCAATACGGTCGAGTGGCGAGAGTTGTTCTTTCGGCGTTTAGGCACTTGTTCTTCTATTCTCAATGCCCTTTAAGCTAAGGGAAGACCCTTCAGCTTTCCTTCCCATTAGTCGAAGAATGTAAGAAACCGTTTCCTCCCAGCGATTTAAAAACACTCACTGGATTTGTGAAGAGAAAAGCACGCGAAAAAAACAACTGGACCGTAGTTGGCTATTGCCTTTACCTGGGCGGGGTTTAAAAACGTACGGTCACTTGTCGCTACGAGGAGATGACGTACCACCCAATGTCACGTGACGCCGAGTTTGGGACAGTTCCACGTTCACGGGAACGGCCAAATGTAGACAGGCCCTAAACAACTGTAAGCTGGGCTGCCTTCAGAGCTGTCAGTGAAGTGCAATGGTTCGTGAGACAGACTGTACTGGAGATGCTGGAGCACTGAGATGCTGAGAACATTTTCACAGAGAGGTGTCGAGGACAGTGCCCTTGTGTACGATGTAAATAATATTTATAGTTTTTACTGAGAAATACTTTGTAATTTTACAAATGCTTTTACTAGTAAAGAGATTTCTCTTGTAAAACTACGAGGTCCGTGTTTGTAATTTGCCTCAAGAAATGTTTGTAATATACTGACCCGTTTCCACGAGCTTCAGCAAAATTGCGGACATTCAACAACATAAAATCGTATATTGCTCTCTGTGCTAAAATAGCGGGTGGTGTAAAGTGTAGCTGCGTGCAAAGATTCATGTATTGCAAGTTTGAATAACGTAAAACACTTAAAACAATTCGAATAATCGTAATGAATCGTAACCGTATTATTTATTAGCTGTTAATGTTTCCTCGGTACACAGAACTCTTAAATTGGCTCTCAATACCTCGTTGTTAAGAGCGGTACAAATCTCTTAACAAAACAATAGAACTCTTAAAGTGATCTAAATGTACCTATTCATCTTAATCAAATAACTGCATTAAAATGTTGTAGGTGTTTAGTTGTATTTACTGTAAGCCAAGTTAGTCTTGTGGTTAAATGTACCGGCTAATTATACAAGGAATGTGAGTTGTAGTCCTTGTGCTGGCAAAGAGTAATTACTCTTTGTCGTAAATTATATTCTGAAAATAATTTTTTAGTTATTCTCTGTTATTAATTTATCATATTTGTTTTCTAGAAGAAAACAAAATTGATGTACACTTCCAATAATGCCATTGGTAATGCAAGGTTATCATTTCTAATATTACAAATAAACGTTTAGCAGATTTTACAAGAAAACTCTTTGTGGTTTTACAAAGGATTTTCTTGACAACTGGGAGAAGCCGCGGTTGCTGAGCGGTTAGCACGCTCGTCTCCCTCCAAGGTGAGCCGGGTTCAATCCCCCTGGCGGGTCACCGGATTTTCGCAAGTGGGAATCGTGCCGGACGATGCCGATGGTTCGGCGGGTTTTCTCGGGGATCTCCCGTTTCCCCCGCCCTTCATTCCAACGCCGCTCCGTATTCGCTTCAATCACCCTCATCGGCTCTCAAGACCTGACTGTTAAGAGCCGCCAAAATCTCTTCACTCACTCGCTCCTGACAAGTGTTTTCCTTGTAAAAGTAATAATAATAATTTTTTGAATGTAAAATGCACGAGTTCTTCCAAAAGCCCGGTATTTCCCTATTCACTGTTGCTCCCAGCTTGTTAAGTGCCTCGCGGCAGTTGTTCTCGTCCACTGTTTGTTTCAGACTCACGCGCTGTTCCGCTTGTAAGCTGCCGCTGTTCCCGTACATAAGCGCCGAGGAAAACAAATTAAATCACACGGTAAGGCAATTGTAAGGTTGTTAAATCCTGCAGCGTCATGGGCACCTACCTACCTTCGGTCCTATTTGCTCTCCAACACGATTTCATTCTTAGGGCCGCTCGTTGGCGTTAATCAACGTGCAACTCAACGCATCATATTAGATTCTTAGTTTATCTTTATAATGTTGAAAGAAAAACATATCGAAAATACTGAGCCATGCTACGGCATGATCACTCCTAATCTAATTTTTTTCCTATTGCTTTTCTAGCAATACACGATTTTGCAAAGCCCGTTTTATTTTCTTCTTTCTTAATGATCTTTCCTTGTTTCCAGTCGGAACACCACATGTGTGTTAATGTAAAAAAAAATGAATTTTTTAAAAATATTTAACTGTGCAAACAAAAAAAAAAGTATTAAGGTTATTGGCATTTATACCCTTTATCGCTGACGGTAAAAATATTGTTTTCATTTAACTCTTGTTTGCCAAGTTCATAATATACTATATTATGTATTTATTTATCTGCTGCTTCTCACTTCAGAGGGCAGCCCCTGTCACATTTAACGAATACTATCGTGATGTTCATTTTAGCAATTTGATCAAATAACTAATTTTACCGCTTTATTAAGTGTGTACATGGTATTTGATTGTCTTTTCTTAATGTTACTCTAAACTTTGTGTTAATTCCGAACAACACTGGATAATATAGCTCATGTTCATTAGCCATAAACTGTGCTAAAAAAAAACCTAATAGTATCGTAACACGTTGTTATTCTATTAACAACTTTATTTTATGTCTCTATGATTATGTCTGTCAGCCGCTAGGATAGGTGGCAGCACTAGTATCGTAATAACGTAAAATATTTGTATCAAATTTTTGATTTTCCTGCCTGTAATGCGCTTGTTTGCTACCTTTATTGTAATTTATATAATGCCAAACCTTTTACTTGTTTAGTCGTTACGTTAATTATGTTTAAATGCAATGCGCAATTTTCTATTGTATTTAACTCTGCGATATGGTTTTTCGAAAATTATCGACTGGTCATGTCGCGAGTTTGTAACATCGTACAGTCACTGTCATACGTGAAGGCATGTGCTGACCCTGTCTTCTACGATTATTACCTGACTTTCAGCTGTTTTATGGAGTAAGTGCCATACTTCACCGCCTAGGCGAGTGATTTGTACTTACCTTTTGGTAAGTGGTCGCGGTAATTGTTTGTTGCATTATCGGTGCTCATTTATTGCGTTTCCCTTATAATTTTGTTCAGTGCGGTTCCCCGGCTACACAACCAAGCCATTTCGGTGATGTGATCTCAGCCTCGTGCTTTTCAAGCGATGGGACCGCAGCCCACGCTATGATTTAAGAAACAGTGATGTGTCGACTCCTCGGCTACCGCCTTTTCTTCCCTTGGTTAGAAATATATTCTTATGTCATGTGATTTTTTTATTAATGCATGACACCACGGCAGTGGCTGCCTTCAACTCGCTGCATGATGTTTTATTCTGGACTCAAATATCCTTGAAAACCACATGTTTAAATTAATGTAATACTTACCTTGTTATATGTATTGGCATTAAGTGGTGTGGACAACCATAAGAATTTTCTATTTACAAGTTTTAAGTTTGTTGGTCCTAAAATAAAATAAAGGAGATAACGAGGAAGCTGTAGATAAAATGGTAAATTTCGGGTGCAACCTAAGGCGTATAAAAAAATCTGTTAACTCTAACTAGTATGAAGCAACTGTAATACTCATAACACCAATTATTGTTTTGTTTAAATATTGTATACATTTTATCTCTTCTCATTGTGTGTGTGGTGAGAAAAAAGAGGGAGAAATAAAAATGCAAACCAGATAACAAATTATTTTTTAATTCGTTAAAAAAAGAAAGAAATTAACTAATACCTACTACCTTTCTTGTAAGTGCACATTCATGTTTTAACTTATTTATTGACGAGAGCTCTAGTGTGTTATTTTTTTATGGGTATTAAAAGAAACGCACAACAGTATACATGAATGAAGAACAAGGTGAGAGAGTGGAGTTAGATGTTTAACAATTATTTTGGGCATGTTTATTCATTTATACACTGAAGGATTGCACGTGGGAGTGGGGATACTTAGTTTCACATCCTCCTCTGGGGCACCTTGGTGCTTATGTTGGGGGCCAGCAGCTGGGGTTTTCCTATTGTTGGAAAGCACTGGGCTGTTTATCTTGTACCCTGATGTGGAGCTTAATATGTGTGTAACAAAATATAGGCTGTTAACCGTAAATTGAGCACTTTTTAGGGCCCTTCCAACAGGCATTAACCAATAATAAATATATATTATTACAGCCTCAGGCATTAAATTCTGAGGGTGGGGAAACGTATACGCTGTGTTTATTGGTCACATTGCAATGCCTACATTAAAAAGCAGCAGGGAAATATAAATGGCAAGAAAGGAAAAAATTCAGAAGGGCCTTAAAAAGTGCTCACTTTGCCGTGAACAGCATATAGCTATCTTACCCTGCAACACAAAATTTAAAAACTGAAAGAAAAACTCATGGTTACGTCACAATACTGACTCTGCAAAATTGCTGGTAGAATTGACATTGCGACATAATAATGGGTTTGTGGTATAGTTTTCTTGTCAGCATTGCATTTCAATGTCAATAATTGTGGGTCGGTGCCTATACGTATGCAAGCATGTCACTTTAGCAACTTGCACACCATTCTTCACTGTACTGTACACAAGCCTCCACAATAATGTCGAGGCCATTAGAAACAAGTTTGTCACGTCTTTGTGACTCTTACAAATTGTTTAAAAGAGAAGAACCTACAGCAAAATTTCGAGTTTCACAAGGTGACATGGATATTCCTCATAAACGTACAAAGTTCATGGCCTCTACAAGCCATGTGAACAATAGTGCCAACATAATTTAAGTAGTAACTCGTTATACAACCGAGGATGTAGTTTTACCGATGTGGCAGGAGGGCTCACAAATACAATAATTTTTTCATCTTTTGTGATGTACAGTATATGAATGAAAACTAAAATGAAAAGCGATACTCCTTTCTTATGAGAATAGTTAACATTGCTAAATAAATTAAGAGAGATGTAAATATCTCCAACAAAATAAAGATATTCTCAAATATTAGACACCGTATCGTTAACAAGGAAACTCCTGGCTACCTGGGAATGTGGTTTTCAGTGAAGGAAGCAACCTTGCACACATCTGGGAAAGTTAATAGGCACAAAGTTTACACGTAGGGTTCCGTAAACCCCGGAATTTTTCGAGATCATGTCAGCCACAGCAAAAATGGCGAATGTATGGCGTGCGCTGATGAAAGACAGAATTACCGGATTGCCGAACATTTTTTTCTTCGTCGACCGAACAGTGATAGCAATTTGCTGTTCCTCAGCTCCTAACTGCGGCCAGGTGGGATCTCGAAGCAGCGTGTTACCACGCCGCACCAGAGTTTCCACGTTTGTGAGTTTCTGGACAAGAAATGTCCTTCAGCGATGGAGAGTGAGCGATGCACCAGCCAGATGGCAAGCCGGATCTCCGGACATAACACCGCTGGCTTTATCCTTGCGGGTTTATGTGAGAGACAAGGAGTACACCTCAGCTGTAAGTAGCCTTTGTGATCTCTGCAGGGGATTGTGTATTCCCTCAAGTCTTGCGCGCACATGAGAAAAAATAAATTTAAGTTGCTTTAAATGACGCCGCAAACCACAAGCGTATAGGTCCAACAGCTTTTATTTAATATTGCAAATCTAAAATCGCGGATGTTTATATTAATACAGATTCTCAACACACACTTACACACACATGCACACATAAATGTATGTATAAGTATGTGCATATGCTTATATCAATATATATGTCAACTCACACACTACAAACCACGTTTAAGTGAGACAAACCTAAACCATTCTAAACTACCTTGCAACAAGATAATGAACTCATTTAGGATATTCGCTGTAAAGTACTCTCATTTGGAATAATAGTCAATAAATATACATTATTTTAGTCTTAGACGTTAACTTCCGAGTGTGGTGGATTATGAACACTGTGTTTATTAATTACATGAAAATATTTATTTTAAAAGGTGTTTCAAGGATAAAAAATATCTGAAAAGGGAAAAGTAACTAGGGCGTCAAAAGTGCTCACATTAACATGAACAGCCTATAAATACATATCTGGACGGGCAAACGTTCAGTCATATTGCGTGGGAAATACGTCGGAAGTGCCTACGCATCAGTAGGCACGAGAGTGAGGCTACTTCCATATCTCGAATGTACCAGCACCTGCCATGCTCATATTTACATGCAAATATCAAGTCTTCCTCTTTAGGAGATAAACTTGTTCTACGTCCTTCAAGAGTGTGTCATTCCGTTATGTATATTTCTTTTCAGCGTGCGACCAAGGCTAGGTTTAAGTATCGTATACTCATCTTAATGTTACCAAGCTAGGTATGCCAATCCCATGACCTGTTCCAAGAAGAATGTGAAACCTGGTATAAATCATTACAACAGTCGGCGTACCACGCCAATAGTTTGTATATAATTAAAGATTCAAAGACCAAAGACGTTGAGATGTGGGTGATTGATAACAAATTTGCAATACCTGCCGGCTTTGATAAAAACGTGAGCACCTCTTGGAGGTAGGTAAGTAGGTAAATGGGCTTAACGTCTCGTCGACAACGAGGTCATGGTCATTAGAGACGGTGAATGTTGCCCAGGGAAGAGGGACTGGGGGAAGGAGTCGGCTACGGACTTTATTAGGGACCCATCTCAACATTCACCTGGAGTGATTTCGGGAAACCACGGACGGCCGAAATCAGGATGGCCTGACTGGGAATCGAACCCGGGTCCTCCCGAATGCGAGTTACCACTGGGCCACCTCGCTCGGTAGCACCGCTAGGATTTTCCTTGCTTGCGCCGCACTCTGACTGCAAGTATTATTGTTCCGCTTGTGTGCAGCGCTCCTTCACAGCCAAACGCGCATGCTGCTTCACGTTGCATGGCGCCAAAATGCTTCAATTTATTCGGCGTGAATAGGAAATCTCTGTACCGTCGCCAGAAGCTGCCCTCCAGTCTGTGGCGGTATCGTCACGAGACTTTGAGCCGCCTCACGTATTCTGACGGGAAAAAAATATAACAATATCGATAAATTTACACTTGAGATGCGCGAACCATGTGTCATATCTTACCACATACAGGCTGTTCACGCTAAAATGAGCACTCTTGAGGCCCTAGTTACTTTTTACTTTCAGCCATTTTTTTTATCCTTTAACCACATTTTAAAAATAAATATTGCCATGTAAGTAATAAACACAGTGTGTGTATATTACACCGCACTCGGAAGATTATGTATAAGGCTAAAATAAAATAAATATATTTACACTTATTCCAAATGAGAGGGCTTTCAAAAGTGCTCACTTTTCCGTGAATAGCCTATACTACAAAGTACATAAGTTCGTAGACGGTCGCCTCGAGTGTAGGAAGCCAAGCAGCCACTGTGTCCACAAACTTACTGTACTACATATACAAAACGCCATAGACCATTCATGGATACTTTCAAAAGTGCTCACTTTACCGTGAATAGCCTATACTACAAAGTACATAAGTTCGTAGACGGTCGCCTCGAGTGTAGGAAGCCAAGCAGCCACTGTGTCCACAAACTTACTGTACTACATATACAAAACGCCATAGACCATTCATGGATACTTTCAAAAGTGCTTACTTTATCGTGAACAGTCTTTATCAATACACCGATTCTCTCTCTATTTTTTATATTCTTTTCAATTATAGGAGTTAAAAACGCTTGTGATACATGACCAATTTCTGTAAATAACGATACACTTGGCGTGATTTTTTTTTAAAGGTTTGATTTTAAAAATGTTGAAGAAACTGCGAATATAATACAGCAACCGAGTTCTCCTTTTCCATATCTATCGTGACTGTCTGGCTCTCAAGAGAGACGCACATAAAGTGTGGCGTTCGAGTGTGTTATCTGTACTGTGTGTTCTGCAAGGAGCGGGTTCTGCCCAGACCAGTATACCCCCCCCCCCCTTCCTCAGCGACACCTGTTCAGACGGCAAGACGCCGGCGTACAAGAAGGTAACGCCGATCACTGCCTCCTTTCCTGGTATTTCAGTACCAGAACGGCGATTGAAATATCCTCGTATTGTACTGTTGGGATACGCAACGTGTCGACAATGTGATTGATTCATCGTTATAGTGCATGTTTGGTGCGGTGTTTGGAGGTGCACACACAATTAATCCGCAATGCTTAAACCCTTAGCGTTTTAACCATAACTATTCTCTTCATTCGGGGTGGAAAGAGCGAATCCTTGTGTTGTTAATACGGGCAATGGTCTGCGCGATTATGCGTACACAAGCCAGTCCTACGTCACTGCTTGCTACGCATAGCTACGACTGTTCACAAGACATACTTAGAGTCCTGTAAATTTCGCATTATACATTAAACATGAAACACATGTACCTTTGCAATAAGTCTTGCCATTGGACGATACTTTATTTGACACGCCGTGGATAACTCTTCTCCAGTAAAAGAACATTCCAAAACTGTGTAGTCCAATCACATGCAGTTCGATCAGAAAGGACGTAACTTGATATCTATGCGGCAGCCAATGGAGAAACTACGTCGGCTCGAGTATATACAAACACATGTACCTTTGCAATAAGTCTTGCCATTGGACGATACTTTATTTGACACGCCGTGGATAACTCTGCTCCAGTAAAAGAACATTACAAAACTGTGTAGTCCATCACATGCAGTTCGATCAGAAAGGACGTAACTTGATATCTATGCGGCAGCCAATGGAGAAAACTACGTCGGCTCGAGTATATACAAACACATGTACCTTTGCAATAAGTCTTGCCATTGGACGATACTTTATTTGACACGCCGTGGATAACTCTGCTCCAGTAAATGAACATTACAAACTGTGTAGTCCAATCACATGCAGTTCGATCAGAAAGGACGTAACTTGATATCTATGCGGCAGCCAATGGAGAAACTACGTCGGCTCGAGTATATACAAACACATGTACCTTTGCAATAAGTCTTGCCATTGGACGATACTTTATTTGACACGCCGTGGATAACTCTGCTCCAGTAAATGAACATTACAAAACTGTGTAGTCCAATCACATGCAGTTCGATCAGAAAGGACGTAACTTGATATCTATGCGGCAGCCAATGGAGGAAACTACGTCGGCTCGAGTATATACAAACACATGTACCTTTGCAATAAGTCTTGCCATTGGACGATACTTTATTTGACACGCCGTGGATAACTCTGCTCCAGTAAATGAACATTCAACTGTGTAGTCCAATCACATGCAGTTCGATCAGAAAGGACGTAACTTGATATCTATGCGGCAGCCAATGGAGAAAACTACGTCGGCTCGAGTATATACAAACACATGTACCTTTGCAATAAGTCTTGCCATTGGACGATACTTTATTTGACACGCCGTGGATAACTCTGCTCCAGTAAAGAACATTCCAAACTGTGTAGTCCAATCACATGCAGTTCGATCAGAAAGGACGTAACTTGATATATATGCGGCAGCCAATGGAGAAACTACGTCGGCTCGAGTATATACAAACACATGTACCTTTGCATAAGTCTTGCCATTGGACGATACTTTATTTGACACGCCGTGGATAACTCTGCTCCAGTAAATGAACATTCCAAAACTGTGTAGTCCAATCACATGCAGTTCGATCAGAAAGGACGTAACTTGATATCTATGCGGCAGCCAATGGAGAAACTACGTCGGCTCGAGTATATACAAACACATGTACCTTTGCAATAAGTCTTGCCATTGGACGATACTTTATTTGACACGCCGTGGATAACTCTGCTCCAGTAAATGAACATTACAACTGTGTAGTCCAATCACATGCAGTTCGATCAGAAAGGACGTAACTTGATATCTATGCGGCAGCCAATGGAGAAACTACGTCGGCTCGAGTATATACAAACACATGTACCTTTGCAATAAGTCTTGCCATTGGACGATACTTTATTTGACACGCCGTGGATAACTCTGCTCCAGTAAATGAACATTACAACTGTGTAGTCCAATCACATGCAGTTCGATCAGAAAGGACGTAACTTGATATCTATGCGGCAGCCAATGGAGAAACTACGTCGGCTCGAGTATATACAAACACATGTACCTTTGCAATAAGTCTTGCCATTGGACGATACTTTATTTGACACGCCGTGGATAACTCTGCTCCAGTAAATGAACATTACAAAACTGTGTAGTCCAATCACATGCAGTTCGATCAGAAAGGACGTAACTTGATATCTATGCGGCAGCCAATGGAGAAACTACGTCGGCTCGAGTATATACAAACACATGTACCTTTGCATAAGTCTTGCCATTGGACGATACTTTATTGACACGCCGTGGATAACTCTGCTCCAGTAAATGAACATTAAAACTGTGTAGTCCAATCACATGCAGTTCGATCAGAAAGGACGTAACTTGATATCTATGCGGCAGCCAATGGAGAAACTACGTCGGCTCGAGTATATACAAACACATGTACCTTTGCAATAAGTCTTGCCATTGGACGATACTTTATTTGACACGCCGTGGATAACTCTGCTCCAGTAAATGAACATTCCAAAACTGTGTAGTCCAATCACATGCAGTTCGATCAGAAAGGACGTAACTTGATATCTATGCGGCAGCCAATGGAGAAAACTACGTCGGCTCGAGTATATACAAACACATGTACCTTTGCAATAAGTCTTGCCATTGGACGATACTTATTTGACACGCCGTGGATAACTCTGCTCCAGTAAATGAACATTACAACTGTGTAGTCCAATCACATGCAGTTCGATCAGAAAGGACGTAACTTGATATCTATGCGGCAGCCAATGGAGAAACTACGTCGGCTCGAGTATATACAAACACATGTACCTTTGCAATAAGTCTTGCCATTGGACGATACTTTATTTGACACGCCGTGGATAACTCTGCTCCAGTAAATGAACATTCCAAAACTGTGTAGTCCAATCACATGCAGTTCGATCAGAAAGGACGTAACTTGATATCTATGCGGCAGCCAATGGAGAAACTACGTCGGCTCGAGTATATACAAACACATGTACCTTTGCAATAAGTCTTGCCATTGGACGATACTTTATTTGACACGCCGTGGATAACTCTGCTCCAGTAAATGAACATTAAAAACTGTGTAGTCCAATCACATGCAGTTCGATCAGAAAGGACGTAACTTGATATCTATGCGGCAGCCAATGGAGAAACTACGTCGGCTCGAGTATATACAAACACATGTACCTTTGCAATAAGTCTTGCCATTGGACGATACTTTATATGACACGCCGTGGATAACACTGCTCCAGTAAATGAACATTCCAAAACTGTGTAGTCCAATCACATGCAGTTCGATCAGAAAGGACGTAACTTGATATCTATGCGGCAGCCAATGGAGAAAATACGTCGGCTCGAGTATATACAAACACATGTACCTTTGCAATAAGTCTTGCCATTGGACGATACTTTTATTTAAACACGCCTCGTGGATACTCATCCAGTAAATGAAACATAAACTGTATAGTCCAATCACATGCAGTTCGATAGAAAGACGCAACTTGATATCTATGCGGCGCCAATGGAAACTACGTCGGCTCGAGTATATACAAACCATGTAACCTTTGCATTAAGTCTTGCCATTGGACGATACTTTATTTGACACGCCGTGGATAACTCTGCTCCAGTAAATGAACATTCAAACTGTGTAGTCCAATCACATGCAGTTCGATCAGAAAGGACGTAACTTGATATCTAATGCGGCAGCCAATGGAGAAACACGTCGGCTCGAGTAATATACAACACATGTACCTTTGCAATAAGTCTTGCCATTGGACGATACTTTATTTGACAGCGCCGTGGATAACTCTGCTCCAGTAAATGAACATTCCAAAACTGTGTAGTCCAATCACATGCAGTTCGATCAGAAAGGACGTAACTTGATATCTATGCGGCAGCCAATGGAGAAACTACGTCGCTCGAGTATATACAAACACATGTACCTTTGCAATAATCTTGCCATATGGACATACTTTATTTGACACGCCGTGGATAACTCTGCTCCAGTAAATGAACATTCCAAAACTGTGTAGTCCAATCACATGCAGTTCGATCAGAAAGGACGTAACTTGATATCTATGCGGCAGCCAATGGAGAAACTACGTCGGCTCGAGTATATACAAACACTGTACCTTTGCAATAAGTCTTGCCATTGGACGATACTTTATTTGACACGCCGTGGATAACTCTGCTCCAGTAAATGAACATTACAACTGTGTAGTCCAATCACATGCAGTTCGATCAGAAAGGACGTAACTTGATATCTATGCGGCAGCCAATGGAGAAACTACGTCGGCTCGAGTATATACAAACACATGTACCTTTGCAATAAGTCTTGCCATTGGACGATACTTTATTTGACACGCCGCCGTGGATAACTCTGCTCCAGTAAATGAACATTCCAAAACTGTGTAGTCCAATCACATGCAGTTCGATCAGAAGGACGTAACTTGATATCTATGCGGCAGCCAATGGAGAAACTACGTCGGTCGAGTATATACAAACACATGTACCTTTGCAATAAGTCTTGCCATTGGACGATACTTTATTGAACACGCCGTGGATAACTCTGCTCCAGTAAATGAACATTCCAAAACTGTGTAGTCCAATCACATGCAGTTCGATAGAAAAGACGTAACTTGATATCTATGCGGCAGCCAATGGAGAAACTACGTCGGCTCGAGATATACAAACACATGTACTTTGCAATAAGTCTTGCCATTGGACGATACTTATATTGACACGCCGTGGATAACTCTGTCCAGTAAATGAACATTCACAAAACTGTGTAGTCCAATCACATGCAGTTCGATCAGAAAGGACGTAACTGATATCTATGCGGCAGCCAATGGAGAAACTACGTCGGCTCGAGTATATACAAACACATGTACCTTTGCAATAGTCTTGCATTGACGATACTTTATTTGACACGCCGTGGATAACTCTGCTCCAGTAAATGAACATTCCAAACTGTGTAGTCCAATCACATGCATTCGATCAGAAATCCGTAACTTGATATCTATGCGGCAGCCAATGGAGAAACACGTCGGCTCGAGTATATACAAACACATGTACCTTTGCAATATGTCTTGCCATTGGACGATACTTTATTTGACACGCCGTGGATAACTCTGCTCCAGTAAATGAACATTACAACTGTGTAGTCCAATCACATGCAGTTCGATCAGAAAGGACTAACTTGATATCATGCGGCAGCCAATGGAGAAACTACGTCGGCTCGATATATACAACACATGTACCTTTGCAATAAGTCTTGCCATTGGACGATACTTATTGACACGCCGTGGATAACTCTGCTCCAGTAAATGAACATTCCAAAACTGTGTAGTCCAATCACATGCAGTTCGATCAGAAAGGACGTAACTTGTATTATGCGCAGCCAATGGAAACTACGTCGGCTCGAGTATATCAAACACATGTACCTTTGCAATAAGTCTTGCCATGGACGATACTTATTTGACAGCCGTGGAAACTCTGCTCAGTAATGACATTCCAAAACTGTGTTGTCAATCACATGCAGTTCGATCAGAAGGACGTAACTTGATATCATGCGGCAGCCAATGGAGAAACTACGCCGGCCGAGTATATACAAACACATGTACTTTGCAATATGTCTTGCCATTGGACATACTTTATTTGACACGCTGGATAACTCTGCTCCAGTAAATAACATTACAACTGTGTAGTCCAATCACATGCAGTTCGATCAGAAAGGACGTAACTTGATATCTATGCGGCAGCCAATGGAGAAACTACGTCGGCTCGAGTATATACAAACACATGTACCTTTGCAATAAGTCTTGCCATTGGACGATACTTTATTTGACACGCCGTGGATAACTCTGCTCCAGTAAATGAACATTCCAAAACTGTGTAGTCCAATCACATGCAGTTCGATCAGAAAGGACGTAACTTGATATCTATGCGGCAGCCAATGGAGAAACTACGTCGGCTCGAGTATATACAAACACATGTACCTTTGCAATATGTCTTGCCATTGGACGATACTTTATTTGACACGCCGTGGATAACTCTGCTCCAGTAAATGAACATTACAACTGTGTAGTCCAATCACATGCAGTTCGATCAGAAAGGACGTAACTTGATATCTATGCGGCAGCCAATGGAGAAACTACGTCGGCTCGAGTATATACAAACACATGTACCTTTGCAATAAGTCTTGCCATTGGACGATACTTTATTTGACACGCCGTGGATAACTCTGCTCCAGTAAATGAACATTCCAAAACTGTGTAGTCCAATCACATTCAGTTCGATCAGAAAGGACGTAACTTGATATCTATGCGGCAGCCAATGGAGAAACGACGTCGGCTCGAGTATATACAACACTGTGAAGTATAGTCTGATGGCAATTAATAACGCGAATTTTGCATGTCTCTAGACTGCAATGCGTATCGCCTGCTTTGTATGCAACCCACAAATACGTTTATGTGCTAGGGTTGCCTATAGGCAAAGAGCTATTTCCCGTTTTTTTTTTTTAGACCCAACTCGCACGGACAACGCCTGGATATCCTCCAGACATGGGTTCACAGATGAAATATTCTCGTGTCCCTCCTTTATATTACTCATCTGAGTGTCGCCAGTTAGTATAGAATGCACAAAGAATGATTAAGTAAGACACTTAAATATTGCGATATAGGGTAACACTGGTTCTATGAAAGAGTTTTTTTTTTTTTTAAGGGCACTGAAGAAATATAATATAATTAAACTTTTTTCATACGTATTTGCCTCAGTTTTATCATATAAGTGAAGCAGAGATGTAATATGATACGTTTAACGACAGGTTTCTAAAAATTTTCTTTCCCGACAAAGCAACGAATATATGAACATGTGCCACGGAACCGTAACATGCTTGATGTTCTCCGACTTTGGTAACAATATGCGTGTTTCAATTAATCGATCTATCGCATGTAAGCATTTGTAAGGCTTGCCAGTAGGAGCCGACAATGTGCTTTATCACAACGGGCATAATTTATCAAAGTAAACAGGGCAGCTGTGTTAGGTTGACGGTTAACTGAAACACTGCAGAAATGACTCACTAGCCTTCCAGACTCCTCTGTAACCTTATGCCAAAGTTAAGTGTCAAATTTGCTTCAGACCTTATGACGCGTGTCTACGCGTCGATCAAGCGCGAATGAGCGTAACATATACCTACCTCTCTGTGTCGTGTGTTACGGCCATTTTGTTGTACTGTACATAATGTAATATATTAACAAGAGTAAACCAGGCACGGCCTTCACAAATATATACATTAGAATTGTAATTGTAGTATATGAAGTATCGATGGACAGATTATTTCTCAAAAAGTTAATTCTTGTCTACATGTAGGAAACACATTTTCACGTCTCTATGAATGCATAATTGATTTATGTATTATTTATCACACTTGTCACGTAACGTTTCCATTTATGAAAACTTTAATGACGTTAATATTTTTATTTCATTTATTATTTCTCTGAATGTTAGGGTTTTTAACTTTAGATGTATCGATGACAATATTTAATGTTTATATGGGTTAGTTATTTGGATTTTAATTTTCGTATTTATATTAATTAATGTTTATTTTATTTTATTTTTGGTCTCACTATTGTTAATGCTTGGGGTTTATTTATGTTCGTACCTCCGTTTCGAGATCGTATACTATATGTTTTTTTATAGTTTGGCCTTTGAGGTGAATCGTTTCGGGTAGTTTAAGTTGTAAGCCTTCAGATTAGCTGGAAGGTTCAAACCCTGCGCTAGGATTGGTTGGAGAGCTAGTATAGGGTTAGCCTGCATCAGTCAGTTAGGGAGCTTGCTCTCTCCGCCATCATCACTTGAAGAGGTAGCACATACAGCAGGACGCTCGCCCGTGATTGGACGAAGCATTCGGTTTTAAACTTGTTTTTTTTTAGGGTGTCCGACCCCTCCCCCCCTTCTACTGAAAGATATTACTTGTATCCGCGATTAAGATGTGTGAATTAAAGCCCCTTTCTCGTAATAGAATTATGAGTTAGATATCATTGGCCTCGATAGTTGTCGGTGGATGGTTGGTCCACGTAAAGAGAACGCCCTACAGTTGTCTTCCATTTATAGCGGTAAAATGCTGCATACTTTCCCGTTACCTGGTCAATAAATTGAATTCCTGCCAGAGCATCGTCATAGAACAGATGAGAATTATTGGTATTTTTCATTTTGACGTGAATACGTCTTAAAAATTTGCAATTGTAGTGGGAGGCAATCCAGAAAATTCGATGATAACAACATCGGAGGGTACAGCTTGGAATCGCAGCTCCGAACCTATCGTCTACATTAAAAATTAAATTACACCACTCGATTGCCAGAGGATCAAACATTGTGTTACGTTGAGTGAGGACTGCGAAGCATCACGCGTGGTGGGTTTTTTGTTGGGTGGAGGGGGGGGGGGAGACGTGCCACAATTTTGAGTTCGTTTCGCCGCGTCTCATAACTTCCGCGTAGTATAACTTTTGACTAGGAGAAGCTACGACGCTCGTTTGGGTTTCAATCGACACCTCTCGTCAAGATCAATCGATCGCGTGTACAAAAATTTGTGTAGCGTAATTATGGTGAAATTGTATGCGTTTAATGTAAAAGATTAATAAAACTTAACACAATGTCGACCTATACTCGTCAAAAAGCCAAGTAGAAATACAGAAATCGTATACGGTTGGAAAGAGCATTTCAAAATCAATCCAACGATACCCATACAAACCCATATGGCCGAGTGAAGCGGAGCAGGAAACGTAAAATAAAAATTTAAGCTCCCTAGCGTGTCAATGTAGACGTATTCACGCAAAACAAACGGCCGTGTCCCCAACACAGCCAAATCCAATCTTTTCATTATGGTGCAGCCCCTAACGTCAATTTGTTCTAGAAGGCTGGAACGACGCCAATTTGGGAAAAGCTTCATGAACACAATTTCCAATAGCTTTTCTACGAAAACCCGAAGGAGGAGTTGATTGTCCCATTGAGCATAACGAAGTATGATAATGAAACATCTTGAGGATTTAGTCCAGAAACAGTATTATTTTGTGAATTTTAATCTTAAGTTGAGCTACGAGCTAGAAATATTTTACACATATTTAACACTTTGCAGATGAGTACGGTGCATATTTTTGAAACGACCTCTATCCAACGGCAGTAGTTGAGTTTCTTTTCTTAATTCTCTAGTCCATATTGTCATCAAGGGTTTTCAATATTTACTTATTTCAGCATTTAGCAAATGAAATACTGGTAAAAGAGGATTGCAATAAAATTTATCAATGCTGAAATCAAAGGTAGTGAGTTATGTTATGTTTTTGTACACGTAGATGCTTCACACTATTGCTCCCTTTTCAATTGCACTAATATTTATTTTTCTTTGAAGTGACATTAATAGAGAGTTTATTTCAGCTCCGACAAAGTGCAAGTGCACCAGCAGATACTACATAAGGTTGGTATTGTTCCTGAGTATCTGCAGCATCCAGCCTGTGGAGAACCGGGCTATAGTAACCTCACAGGCTAACTATATGTTCGTTATCAAGTGTTCATTTGTTCAAGAAATGAATTACAGTTTTAAATATCTCTGAAACAATTGAATGAAACGTAATGAAGATAAGAGTGACAGTCCTGTATGTTCCTAGACTTAGTATTGGGACGTATGCCAATTTATTTATTCTTGGTTGGTGTCAATATTTACACTTACACTAAATATTCGCAATAGTCTTACTGAAGTTTACACGTACATGTTAACTGTGCTTAAGGGGAACCAGGTAAGTACACGTACATGCAATTACGTCCTACTTTGCCTTCGTTAACTATCCACATGTTTTTGTATTTACTCACATATACATACGACCAGTGTATATGCTTCATAATATTGTTTATTCCAACGTGGTGGTTTGTTACACTATTTCCACATACGATACTTTACATACGTTATGTTTTATGTGTTACAGTGTATCAAGTATCCATGGACAGATTATTTCTAAAATATTTAATTCCTGTCTACTGTTACCAAACTAAGTAGGGTATAAAATATTTAAGTAGAAATAGTACATTAACCGGATGACAAAGTCCAGTATTTCCATTATTTACTATAATGACAAAGACAGAGTTCGCTGTATATGTGGATCTTCGTATAATTATACACTATTTAAAACTCTCTGAGTTGCTATTAAAATTATTTCCCTCGCTATTATCTCCACTTTCAAGCGCGTACATCGTTTAAAAGAAGCACATCCTGTTAAAGTTATACCTTCATGCTACACCTACTCCTCTTGCAATCAAAGCTTAACAAAGTATAGAAAAAATTACACCAAATGCACAACGCGTCGCATCGTTGCACACTCACTTTAATTATATTTTTGTATGAGAAATATTTCTCACTAGGTAATATTAAAACGCCTATTTTCTCTCTGTTTCCATTCATTTCGATTACAAAAGTAATATTATAATTTATACTTGGAATATAGGTGAAAGTCCAAATTAACCAAATATTGCATTATTTTTGTTAACACAAGGATAAATCGGTGCTGTAATATATTTTGGACATTGTACGAATCAAGATTATCTTGGTTGAAATTTTGTTGAATCAAGCAAAGTTTGCAAAATCAATTTAATTTTTTTGTGTAGGGGAAATTAAATATTTTTTTGTTGAAACCATATTATTTTGTTTTTATTTCGTTGCCCCAAACTAATATTTGGTTGGCGCAAACATTGTTTGGATCTACGTACTTAAACAGAGAATTGGTCCTAACAACCTTAGCTACATGGACTAGTAAAGAAATAAGAACGTTTTTTAAAATAAATATATGTTTCAAATACTGACCAGGCTTGCAAATTAATATTTAAAGATTTGCAGTTTTACTTTTTAGTTTCCTGTAGAGACGTTACCAAGGCTATTTTTCAAATGAGTTGATATTTTTGTTAAGTTATCACTTATAATATGTTACGAAACCATATATCTTCCAACTGAAGGAGATAAAATGTTCTCTTTATTCGCTTGAAGGAATGAATCCAGCATTTTCCAGGAATGATTTCGGAAAAGCAAATCAGCACCGCCGCAGAAGAGATTCCCACAGCGCTGCTCATAAGAAGCGGAACAAATGGCAAGGGACATTTACGTACTTACGTCTTCGAGTCTTTGCAAGTTCAGTGTCACATAGTCTTACACTCCACAGTTCTCTCTACTGCCACAGAGTGAGTGAGTGAGTGGGTGGAGAGATATGGGCGGCTCTTAACGTATTTTGATACTAAAAAGCTAATAATTTCAAATGTGTATCAAACATTATTTAACGTGTACGCATTTTAGGTGATGCCATATTCCTTGGGGACAGAATCCACTTAATACTATATTTCAGTTGTGCAAATGAAATAAATTACAAAGTAAATTAATGTCATAGGCCACTGCATGGCACATATAATATCACTAAATAACAGGCTATCTATGTAGGAAAAATGTTAAAAATAAAGGGATTTATTCATATTTTCAACTTTTTTAACGTAAATAATTTATTATTGGGCGATGAATATATCAAGCGGTATCCCACGTCATTAATTTATTATTATTTTTTTAATTCGTGCAACTTTCTTAGTAATTGATTTCAGATTATTCAAAATATATGATGTGTAAAAAAAATTTTATAAGAGAAAAATGTCATCACATACAATGTGCACAAGTTGAACAATGTTTGACGAAAGGACGTGGGAATACGGGAGATCTCCGAGAAACTCAGCCGGCCAGCGGCATCGTCCGCCACGATTTCACATGCGCACATCTGGGGATAGAACCCGGTTCGCCTAAGTGGGAGGTGGGTAGTCTAACCGCTACACCACCGCGGCTCCCTACTTCCACGGATAAAATTAATAGACGGAGAGAATGGCGTGGCAGTAACTTAGATGTGAACTTACCCATTCTCTAATAGGCTGTTTGCGAGGACGTTGGAATCGGCCCTTGTGTCTGATTGGTCACTGCGCGGTGCGAAAGGTTCCCTATTGGCTAAGCTGCCAGGTGGTAGGTTACCAGGCTCTGATTGGCAAACGGTGTTATAACATGTTGCTAGCAGGTGACGCCATTTTGCTGTCGTGTGCAGTTGGAGGTTGCAGAGCAAGATTCTGTTTAACATCTGTATTGCCAAGTGGTCTGTGCCGTGGTCAGACTGCAGGCGGAACTGAAATGTACTGTCACGTAGTGATCAGGCCTTAGCTGAATGACTTGCCTGATCACACCTTCAAACATTGAAGCAAGGCACGGGCGTGATTGCAATAAAACCTTAGGAAAGACAGTTGCAGAAACCCGATACACTGGCCCGTAATTGGGGCCGAAAATTTTAAACAACGCGTCCGATACAGACCAACGTAACACTGGGAGAGGTGTCTTTTGTCATCGGGGCAGCGGACCAAGAATACATGGGGATGGACGTATCCGACCATCGCTAACCGCCTCCTAGAAACAGCCTCCAGCAACATGAACAAGGTGGGGTCTATCCAATTGCAAAACAATAATAATAATAATGGCATTCGATAATAAGACTTAACGGAAGTGATTTGCATTTTGGTATTCCATTTAAGCTCCCCATTCAATAGTCACGTAAACAGTTACTGTATAATCCTTACGTCCAATAAACCCCACCATTCACTGTTGCGCTCTACCTGAACATGTGACTCATTATTCAGCTACGTTCTTTGCCACTTTTTTTACGTATGAAGTGACTAAAAAGTCAGCTTAGAAGGGTGCGCATCTCTGAAGTAGCTACAAACAATTTAGTCGATTTAACGTGTGAATTCTCTCGTTCCCGGACCATTACTAGTCTGAAAACAGGAGTAATATGACATATAAAACAAATGAAACATAAAATAAAACCAGTTAGAATGTTAGAAACAGATAGTATAAATACTTTAAAGAAAATGCAGTGATCCTTGCAGTGAGATGCAAAACTGTAGTGTAAAAATTTCAATAGAAATATATTTTTTTATAGTTATGGCAAAAATTATTTACGTAGGTATATTTGACAAATATTTTTCATTGATAGTCTGCTTCTGTATTGCTAACGCCTTGTCACTGCCAGTTTGTTACGTTCAGGTGAGTCAAAATACCTACCAAGCACGCGTCTCAAACGCCTGTGCATACCAAATAATTTAAATTTTATTTTTCAACTCTCTTAAAATGTCCACCAAGTAAGTTTATAATTTTTTTAGCGTACAGGATTATTGAAACTTCAGCTGACACGAGGTCAAATGCAAGTAGATAGGATGGGGGTAGTTGCGCAGAGGTAACAAGGTACAGGATTCAGGAATACTTGCCCGCGATGACATCACAGGCGGCCAGCGGCCTGGGGCGGCCATGTTGTAATGGAACCCGATCACTATATTATTCTTTGTGACCTTAACCTTGACTCTGTGCTCGTGACCTTTAATGACTTTCGACCCAAAAATATTGTAAATAATTGTAAGATTTCTAAAATAAATTCTAAAATGATGAAGCATATATTGGTAACCCTGGCCCACCACACCAAACCTCGCCTCATCGCCTTCCCACCCCTCTCTCCCAATAATAAAAAATATATATAGAAAAATCGCAAAAATAAAACAAAATTTTTTTTTTAAATAATCGAAGAACATACAAAATTAATTCCATACTTCTCCTACCACCCACACAATACCACCTCCTCACCCCTACCTCTCCCAATCATAACAAATTCCAGAAAAATTGCAAAAAAAAATCGAAAAATTTATTTTAAAAATCGAAGAACGCATACCCTCACACTCAGCCGACCAAGTATTTGTTCGCAAAGAGAACCAGACTTTAACGCGAACTTATAAATGAATACTTTTTTGAGCCCATTGCTCAATGCCTTGATGTACTCGGGGAGAGCGATGGATCACCCGTAGTCGTGAAGACCAAAGTCGATGATACTGCTGAGTCTATGAAGAAGCGGAAACTTGATGACGTACAAATAGATTGGGATGATGGATCGGATGTGGATTTGGCGTACAAGAAAAAGTATGGAAACAATCTTGAAATCCAATGCTCTGGCTCGACGGTACTTACGATCGTACACGTCTCATAATAATGGTACGTTATATGGTGTATACACAAATTATGATAAATGATTCTTCAGAGCTGATGAAATAGCATTTCTACCAGGTGGGATAATCCAAGTAAGCGATTACAAGACACATGGAACACCCAGGCTTTACGAACTTCTATTTGGCAAGGAACCCGGGCAGTTTACAGAACCCGACCTGTCAGAATACAAGACATTGCTTTACTCATGTACGCATGTTACCAAGATAACAATCCCGAAACAATGCTTATAAGGACGAAGATCACGAAAAAATCGACATTCGTGCAGACTCTTCAGTGGCCTAGCACTGGAAAGTGAGGAAGTTTTGAAGAAGATAAACTGTGACAGGAACACCGACTACATTTTTGGGACGATCCAAACAATCTTGTGGATAGACTTTAAAACTACTGATCACTTTGCAAAAGGTTGGAAACTGCATACGGCCACCAGGCGCCGAGGGGTTCAACATTACTCTGAAGTGTAAGATGGGGAAGCATTTCGCTGCGAATGACAGCTACAAATAGCTGAAGCTACCACCGAAGATGTCAAGGAGAACTTCCTGTTTTTGATCGTGTAGGTGACCTGGTGCGCATCTCCAAACAGAAATGCATCTTCGAGAAAGGGTTCACAGTGAATTGGAGCCTCGAACTCTTCTGTATGCGACGTAAATGCAATTATGCTCCGGGGACATACTATCCCTAAGATCTGAACAATGCACCCAAACGTAAAGGTTTCTATGCCGAGGAGATCCAGTTGACGACGTTCCCAAATGTGTATTTGGTCGAGAAGTTGTTGAACAGATGTAATGGATAGGTGTACGTAAAGTGGTGATGTGATGTTTTCCCCCACGATTCAAATCCTGCGTCGCTGAAAGGACATCGAGAGGGGAACTCGCAGTGGAACAGGACCATGTATATATAAAGACATGTACGTACATTAGTGAATAAAACATGTTTTTTTTTAATATGTTGTGTTTTATTGTTTTTTAAAAAGATTCACATTAATATTTAAAATACAACTAGTTAAATACTAAATACTTCATGTTTGCAGTCGCCAGAAAATGTTTGGAAATGGACGACATGGGAGCTTTCTGGTGGTAGATACTAAAAAAAAAAAAATAACCAGCAAACTATAGTACCCAATACTGTACAAATATGTCCTGAGGTCGTAATTTAGTGGCCAATGGGCAGATATGATTAATTGGTATGAGTGGTGGGATTATTTTTGCTATGTAAAGTCAAAGATTAATTTTTGTGAAGGGGTGGGTGAGGAGTTGGTTGTGTAAGGGTAAGCAAGGGAAAGGGGGCCTAGTATTATATGTCATTCAATTTTTTAAAGAATTTTTTTTTAACGATTTTTCTCCATTTTTAATGGTATGGAGGGTATTGGGGTGGGGAGGGGTTGAGATGAGCGTCATAGGATGAATGTGGGGGTAACATTATGTGTTCTTCGATTTTTAGAATCAATCTTACCATTTTTGCGATTTTTCTCAATTTTCTTGTGATATGGCGTGGAGGGCTAGGGAGGGGGCGAGGTAAGGGTAGTGGGATGAGCGTGAGGTCTATGTTGTGTGTTCCTCGATTATTTAGAAATGCTTTCGATTTTTTGCGATATTTCTCGATTTTTGTATGATTGAGAGGGGTGAACGTGTGTGGCGTGAGATCTGTTGCGATTTTTCTTAATTTTTTATGAAAGGGTTTGGAAGGAGTGTGAGGGGATGAGTTGAGTGTGGGGTTAATGTTGCATGTTACTTGATTATTTAGACATTATTTCTCAATCTTTTGCGATATTTCTCGATTTTTTATTATTGAGAGGGGGGGGGGGAGTTGAGGTGAATTTGGGCGAGTTGAGCGAGTTGAGCGTGGGGTAGGGTAGGGCAACGTTATATGTTCCTTTGTTTTTAGAATTTTTTCGATTTTGCGTTTTTTTTTATTTACGGTGACCTTGACCCTGTTCTAATTTAAGGTCACTAAAACAGGGTCAAGATCACTAACATCAAATGTTGTAATCGAGTGCCAACACAACATGGCCTGCCGCCTGTAATGTCATCGCAGGCGAGTAATCATGAATCCTGTACCTTGATACTTCTGCCCAACTTCCCCAATCCTATCTAGTGCTGCGGTTCAAGGGTGTCTAACGAATCTGAAATTGTTAGCTTTTGTTAGTGAGCTCTGTATACACTTCCAATATGAGCAAACTTTGTTTTGAAAGTAATATAGTTCAGATATTTATTTTTAAAATTCGAAGCGATTTGCATCAACTGGTCTGGAAACCTTTTCCTATTCGTTAAACGCAAGTAAATGTCTTGAATTATTCCCGAATATTAAATATGATCACTTCCTTCATTCTTGGTAAGGGTGTTTATAACAATCATGAGCAAATTAGGTGCTTAAACGAAAAGTTATCGACCGTTAAATGACACAGCCAATCCCTGAATTCACTGTTTTGTACTTACACGAGTATTATTTTCTTGATGGTTGTATAACGTTACTTCTAATAACTCCTCGGAATATTAAACGTTATTATGGAGATTGCGTGAGCTCGTTTCAGAGACGCTTTGTCGTCGAAACTTCTATCAGGGAAAAAAATATATATATATTGTTTACAAGGAGATTTGAAGTTGTTGTGGGGAGTGGGGAGAGGAATCAACTCGGAAGCTGCCGAAATAACAAGCAGGAACGCACGAAGGGGTGAGAAATAGGAGGTAGGGGCTACAGAAGTTTGCAAAATATCCCTTAGCATCCAACCCCTTTACCGTAACGGTAATTGGCAAAAAGTTTTGAATGGAGTAGCGGGCCGGGTCTTGGAGAGAACTTGGGAGAAGAGCAGGCAATGCACGCGAGCCACAGCATTTGGTGCGAGGGGGGAGGGAGGGGAGGGCAACGAATAAGCATTCGAGATTTATCGCTGATTCCCTCACGAGCAAACAAAAAGAAAAAGGACCCGCAAAACAAAGACGCAAATTGCAGAACGATTTCAAAAGCAAATAACGTGACGCGGCAGGGTGCAAAAAAAAAAAAAAAAAAAAAAAAAAGCGAGCATATTAAACTGAGATCTCTCTTTATTATCTGTTTTATTCGCTTCAGAAACGTTTCCCTTTCTTCCTAAGTTTTTTCATTCAGCCCAAAATTTTCTTAATTTATTGCTCGCGCCGTTACTGCGGAAAAGTAAATATACGATACGTATTTGCGGTTTGCTTTTAGGGGGAAGTAATATACCAAGAAACTTTGTTTTGCAGGCGTGATTTTTGTTCATGATTAATGTTTAAAAAAATGTGACTGCCACGTGAACATATAACGTACTTTAAGAGCAACAAACACACTGAAAATAGAACGATTTAATTATTTTTTCTATAGGCCATTCACGGTTTCTTTACACTTTTCTGAAGCGTTGCTAAAGTTCTACTTCCAGGATATTTCTCCGTCTCCTGCAAAAGAGGCTTTCCGCAGTCAAGAAAATTACCACAGAGAGCCAACGCACCGCATTCGTGCGCACTCAGTGAAATCATATTTTGCATAAGAACTATTTCTTACTCGCCATTACCAACTAACCTATTTTCTCCCTGTTTTATGTTAATTAATGATAAATGAAAGATGATCATTTATAAATAAACTATAAGTAAAAGTCCAATGCAACCAAAAATGAGGTACTTGTATGATAACGTATATATAAAATACTGGCGTTACATTGCATATTTAAGGAACAACCAAACACCCCATACATGGGTTGGTTTTTTAGAGGTTTGATTCGAAAAGTGTGAAGGA
The DNA here is from genome assembly GCA_029891345.1 of Dryococelus australis. Taxonomy (NCBI): domain Eukaryota; kingdom Metazoa; phylum Arthropoda; class Insecta; order Phasmatodea; family Phasmatidae; genus Dryococelus; species Dryococelus australis. The sequence goes on along the minus strand of CM056994.1, from coordinate 19,182,426 downwards.
AACGCGAATAGCCTATACTGCTTATTGCAATTACAATCAAAGTGTGTTCACGATAAAGTGAACACTTTAAAAACCAACCACAGAAAAAATTCTCTACTCCTAGCTGCATATATTTTAACGGGCGCACTGAGTGACACGCGCCCAGTGAAGTTGGTAACAATGGAGGGGAAAGTAGTTCCATATCTTAACGTCGAATAAAAAGACCATTAGGTAACCATTTGTGATAACTTAGGTTATTTCTTTCGCTTTCTGTTTTTTTTTTAATGCATCGAAGTGTAAAGATGACCAGATTTGTAACATATTTACTCTCTTAATATTCCCACAGATTCACCTGACCTACGCACGAGTAAAATGGTGAAGTCCATGACAAAGTTAACTTTACATAAGGCAGAAGAGTACACTACGTGGTACAAGTAGATCTTAAGCAGGGCTTTCAATAATTCTCATTTTCCCGTGAACAGCCTATATAACTTTCAAACAAGCTCCTAAATTAAGGTTGCATCAATCTTTAATATGAGATAATAAATATTAAAAGGGAAACTAATTGTCATAAAAATATTTATTCTCATAATAATTAGGGATAGACAACGGGGCTTTGCTTGTGTGGAATATCAGTGAAGAATAGTAAAAGTATAATAAAACCATCCACAACAGTCCTCTGACGAATATGACATAACTTCAAAATGTATACACTAGACTAAATAATATTATTATACCATATTCGGTTATCACCTCTTTCATCTGTCGTGTACATGAGAAGTACATAAATAAAAGTTGTTTCGTAGTATAGAGAAAAGGGACGTGAGTGAAGAGATTTGGGCATCTTTTAAGATAAAGTTCTTGAGAGCCGATGAGGGTGAAATGAGGTGAGCATGGAACAGCTCCGGAATGAAAGTGCGGGGAAACGGGAGATCCCCGAGAAACCCCGCCGACAAGCGGCATCTCACGGCACGATTCCCACATGCAAACATCCGGGAGTGACCCCGCTGATAATCGAACCCGGTTCGCATAGGTGGGAGGCGAGTAGTCTAACCACTACACCACCGAAATATCTCGTAGTTTAGAGATCATCCAAAACGGAACAGTTAGACAATGGTGCGTTATTTTTACAAATGAAGTACGGGACAACACGAAGTTAGTTTAGTGATCCTAATAATACAACGTAAAACTCGTAATTCTCTCTTTGACAATGGGTTCAAATTTTGTAAGTTTATCAAGCGGGACAGAATTAAATATTACCGGAATATCGAAAGCAAAAATAATAAAATACCAGAACACGCCCGTCTCAAACGGGAATATTTGGTTGTGGAGTGTGTAGGAAACAGCTTTAGCTCTAGCGTGAGGCATATTGTAAAGCGGAATTGTAGACTACATGTAGATGAATGTCAAATTTGCGTAATATTTCGGGCGAAGAACAGACTTCAAGAACTTATTCGTTTCTATTGTTTTTGCCACTACCCTAGATGATCCTATGCTGACAAGGATTTATATAAAGATGGATGGCCCCAGGGGCATAATCGTTTATTTACCAACCGTGGAACGCTTTGACATTCGTGTTCTTTTGGGTAGGGGAGGGGATACTTATTTTTAAATCCAAGTGTGTAAAATAAAATACTATGGTATCTGTATTGCAGTACTAATATGTTACGTAAATATGTAGACGATTGAGATACAAATCCTAAATTATAAAATTTCCACTTCTAACTAAGCACTTGAACATAAAACGAACTAAGCTAACTTGTATAGTCTACTCATGGTTAGTTGAAACTTTTCTGAAGTCCTGCTAAAGTTCTACTTCCAGGATATTCCTCCGCCTCAAGCAAACAAAGCCAAACCGAGTTTAGAAGATTTCACCAGAGGGACAACGCGCCGCATCCATGCGCAATCAGAGTAATAATATTTTGCATAAAAACTATTTCTTACTACAGCCATTTACCAACCCATCTATTTTCACTCTACTTTTATCCATATTAATTATAAAATAAATATTATTATAATATATATATATATAAGTACAAGTTCAATGTAACCAAAAATAACATGCTTTTATGTTAACGCACATATAAAATGCTTACAATTATAGAATTGAAACATTCGCGAATTCAGTGACCTAGGCCTATAAGCTAGACTATACAGTCGTATATGCCCATATCAACTGCACATTGGTTGTCTGCTGTCACAGTCGAAGGCGACGATTGGTCCAGCCTTCTCCAGGAGGTGGGCCAATTGCTTAAGTTATATAAACACACGAGATTTGCATTCTAGCTTGTCCCAAATCGAATCCGCGAATTATTCAGGTCTCTATAGTACGTGACGTATCAAAGCCTCTTCCAGGCTGTCAAATTTTTCCGTCGAAATACTTCCAATAAGTTTGTTCGAATAAAGTTTTACAGTTATAACGTCTTCGAAACGTCGTAAACGCCAAGTTGGATGGCTTCAGTTTCCATCAAACATTTGAAAACTGGACCAGTTCTAAAATTTATTTCATGTTTGACTGTCCCAGCAAATCAGAATCGTGTACGACGAAAATGGACGCCAAGAAACTTAAAATAACGAACAGTTTCTGGAAATGAAATTAGTTATGAAGATAATTAATTTATGTAGAAGATCTGTCTGGACATGAATGCTATTTTAAGAGAAAATATTGTAATTATATTACGAATTCGGAGGCATTAAATTTAATTGTGAATGAAACATATCCTATAAACATAATTTAAATTTAGTAAAGAAACGAAACTATAATATCATATTACTTACATTTCTTCCTGTAATGGACCGCATGGAAAAACAAAATCAATATCTTACTACGATAATAATTTTTAAATAATAGTAAAAATTATATTCTCCCAATAAGAAAATTTGACAGTGTGACACATTTTCAAACACATTCAAGATTATTTGATAAAATATGTTGGCAGGAAAAATTTGATGGCCGTATTAGTTGAAGGCAAAAATTTGGCAGCGTGGCAGGAGCTCTAGGAAACAACGGAACGCAGCGTAATTGGGGTAGTTTTTCAAAAGTTTGATTCAAAAAGTGTAAACCTACGGCGGATAGATTATACCTTGCAGGCAGACACAGGCGCCGGAATAAAATTGTGTTCGTAAAAGGGGGGTTTGGGGGGGGGGGCACCAAAGGGGTGCGCTAAACCGTTGCCAACTGCAACAAGAAATATAGGTCAGGTTTAAATTGTATTGTAATCTACGCCATGGTGATAGGCTGTTATTCATAAGTTTTAATTTACAAATTTATCACGCTTCTTTATAATATATTGCATTATTCTGTATACATTTACAGTACTATCGCAACTTATATTGCACTAATTAACATCTCCCAGCACGTTTGTAGTGTTAACAGGAGGCTAAATACATAAAATAAAATAAAATAATGCGACATATCTAAACAAACTGTCCACGACAATAAAACAACATAGGTTCACCAAAAAAAAGCAATACAAATTATCTACTGGAAATACACGATGCTTGATTAATACAGGGAAGAAAAACTGTCACATAGCAGTGCCGGGGCGGCGTTCCGGATACACAATAATCCATTCACATTTACTTCAGACTTTTCTGAAGCCTTGCTAAAGTTCTACTTCCAGGATATTTCTCCGCCTCGTGCAAACTAAGCGCTTAAATAAGTACAGAACATTACACCAAAGGACAAAGTACCAAGCTCATGTGCACTCAGTTGTAACAATATTTTGCATGATAACTATTTATTACTATTCGCTACCAACACACATTTATTATCACTGAATTTATTAATATTTATTAGAAATGAAACAATATAATTAATAAATAAAATAGATTATAGGCGAAATTAAACGAATAATTAGATACTTGTATGTTAACAGGGGAATAAATTTCCTGTGATACATGGTGTATTTAAGAAATAAGTAAACGTATCATAGCTGGGGTGATTTTTCAAAGGTTTGACTCAAAAAGTTAAGTGTGAAGAAACCGCGAAGAGATTACACACGTCTGGATGGTCTAGTCTCATACAACCAAGTCAGAAGAGAAAATGATCTCTCTCTCTCTCTCTCTCTCTCTCTCTCTCTCTCTCTCTCTCTCTCTCTGAGTGTGTGTGTGACGGAAGCCAATGCACAAACGACACAGACTCGGATTTACACAGCGGCTATGAAGTGAAGTTTAGCGTGCGGCCGGGTAAAGACGCCGATCTCGGACATATCTAGGCACGGGAGTTAGGAGCTGCCAACTGTCCGGACTGCACGGTCGCGTCGCGTCCACACCGCAGCCGCCTCGCTTGCGTTGGCAGCAGCGCCACCGTGGACCGACCGACCCGCCCGCAGTGTGGCCAACATCAAACACGCTCGCATCGCTGTCGTGATAACTAGCGCTGCGTAGACTGCGCACTTGTGTATCTCCGGTATGTTGCAGCCTAGAGAATTTCATTGTTCTAGTAGACGAATAAATTTCATGTAGCCCTGTCAAATGGGTACCAACTTCGTACACAGACAGCAGTCAGTAACGTAACTCTGACCCGAGGCACGTACATAATCTGTTAAAACCTAACAAGCAATAGCTTTTTCCCGACGAAACTTTCGATCAATTCATAGAACAATGACAATGGTTTCAGTTTACAAGGTTAACGCTGTTTATAGGATATTCACTATAAAGTGAGCGCTTTTGAAAACCCTCTCATTTGGAATAATAGTAAATAAATATTGTGACATACTCGCTGCTTCGCATCCCGCGCGATTGAGTGGAAGTGAAAGGCAGCAGTTATGTGATAGCGGCGGCAAGTCAATGGAATGTTTTGAATTACAGGCGCGCGCAAAAACCAATAACCAAGTATCTACTACCGAAAAGCAAACCGACACGATAATGGTTTGGCAGTGCGCTCTACTGACCTTGGTGGTATTTAGTTTCTGTATTTACATGAAGAATGTTCTAGAGGTTTGCTGTCCTAGTTTGTCTAAGAGTGACTCGGGGTGCGTAGAACTTTCCAGGTCAAGGACAGCAGAGTATAAATTGTCCGAAGGGCCTCCAGGCCGGGAGTAATAGCTTTTGAAATGAATGAGTGGCTGAATTTCAGCGGTTGATGACGAGCGGTGGGAGAAGTAACCAACGGAAGGGAAATCTGCGACTGCGAGTATCAAGCAGTGAAGAGTGCGGCTGGCAGGCTGGAGTATTCGACTAGATGCGTGAGTGAAGGACATTGCAAATGATGGCAACATGCAGACTGAACGCGTGTTAAAAATGCGCATGAGTTAATTGACTATAACGAAACCACGATAATGAGAAGGACGTTAATTAGAGTTGAAATATAGATTAAATATTGCGCTCACTAAGAAATAAAAGGAGTAAGAGTGGATATAGATAACTGAATGCTGTAAGTAATAGCTGCGTAAATAAACAGAAATCAAATTCAGTTCTTTTATTATTATTAAGACCCCCATCCCTTAAGAACTCAGATTCGCCCCCCAGGTATCTTGTAACAATATATTTTATTTTAGCCTTAGGCGTTAACTTCCGAGTGCGGTGGACTGTACACGCTTTGTTTATTACTTAAATGACAATATTTAGTTTCAAATTTCGTTAAAGTATAAGAAATGGCTGAAAGGAAACCGTAACTAGGGCCTCAAAAGTGCTCACTTTACGGTGAACAGGCTATACCAGTATCGCTTGATTTACAGCGTTGCGAAAATGGCCTCAAGCAAGGCTAAAAGCTAACTTTAAATCAAGTGAAATCCAGCTGCCGTAATAATAAGTATCTTAAGTTTTGCTACTTATTTCCAGCTCGGCGGGTTTCGCTGTTTCTCACTATTTCGAGCCACGTGGCTGTTTCAAGTTGAAGCACATCTCCAAGGTTTATTATTTATTTATTTGAAACCGTCCTTATCTACGTCACAAGTTGTAATAGATTTGTTAAAAATGTAAATATAAAAATACCGTATGTACAATGTAATAAAGAAGTGAAATAAACATTATTAAACTGAAAGCATTACTTTGCATGAATACAGAATACGCCAATTGCATATATATGTATATATAAAACATATACGAAGATAAAGTTACCAAATTTAATAAATATGTTAAATAAAATTATTTAACTGATGTCAATACTTTGCATGAAAACAGAATACGTCATTTATAAGAGCAAAAATCAAGGAAGAGAAATCCTAGTAAATAATTAAAAAACACCATAAATTCATATAGCAAAATCTTATAAGTAACATATATATACATATTTATATAATTATATATATTACAATCCAAGGTAATAATTTATAAGCATTTACGATTCTAGTAATGACCTAGAGAAGAAACTTGATAAGTTCAGTAGATAAACTATTTAACACCTTAATATTAATCTTACAAAATAATTATTTATTTGCACTTTATTATGCGAATAGATATGTGAATTTTGTTGGAATTACTGGTGTGGTGGTTGAATACATCTCTGTTCTCATTTTTTGTACTGGTAATGGTGCAATAGCTATACTAGGCACAACCAATATTTCAAATCTGCGAGATATTGGTCTGAATGAATATGTTTTCTTCAAAACACATTTAGTCGTGCTGTTTTTTCTGCATATGAAAAGTTTCTACCAGTTTGCAAATATGACCCAGAAGTTAATCCCGCACTCCAGGAAATATCATTGTATTGTATTGTAAAGGGCTTTTGAACGTCCCCCAGTTTTATGCTTGAAACTTAGCAGGGGACAGCTTACAGACTAACACACACACACACACATATATAGTAACTTATTTTAACACCCATGCCTACGCGGGATTCGAACCCAGAGCCTCCCGCACCCCAGGAATGATCAGATGTTGGTGTGGTACTTGGTCACAGTATGATTTCAATAGCAAAACAGTAAACATTTTCAAACAAGACACATAGCTTTTTTTTAAAAATAGCATTTCATTTATTTCCACGAACTGAATTAACAATGTAAATTTAGAATTTGATTCTGTAACATATTATTTTCTTATACGTATTACAAACAAACGTTAGTTCGTATGGTGCAGCAAATCCGTAGACAATATGATTGAGTGAGTGCCACTACTTGCAGTTTATTTCCACACACATGCGAAGCTACGACACGCACCTCACTGGAGGTTACTAGCTCACAAGTTCCATCCCCCCCCCCCCTTGCTGTTCTACGGAAACACTGCATGTTAGTCGTGTGTGTAGAGTTGAGACAATTGTAACGGACAGCTTTGCTCGTGGGATTACTGTTTAGACAGGATCTGAAATGAGATAACAATTTGCCAGCTCTGTGCGTACAACTGGTATTGAGGAGATATCGCACGAACCTAGCTGCAGCTTCTGAAACAGCAGTTTATTAGGAGCTGCCGTAGAGACGCCTCCTGAGTAGCGAAGTTTGCGCGGCACGGGGATAAACCAACGTATCTGCCGAGGGCGAACTTGTCCAGCAGAGTGAATGTATGAGGTACGGGATCACACACTGAGAAGAAGATTTTGTTGATTGAAACAAGATTAGTTTGGTGCGACCAAATTATTTGTTTGTATAGGGGCGATGGAATATTTTGTTGCCGAAACCAAATTATTTTGTTCTTCTAGTTTGGTTGACCTAAACTGTAGGATTTGTTTGGCTACACGTACGTCAAACCGTTTGGGCCGATTTAAAAACCTTCTACAAATTCGACCGAGTTTCGAACCTCGATTACCTGAGTCCACTTGTCAGTTTCGTGTTGCATTGTTTTATTAATGTGTTTGCACGAGTTTTAAACATCAATAGGTGCACTAACGAACACGGTTACTATCCTAATTGTGACGAAAAAAAAAACACAAACAAACTCCCGAGCTGTATTTTCGAACGAAGGCAGTCAAGTTTTGTTTGTTCAGCAATATATTTTGTTAGGGCAGCTTAATATATATTTGGCCCTATACAAACAAAAATTTTTCCTCGGTTTTCTCTCGGTGCTCACTTTAACGTTACCTGACTGTACTGCGGCCTCTCTTCACTACGCGCCGTCTCACATTCAAGTTGGTGTCGTACTCACAGCGCATAGTTCGTTCAGCTGCACGATAGACGCGCGAGGACGCCCGTCGACGCCATGTTCACCAGCGCCTGGGTCGCTCGCTCCGGCAGTCCGATGACGTAATGAAAGCCTCCTCCTTACGCTGACATGAAACCGAACTAAATATTTGTTTGTATAAGGCCAAATATATATTTAGTTGCGGTAACAATATATATATCGTTGAGCAAACAAAATTTGAAAAGCAACGAAGTTACTTTTGCTCGTCTAACAAAATATGTGTTTGAATAAACAATATCTCCGTGTCGGGACAAAGAAATTTTAGACCGTTAACTAAATATTTTGTTGAATCAACTGTATATAATTGCATATATTTAGTTCCACCAACCAAATCTTACAGTTTGGGGCAACCAAATGAGAACAACAAAGTAATTTGGTTTCAGCAACAAAATGTTCCACTGCCCCTATACAATCAAATAATTTGGTTGCACCAAACAAACTATTGTTTTTACTAAAAAAAAAACATTTTCCTCAGTGTAGGAATTGAACAAGCTGCTAATAACTTGAATGAGTCACAGTCAATCAACGTAAAGGATACAGAAGTCATTTGTAAATGCAACGATAGCTTGAATGTAGAAATCAGGGGAAGATAAAATAAGGAGCTATTTTTTGTCCACCTGGTCCATCACTGAGTTAGCATCCCTACCGGTAAAGTAAATTAACTTATTCTCATGAGTCTGTACCTTCTTGACTTCATGTAAAACGAGGAAGGTAGCGATTTGTTACGTCTCACCCAAGGAGTAGACGAGTATCCAGAGATAAATGAGCCTACTTTCTGCCGACACGGCCGCCATATTTCTGTCCAGAAATATTCCGTAAGTCATCACAAGTCTACCAAGGCAAGAAACGCAGTTTAATTTAATTTCAAGAGAAACTCGCAACAGAATAGCATTCACACTATTTTATTTTTTTGTATATGATGTTCACGGTAAAACAAGCGCTTTTGATTTAAACCTTCGAAAATTAATGATGGCCCATTAATTACGTATTATACTATCATGCATGTTGGTATTTAGGCTCCGAGTTAAGTTGGTAGCGAATAAAGTGAAATAGTTCTAAGTATTTATGTTGTATTGTGAGTGTAAAGTTGAAATTAATGGCAAATGAAGTCGGTGTTTATTTACTTTTCACAAACTAGAGTAAAAATTGATATAGGCCGTTCACGGTAAAGTGAGCACTTTTGAAAGCCCCCTTAATTGGAATAATAGTCGATAAATATATTTTATTATACCCTTAGACGTCAACTTCCGCGTGCGGTGGAATATACACTCTTTGTTTATTACTTACGTGGCAATATTTATTTTGAAAAGGTTGTTTAAGGATGAAAAATGGCTGAAAGGATAAAGTAACTAGGGTCTCAAAAGTGCTCACTTTACCGTGAACAGCCTATATATTGTCATCAGCATATTACAAACTACGTGAAGAGGATTAGATGCGAGCACACAGTTTACGTAAATAAGTGCTTAGATATGTTTGTATACTTCTCTAACCAACTTGCAATTCAATAATATTCAATTCAAACTAGTGAATATATTTTATTCATATAAAAGTGCTTGTTGTCTTTTCATCAGCGGTGCCTCATGTGACTTCAAATATTGCGTGGGTTTGGGGTACGCAAATGTTGGATCCATGGGCAGAAGACGAATAATAGGTCTGTCTCATGTTTAGTCTGTGGGAAAACCTTTAAAGGCTGTTCACTGCAAATTGAGCACTTTTGAAAGACCTACTTAATGTCTACTTGCATGTCCATTGCGTATTCTTCCGCCATGTGTACAACTGGTACTGTCAAGGGCCTGGGCACTTCATTCATACGTCGGTCAAGTGAAACTGTGGCATTATTGGCAAAATAAATTAGTTCAGTATTACACGTAAAAAAAAAAAAAAAAAAAAAAAAAAAAAAAAAAAAAAAAAAAAAAAAAAAAAAAAAAAAAGCCAAATAAATAGTTTCAGTATTCTGAAATGTTTTCATGGCACTTTTTACTCAGCGGTAAAGCATGGAACTAATTGCTCTTCGTTGTTGCCAACTTAACTGGGCGAATGCCTGCCATTGTGCCAATTCAAATATATGCAGGTGGGGTTAGTGAAATTTTTCAAAGGTTTGTTTTCAAAAGTGCTCAAGTCGTCGTGAACAGCACTTATCGGCACACACGCCACGAATATGGCGGCGGGATATTCAGCTGCCGACAGTTGAACGAACAGAGAGCAAGGAGACCGAGCGACCATCTCGGCTCTACGCTCTTTGTCCACGTGTTAGATGTCATTCACTGCGATAGAATCACCAGCTGTAGGCCATTCATGGTAAACTGAGCACTTTTGAAAGCCCTCGCATTTGGAATAATAGTCAATAAATATATTTTATTTTAGCCTTAGACGTTAACTTCCGAGAGCTGTGGAACATGATCATTCTGTTTATTACTTACGTGGCAATATTTGTTTTAAAAAGGTGGTTAAAGGATGAAAAATGGCTGAAAGGGAAAAGTAACTAGGGTCTCAAAAGTGCTCACTTTACCGTGAACAGCCTATATCCGGATTTTTTTTTCCGGTTAATTACGGGACGGGAGCTCCTGCACTCTCGCTTTGAACGGCAACCGCTTTTCCGGAGCGGCTGTAAGGGCGGTCGGTGCCATCGATCCTCGTGTAAACGACGGCCCTATCGTCCGTCGTCACCTGCGCGTGAGGAAGACTAGTTGCCACTCAGCTCACGCGCCCTCGAGATAAGCGGGAGGAATATAGAACGCTGGGAGTTTAAGGGATATGTCTCCTTGGTCTCTTGTCTTTATACCAGACACACGACACATCCGAGCATAAAGCCAGACCTTTCATCCCCTCGGCCTATCCAGGATTCCGCTTCGTTCATATCCACGCGTTATTGCCACGCGTATATCATGGGTAGAGACCCCAGAAATTCGCGAGTGCAATGACTTGTAGGCTAAACTTCACAGTCTTGTGTACTCTAATGCAGACATCAACTGTTTATTGGTTGATTGCTGTGGTAGTAAAATGAGGTGGTTGGGCGCACAATTTACTGCGTGTGTATTATTGGCTCATTTATCTCCAGGAGATGTCAACCAACACATCAACCAATTAAAAAAGTAAATTTAACGTACAAGTTTGTGAATTACTACTTGTCTAGAAATGAACACGCGAAATTCTCGGATCTCTAATTATGGGTGAAAGGGAAACGATAATTTTAACGCCGAAATACTACGTCTGTAGGATGTCCAGACGCCCTGCTTTTCGCAGAATTTTTTTTTTTTTCAAACACTTGTGCCAGGCACAGATAATACAGGTTCAAAGTCGGTTTTCCGATTATAAATTTTCAGAATAATTTACATCCAGCACATTGATAAAGCAAATAAACATGAGTAAATTAAATTACATGTGAAGTTCCATACACGCACGATGCACAATTCATAATGAAATATCCATACAAAATTGCTCTTGGTAATTAAGTTGCCTTATAGGGTGACAAACACCAAACATTATTTATTAACAACATTACATAGCTCATAACCATATTAAATACTTTAAGTTTCTCATTGAAACGGATACTTTGCTCGAAAACATACTACACATTTAGCTGGCAACAAGCGATTATTAAAAGGCAATTCAAAAACCAATCAATAACTCGGCTGACTAGGAAAATCAAAACACATTCAGTTTTAAATTACCTTGAAAGTACTATAAATATTAAATTGAAAATGAGCAGAGTAATATTAAAAACATTACAAAATATATACGGAAACATTGATGACTCGAGTTAGTAGGAGCATTTATAGAGTTATTTTGATAAAGGAAGGCAGCATTTCATGCCCGTTAAGGCCTCCTCACGTAAAATATACGCGTCGAAATGCTGAAGTAAAATATTACATTAAAATAATAATCAATGGAGGCGGTCCGCAGACCCTGACCAAACCTCCAATAGAATAAAACCATCAACTACGACACTTAAAAACGTACGAATAACCTACGCCGTCGTAGCAGCTATATGGAACAATTACACTCTAGGAAAGTGAACGGACAGCAGACAAAGACGAGCACAGCATGTTGAAACGACATGAACAACGCAGAAAGACTGACTGCAAGCCCAGAGCTAACACAATTATCAAAACATTCTAAACTGACAAATGAATTAAAACCTGCTACCACGATTCACCGTTTTACAAGCTCCATTTCAGCCAATCACTGAACTTCATTGATTAAAGATGGCGTCTTAAAGCACACTTGTCGAAAGACGGAAACTGGGAGTCGAGCTCTTGTTGCAAATTTTGAAATTGCTCAACAGGCGTTTACTCGACAATCCTCTTCCCCTGGTGTAGAATCGTTGAATGAGCGTAGAATGATGGCTGTGCAATATGTGCAGCAGCTTCAATAAACCAGTCCCAAGGGGAAGTGAGGGGAGGAAACAGGAGGGGACCCCGAGCCGGCCAAAGAGCAGGCCGCCTTACAGAGGAGCAGAACCAAAAATGATGCGAGCGTTGGGCGCCACCATCGCAAGTTTTCTCCTGGGGGATGCGAAAGGCCAAATTAAATCATGAAATGTTCTTTATCCAAATGTCCTTGGAAAATTTCTGCTTTTTAAACATTAAATAACACTGAAAATTGATATTATTTTTCACATGCAATGAGGTTAATTAACTGGTTTTTCAAAATAGCATATCGATGCGGGACGTTCATTCAATGATAAATATTTTCCAACAGAAATATTAATGATCAAATTTTTTACAAACGTGTAACTTTAAAATTTAATTCCAATTGTAAATTTGATTTGCTTCCACTTATTTATTGTGTGTATTTCCTGCAATTTTTAATCAGTTGTCATGCCTGGAAGTTACTCAAATTCCTTTCATTTTAAATCACATTTGTGATAGAAAGTATCCTGCTATATACATTAGAAATTTTAGTTACCCTATACGTCGTACGAAATTTCACCTACACTGCCCGAAGAAACAATGTAAGTATTTTAAGAACAACTATTATTTTCATTAGAATTCAGAAGTGGTTCGATTGCAGCTCAAACTGACTGAAAGGCTTGCTTTCCTCCTCTCTGAAAACTGGTCTGTACGCAATTAAAGATACTGGAACTCTACCGGAATTAGACTCTGCTGAACTTAAGAGTGGGATGGAGCTGCGCGTCCAAGGTCAACAAGCGAAGGAGCGATACGGGCGACACTAACACGCACTTCTAGCACCTCATCGCTCCTACGCGCAAGGCGTGCAGTGTTTCCGTCGTGACGCTGTACTGTGAAAAATAGATCTGTAACAGTGGACTTTTTTACACGCGATGAAAGCCCACATATTAAACTACGCCCGGATATTTGTACCGTTCTTTTGCTGTTTAAGGAAACTGCATACACAAGCTTTAAAAATGCGACATTTGACCATTTTCACGAATTTTTTTCTCCAAGAATACACTTAATATGGCAAAAGTAAAAAAGTAGTGGCATAGATAATTTTTTTTTTTATCTAATCTGAAAAAAAAAAAATCGTCTTTTCAGAACATTTATTTACCGAGATACGCGTATTTGCGCAGACAACTATTTCACAAGAAACGCCCAGTTCCACCCAACTCTTAGCTGAGAACTGAATCACTACTTTTTCAGCTTGTCAAAAAATGTTTTTTACTTTTCCAATAGAATTCTCGGTGGCGAAAATATCGGTGAGCGTGATTTTCATTTAATTTGAATAGAGTTGTTTTTCTAATGCATTTTCACACGACTCGTGCGTTTGTGAGATTTGGCCTACGTTATTATTTCTAGTGCACCGAGTAAAATAAATGAGCGTTAAACCCAAGTTGAGGGCAGTAGAAGACGAAAGGATTAATAATAATTTTGTTTCACGAAACAATATGTTGCAATTTCAGCTATAAGTATTACGAAACTGATTTTTTTTTTTTTTTTTAACTATCCTCAGGGTTATACACAACATTTCTTCAGTTGTTATAGGTTGTTCGTTCCAGTTTCGAACCTAGGTCACCTGCGTCCGAGCGCTACGCATTAGTAATCTCAGCTAATGTGACAACTGATGACGCCGGAAAGCTTTTAAATAGATATACTGCAAATACTGGGAAATGTGTGCAAACAAATAATTCACAGCTTTACTTGTCAGTTTCTTGTTGCATTGTTTCATTAATGCGTTTATGCCATTGTTAAGCATCAATAGATGCACTAACAGACACGATTGCTATCCTAATTGTCACAAAAAATACAAACAAACACTCGAGCTGTATTTACGAACGAAGGCAGTCAAACGAGTGGCCAGGCAAATATATACAGCTGAGTCAACAAAATATTTAGTTGACAGTATAATTTTTGGCCAAGCACAGGTATTTTATTTATTTTGTTAGACGAACAAAAGTAATTTTGTTGCTTTTCAAATTTTGTTTACTCAACAATATATTTTGTTCGATTTTCTCTCAGTGCAGCACGGGTACACCTGGATGACCTTTGTTTTCGCCAAAACCCTTCCTTGGCCAGCAAGGGCCCCATAACCCTTGCCCATCAAGAATGTGTGGGACCAGATTGGACGCCAACTTCGGCCAAAGAAAACTACGGCTGACTTGGAGGGCCATTTGCACTATCTATGGCAGGATCTCCTTCAGGAGATCTTCCCGAGTCTGTTTGCCTCCATGGCCAACCGTGTCGCTGCCACCATAGTGTGGGTGGTTCAACACCACACTAAGTGCATTCTGCATGTGTTGGTCCCCTACAACACATGCTTGGTCTGGGTGGTCCACACCACACTAAGTGCATTCTGCATGTGTTGGTCCCCTACAATACATGCTTGGTATGGGTGGTCCAACACCACACTAAGTGCATTCTGCATGTGTTGGTCCCCTACAACACATGCTTGGTATGGGTGGTCCAACACCACACTAAGTGCATTCTGCATGTGTATGGTTCCCTACAACACATGCTTGGTATGGGTGGTCCAACACCACACTAAGTGCATTCGGCATGTGTTGGTCCCTACAACACATGCTTGGTATGGGTGGTCCAACACCATACTAAGTGCATTCTGCATGTGTTGGTCCCTACAACACATGCTTGGTATGGGTGGTCCAACACCACACTAAGTGCATTCTGCATGTGTATGGTTCCCTACAACACATGCTTGGTATGGGTGGTCCAACACCACACTGAGTGCATTCTGCATGTGTATGGTTCCCTACAACACATGCTTGGTATGGGTGGTCCAACACCACACTAAGTGCATTCTGCATGTGTTGGTCCCCTACAACACATGCTTGGTATGGGTGGTCCAACACCACACTAAGTGCATTCTGCATGTGTTGGTCCCCTACAACACATGCTTGGTATGGGTGGTCCAACACCACACTAAGTGCATTCTGCATGTGTTGGTCCCCTACAACACATGCATGGTATGGTGGGATTGCCGTCTCTTGTTCTCTTGTTTGCACTGATTCCCATGGAACTGTTAAAGAAGGCGAACCTTTACGGTGTTAATATACTCCTCACGCAATATTAAGCCAGCAATTTGGAACTGCTGTGTTATATTTTCTGTTCGCAATGTGTTCACACTTTCTGAATCAAAACTTTGAAAAATTACCCCACGCAAGACGTGTTTTATTGTTTCCTAAATGTGCCATGTATCGCAAGCGATTTTCACCTCTGTTAACATAAAATATATAATTTTTCAACTTGGACTTTTAATCATATATAACCTATAAGTTTTAATAATTCATTTATTATTAATGCAAAAACGGGTGTTGGAAATGCCTAGTAAGAAATTGTTCTCATGCAAAGTTTTATTAAAATGAGTTCGCACGAATGTTGTGTGTTGTCTGTTTGGCGAAATTTTCTAAACTTGTTTTAGTTTTGTTTTCATTGGGAGGAGGAATGTCCCGGAAGTACAAATTCCACAGGACTTCAGGATAGTTGGAAATAACCACGAATGAACTCTGGGGCGTATTTAAGTGGATGGTCTGTAAGTCCCCGACCAACCAGAAAACTTTGGGGAGGGGTTAGGGGGAATCAACAATGTCAAATAAGAAAATTATTAATGGCTCAGAATCCGAACGCGGATTGTAAAAGTCTGTAGAGCAGGATGCTGCAATGCATGCATACAAATGCTTGTCTTACTTCAGACCTAGAATGAATGTCACTGAACGAACATTGGCCAATCATAGAACTTGTGCATGCGGAGAGTGTTAAGACTTTGAGGACCATACTCGAGTGTAGTTAGGGCTAAACTTGGTTCAATATTTATATCCACATAAAAAAAAAACTGTTCCGGGTACATTTACACCAATTCTCTATTTTATAGGGATTTATAATAGGAACTAACACAACATCAACAACGGTATTCGTAAAGAAACGACACATTTTTATATAATTACTGAAATTAACATTTGGTTGAAAAACGGTAAACTTGACACTCATTGGTTCACAGCTGGCCAATAAGGAAGTGTTGTCTTGAGTAATAGAATGGCGTTAAGTGACAATAGGGACCAATAGAACATGGTATCCCTGCAGCGGTGGATATAGGAACTAACGTCTAGCTTGTCTTTAAAACTGGTAAAAGTGTGCCGACCTCAAAGTGTTAAAAAAAAATGGTTACAAACATGCGAATGAGACTTCTGTCGCCTGTGCCAAAACGCTCACAGCTATACGAAAAAAAAATTGTGTTACAATAACAGTTAAAAAAAAAAACATACAACTAATACTAAAATGTTTTGGGCAAATAAATTTTCGTTACTTCCTATTCAGCCACGGGGCGAAACTAAATTTCGTATTTTTAGTTGCTCTGACTTAAGCAATGAATTAAATTGGACTAACGCTAAAATATTTTTTAAATGTTGTTTTGTGATTTTTTTTTATAAATTAGCTTCAGAAGAGTTTTTTTTTCATTTTACATAGTTTTTAATAACCTACTCAGTTTAAGAGCGTATAAAAAATTTTAATTGTAACTTCTTGTCGTATGCTGTGTAGCTTCTCTCATTGTGGCTCTCCCCAAAGACCATTCATATATACAGAATGGGACTGAATTCGACCAACAAACTTCGTCAGGTGATTCCTTATGCAAAATAAATTGGCAAATATATATGACACTTTTACCTATACTAAATATTAGGGGCGTGATAAGTTCCGGAAAATGGAGATCTTGGAATGTATTTTTGGGAAATATCGGAAACCAGGTTAGATGATAGAACAATTCGCGTGACGCTGTCTTATGTCATCCGGATCTTCAACCTCAGAGCAAAGTCGCAATAACAACACACGACGTTAGGAAAATAACACGACGTGGTCACCATCTTGTTGCCAACAACTTCGTTACCGTCGGGAATTATGATCGCTTGATGTTGGTATGTTGAGCAGTGTGACCTACGTAACAAACATTATTCCCTCGCTGCAGCGTTCCAGCGCCTAGTGTGCAGGCAGCACTACATGACGTATGGCCGCAGCACATCCGATGGTGGCGGACAAGGTTAACACCTACGGTAAACAATGCGTACTATACACGCTTGCATAGCGTATTGCAAATGTACGAGGCACTGTATATCGGCAGAGGAATATAGCGGAATGTTTGTGTGCGGTTTAAACGAAAACGGTGGGTTCTGGGCAGTTGCCATTTTTGTTTCGTAGCTCACACTGCTCAGTAAACCAGCATCAAGCATTCATAATTCCCGCCGGTAACGATGAGATGGTGGCCATCCCTGTTATTTTGGTAAAGGGGAGTGTTATTATTGTAACTTTGCCCTGAGGTTGGAGATCCCAATAATATATAAAACAATGTTCCGCGAATTGTACTTTCATCGCACCTGGGTTCCTATATTTCGCAAAAATACTTTCCAAAATCTCAATTTTCGGGCTTACACGCCTTTAATATTTAGTTTGGGTGCAAAGTGTCCTATATATTTGCCGCTTTATGCATTTTTGAGATTCTTATTTTATCATGGCTATATTGCCGTTTTTAATGCCATTCTAAGGATTTTCGAAGAAATATAAAATTGATCTCAAATATACATCAATAATGAAAATCGATTGGGTTTAATTTATTGTTGTCAGTTTTTTTTTCTGTACAACCGATAGAATTATGTTCCAGCACTGGGTTTTCGGAATGGTGAGAATGAGCAGGTTTTGGTCTCCTTGTGTCGTCGGGGTCGTCCTATGGGACTCCTTGAAAGGACCCAGCCGCCTCCACAAATGACACAATAGCGATGTGAGTGTAGAAGCAGTGCACTTACTAGTAGGGGATGATTCATAAACTCACAAGTGGACGACGAAGTGTAATGGCACTATGGGCTTATATACACCTAGAGCGCGTGGCAGTGACGGACCATTAAGCTTCGTCTCAAGTGTTAAAGGCTGCTCACGATAAAGTGATGGAAAATGGTTCCGTAACTTGACGTCTATTTTTTTTTAATCCATCCAAGTGCGAAAATGAACATATTTGTATAATATTTTCTTCCTAATAATTTCACTGCTCTAAACCCACGGCCGACGCATGAATAAAGTGACGAGGCCCATATAAATGTTAATTTTAAGCGTGGCGGAAGATTACACAACGTGCATACAAGTAGATCTCAAGCAGGGATTTCGAAAGTGCTCATTTTAACGTGAACAGCGTATAGCAGAACAGGTCTGACGTCAACTGCTTTCTTGGCTGGACGTCGTCTGCTTCGCAGATTCCCGCCTGCGTACTCCATTCTTTGTGGAGGCTCCCCTCGAATCTCAACAATCGACTCCTCGCGCTACGACGCGCATCGCGGAGTGGTGATATGTGTTTTGGAATTAGTCCCACTTCCGCTTGGGCTGCAGTGATTCTCAAGGTCGACACCATCTTCCAGAACGCATCGTCCAGCGTCATACTGCACGAACGATGGGCGTGACGATTTTGGGAAACAAATATATATATATATCGTAGACGATTTCAGCGCTTGATAATTATGAGCACTCTCAACAGCAACCGCTGCATCAGGGGAATTGTGGCCACCGATGTCGTACCTTTCCTTAAGCACAATTGTACTCATTATGCCGCAAGAAAACGCCTGACCACATGTTCAAATATATTCCCAAGCCGTCTTCGATATGCAAAGCAGATACCGCTTCTTCCCTGTCCTGCATGTTCGAACATACCGCCGATAAGATCACTCGGCAACACTAGCATGCCATTTACACCCAGCAGCCATTTCCGATTAACTGTAGACTTGGATAGAAGTTGCCTTGCAGGCGACTCTCCAGAACTCTAAATCTGAATCAGTGAGAATTTCACTGTTTCAATCAGTCAACCGTACCTGACTGATTCAACAGTCACTTCAGTGAATTTAACTGACGAATCAGAGAAAAATTGTATTTCATCTTCCAGAACACGATTTTACGAGGTAATATGAGCATTCATTCCTTCATTCCGTTGTTATGTCTTTCATTCCGTTTTAATGTAATCGTCACAGAGCTCTGTTTGAAGATTTAAACTACATATAATGTGGTGAAAAGTGTGCACTCATATGTACTATTCGTTTTAAAAACCGCAACGCTATTAATGCAACCAAAACGAAATGTGTGAGGATATAATTTAAATCTTCACGATTTTACTTAAAATTATATGAGATCGGCATTATCTTTTTGGCTCCAACAGCCCTGCCCTCATAGCTCAGGGGTAGGGTGGCCGACTTGTAGTCGGAGGGCCGCGGGTTCGCGCTTCGGTGCATCTGACGTGGCAGATGCTTAGCTTGGCTGTCGCACTGGGAATTCGTCAACAATTCGGTCTCACTAGTGTTTCATCAACGTCAAAAATGTCACAACAACATCAAATGAAGGTAAAAAAAAAAAAACTAGCCTTCGTAGCGCAGATGGTAAGGTGACAGCCTATGAGCAAAGTGTGTGCGATCTCAATCCCAGTCACCTGAGAATTTTTTTTTTTTTTACTTTTTTTTTTAATTACGGTAAATTTCGCAGTGTAAACAGTAAACTATCGTAACTACATTTATTTCGCTAAAAAAAAAAAAAAAAAAAAAAAAAAAAAAAAAAAACAATTTTTAATTCGCCACTACAGTCGGCCGTCACTTATCAGTGAAATTTGTGTGACGTCACTAATTCAATCATTGAAAGTTTTCACTGAAACAATCAGTGGGTTTTCGCTGATTATATGTGGATCCATTTTCACTGATTCGAGTTGTTTAATTTCACTGCGATTCAATGGTTTCCCCATTCGATTTTAAAAGTGAGGAGCACGATTGATTTAGGGCGTGGAGCTGCTCTTACTGCAGCTCGTGGAGTCTTTACAACATACTGATTCCTTGCAAGTAATATTGTGGCATTGCTTGGAAATTGTCATTGTTTGTTTACAGTACTATATGTACTGTACTCACGACTATCTTTATAATTGTGATAGTTCCTTAGTGGTGTTGCATTTTCCACAAGCAGCCTTTGGCGGCAGCGCCGAGATGATGTGCTGAAAGCACGCCTTATCAGAGTGAAGACTGGGATGTGGGGAGCTGTAATTAGTGGCAGCAGTTCGAATCGAGCAACTTCCCTCCCCGCTAGAGACCCGTAGTTCTTTCTGCGGTCCCCGTGCCACTGGGGAAATGGAGGAGGTGGATGCAAACACGCCTGCTGATTGAGGAAGCGGTTCGTCAGGAGCGCTAATTAACCTTCCCGCCACCAAACTCCAATTTACAGTGCACTTGTGAACTGGGTTGCCGTGCGATTGCCCATTTCATCCCGCGAAGTGGGCGGAACTAGGCTAGCATTCTTCCCTGGGCGTTCTCGTTCGGCCTCTGTGGCTGGGGATCGTCATAACGTTTGGATTAATTCGACCTTGAGTCACCTTTCATTCAGGACGGAATTGCATGTGAACAGAAGTAGTTTGGTATAACACTATGTTTGAACTAAAATTATTTTGGCTTAAATGACTTACTACCTAAAATTCGCCAGGTGTTGTCAATTTATGTGGTTTTAGCTACGATAGTACAACAATGTACATACAAGTCTCTGAACTTGAATTGATGTAAAGTCAATTTGGCTTATAATTGAATTGGCTTGGATAAGATTTCTGGCCACGTGAAGTGTACTTGGTTGTATAATGCATATAATAAAAATAAGTTAAATTTTACTGATTCCTTTTTAAAAGTAGGTTTCTCTCTTATCTATGAGAATTTGGCAGAAGTTGAATTTTTCTAATATAAGTGACAGTGACCGAGCTCTGTCCTACATATTTACTGTTTTTTTTTTTTACAAATACATTTTAGAATCCTCGGAGACTATAGAAAACGTATTCTTAGAATAAAAAATTATAATGTCAAACTATTCGAAAAGTTATAATTATTCTATTCCGTAAACATATCTAAATTATATAATTATCACTTTCTGTTTAAAAAACTTGACAGATTTCTCACTCAAACGTTTTGTATCAGACTATTAAATTATTTTTAAATATCTGGTAGGTAAACTGTAACACAACGGCTTAACATCACAGAAATCTAGACAATCGTGCAATATAACATAGCATTACAGAACATTGTATATTGTGAAATTCCGAGCTAGCTCGTATATATACATATTTACTGTATATATTGAAACCCCTCTACATGGAAATCCGCCATGCCTTCGTACATGGAAATCCACCATGCCTTCGTACATGGAAATCCACCATGCCTTCGTACATGGAAATCCACCATGCAATGGATACTGCTGCTCCTAGAAAGATGACTGCAACTGGACATTTTTCATCTCCACTTCAATACCTTCCTTTCACGAACTAAACTAAGTCAATCATTAGCGAATCACAAGTCCATTGAGGATTAACAATTGTAATGAAAGTAACTCATTTATATCATGATCCTTGGAAATTGACATTGAAATGTTACCTCATAGAAGGCAGCTCATTACAACACTCAAATACAGTGTTATCTCTTAACTGCACTAGTTTCGTAACAGTAAAACAACAAAACTACATGAAAATTAAATAGATAATTCACATTGAGATTATAACATCATGAAGTATCAAAGCACCATATTTGATTCAATCAGAAAATAAATTATGGACCATTCACTAAGCAAATACGATAACTTTCTTTAAATAAAATATATTAACACAAAAATGATGATAGTAGTTTGGACCAATCAAAGGAAAAGACTGACACTAGTAGCGTGACCATTATTTCCTTCATTAATATGGCATAGACCAAATATTAATACAAGTACTGTTCTCAGATAAGTGAAGGTATATCATTTTAAAATATTTAGATATATATGTACTTCAAGAATTATTTAAATAAATAATAATTGGGTAACAAAAATAATTATCATGAACATTTATATAGTTACCCTTTTGAATAGCAATTAGTTAGTAGTAATTGGCTGTAATGGAACTATTCGCTGTAACAGCAGTGTAGTCTGGATTCCATCATAATAACTACTAGTAATTAGCTGTAATGGAACTATTCGTTGTAACAGCAGTGTAGTATGGATTCCATCATAATAACTACTAGTACTTAGCTGTAATGGAACTATTCGCTGTAACAGCAGTGTAGAATGGATTCCATCATAATAACTACTAGTACATAGCTGTAATGGAACTATTCGCTGTAACAGCAGTGTAGTATGGATTCCATCATAATAACTACTAGTACTTAGCTGTAATGGAACTATTCGTTGTAACAGCAGTGTAGTATGGATTCCATCATAATAACTACTAGTAATTAGCTGTAATAGAACTATTCGCTGTAACAGCAGTGTAGTATGGATTCCATCATAATAACTACTAGTACTTAGCTGTAATGGAACTATTCGCTGTAACAGCAGTGTAGTATGGATTCCATCATAATAACTACTAGTACTTAGCTGTAATGGAACTATTCGCTGTAACAGCAGTGTAGTATGGATTCCATCATAATAACTACTAGTACTTAGCTGTAATGGAACTATTCGTTGTAACAGCAGTGTAGTATGGATTCCATCATAATAACTACTAGTACTTAGCTGTAATGGAACTATTCGCTGTAACAGCAGTGTAGTCTGGATTCCATCATAATAACTACTAGTACTTAGGTGTAATGGAACTATTCGTTGTAACAGCAGTGTAGTATGGATTCCATCATAATAACTACTAGTACTTAGCTGTAATGGAACTATTAGTTGTAACAGCAGTGTAGTATGGATTCCATCATAATAACTACTAGTACTTAGCTGTAATGGAACTATTCGCTGTAACAGCAGTGTAGTCTGGATTCCATCATAATAACTACTAGTACTTAGGTGTAATGGAACTATTCGTTGTAACAGCAGTGTAGTATGGATTCCATCATAATAACTACTAGTACTTAGCTGTAATGGAACTATTCGCTGTAACAGCAGTGTAGTATGGATTCCATCATAATAACTACTAGTACTTAGCTGTAATAGAACTATTCGCTGTAACAGCAGTGTAGTCTGGATTCCATCATAATAACTACTAGTACTTAGGTGTAATGGAACTATTCGTTGTAACAGCAGTGTAGTCTGGATTCCATCATAATCATTTTTGTTGTCTCCTAATTCACCAGGAACCGGGTGAAGATCACGAGCCTCGCGTAAAAGCTGGAAGACTAGTTGGCAGCATTAAATTCCTGCGAAGTCTTTAGATCTCCCGTAGATCTGACAGGCTGGCTGGCATCAAATCCTGGCTGATGAAATATATTTACAGCATTCTCTCGTTGCAATATTATTCAGTCCAGAATTTATACTTCGAGCCCACATAATAATAATATTTATCATAAATTAAAGGCTTATCAACAAGCACTTATTATTTATTGTCTGCCCTTCAACGTTCCACATTTTTAACAGCAATTTTTTCTCTTCACTACTTTTCAAAACGTTCCTAACAGTGAAAACAAAATGTGCATACCAGACAAGATTTCCAAGTTACCTTGTTATGATTGACAAGTTAACAAGTGGTTTCTTTTCAAACAAAGTACCACAGAGAACGATATACTTAGTTCGTTAAACATCGATTATTAGTATAAAATTATTTCCATTCATTACCATATCACATATTTTGGAAACAGTTTCACTTGAAAGGAGAAAGTTGGCAAAATGGAAATATTCACATAAACCAAAGTCTTTTCAGTAATGCATTTACACTAGTAGCGCTTATTCTGAAATATTAATTTGAATTGCTTAGTTGGCCATAAAAGACACAAAAGAAATATAATTAACGTACTTTAAGTTTACTGACAGAGGTAAAAGAAGCATACACGAATTCCCAGATGTTACAAAACGAAATCTGTATTTCGCATATAAAACACATCATAAATTTGCCATTGTTAGTATTAACAATTTAGTAGCTTCATAAGTCTGTTCAGCTTAGTCTAACGTGGTTCGTTAATAAACGTGCATTGTTTAACCCACCGAGTACAGACTCTATGATTTTTTTATTTATGTATAAAATAATATCTCACAAGTAATATACTTTCAAAAACTATCTTAAATTTGAAAAAAAAAAAGAAGCTAACTAAACATATTCCCTTCGGTGTCTAATATGCATATTCTGAAAAAATATATATACAACATGAAAACAATATTTTTATGTATTATCAACTGTTTACACTATAAAATAGATACGAAGTAAAAAAAATCACCTATTGAATACATAATAAAATTTTACTGTGTGAATGCCGAAAATAAAAAATTTAAACGTTTAATTCAAGTAGGCCTATATTGTAAATTAGTGATTGTGACATATCAGATTCCAAATAATAAATTTATAATAAATTAAATGAAGAAATTCACATTGAGTAAAATATTTCAGTCATTTTCCAAATAATTCTCGTACAAGATATAGTCACACATTTTTAAAAAATTCGTTTTAGAACATAAACAAGTAATGTGGAAATAATAAAGACAAATTTACTGAAAAATTCTTTGTAAATGTGGTAGGTAAAGTTCTGTTTTAAAAAAGTTTTTAGCTTTCGGGGTGGTTATTCCAACGTAACTCGTAAAATTGGGACGAAACTAAAAATATTACTTTATTCTATGAATATAAAACAAAAGACAAGCATTTATATATTATGCGCGAAGAGTAAAATAACTGAAATAAGAAA